>JAEQBH010000401.1:0-454640 GCA_016808115.1 Tetrastigma voinierianum
TCACTATTACAAAAACATGTATACTATCTCGAAATATTACATTTACATTCTGAAACAAAATAAAAAACCTACACATCGAATTGAGCTGATTAATTGCTACGAAAGTGCTATTTTGAACCATAGTAGGTTTTGAGCACTTGTGTACTAATCGGTAGTAATTAACCCAATTGGCATGTTAAGGACCTAGCACGGCTACTAATCGCATTTTATGGAAAATTTTGTAGTTTTTGAAAGCTAATCATGCCAAAGTTTTCGAGTCAACTCCATCATGAAGAATCAGGTTGAACTTCATTATTGCAGTCTGACCGAGAAGAAAGAAGAAAGCATATGAGAAGGAAGCGGAAAGCAAGGAATTTGAAAATTCGCAACTACTGAATTTCCAGTTTAAAGTGCTAACTCTGCCATTGTTCAAGTTCTGCACTATTGGTCTTGCTTTGCCAGTTTGACTTTTCAACACATTTTGTCATTTTGGTTCTTCTCGTTTTGTCCTAGTAATAGCACAGTTTTGGTTTGGTGATACCGTAAAGGGGTTTGGCTAGAAAAGCCTAGACAAGCTTATGTGAGGATCTTAGCTCCATTAATAAAGTTCTTTTTGGAGGGAAGCTTGGAGCTCTCCTGCCTCTTTTCCTTTTCTCTCACTTTCTCCCATTTTCTCTCATTTTTCTGGGCAGCCAAACACCCTTCGAGGATGACAACTTGGAGGATGAGTGGATAGAAACCCTTCCTCCTTGAAGGAGAATTTCTTTGGAGTCTTGAGATCTGAAAACAGCCCAGGTTCATGTGTTTTTCATAATACGAGCCTCCACTTCTGTCATTTGTTCTCCTCCTTTTAACTTTAGGTTTGATCCATTTTGAGTCACCCATGGATGAACATTACGCCTGCGGTAAGATTTTGGGCTCATTGGATGCTTAATATTAAGATCATTGATGTTTGTTAATTATCATTTTATGATCCATTGTAAGGTGAGTAAAAGGTGACTTGTGTTTCTGTTGAGAGCTTTGATGGCAGCGGTGGTGCATTTTTAAAAGAAGATTAATGGGAGTAAATTTTATAGTTAAATAGAAAATAGGTTGGGGAAAACTATAGGTCATCCTCCCCAGCGAAAAAAGGACCTTGGAAACCCTCGATTTGCCCTAGGAATCAACCACAGTGACCTAATACTTTAAGGGATTACATTTTACATTTTTGTTCATTTCGGTTTCACCCTTGAAAACCTTGTTTTACAAAACCTTAAGAATCAGAACAAATTCAACATTTTAAGCCAGCGCAAATCATTTGTCTGAAGCCATCCTTGTGTTCGACCTAAAGCAGCTATATTGAAGTAACTTTGCTAATGATGGAAGGAATAGGTTATAAATTTTTGTTGATTAGGGATACCTCTGCTTGAATCATGGACTCTTATTTAGCTGTTGGCCACATGTGCTCTGGAATGCCTCGGATGTCCTCTTCAGTACCTACACGGATGAAACACCTGTGCTAATCTTATAGCTTAGTGGGAAACAGATAACAAATATGACAACTTGAAGTTATAAAACCTGGGAAAATTCTAATTTTCTGAAAAAGGGTAAAATGGTAATTTCGGTCAAAACCCAAAATTTTTTCTAGATCTTGGATGACGAAACGGACTTCACCGTTGGAATTGTCTAGCGAAATCTAGCCACCACGTCAAATTTCTTCGAATTATGAGACAGTCTAAATTTCACGTTTTTTGAGACACCGGTGCCGGGTGTCGTAAAACGGCTTGTGAAAGACATGTGATGTGACAAAAGTCACCTACTACATATACATATGTGACACATATTGCATGATTAGTGAGATGATGGAGATGAATTGCTTAGATTAAGCCATGTGTCAAATAGGTAAAACTTAAAGACAATGAAATTATTGAAAAGTTTAAGTGTATATGACAAAAATGAAATAGTCTTCTTCTCCGTTTGAGAAAGATAAATCGTAGTGATGGTGGATTTAGTTTAGATGAAAGAGCTACTTCTCTAGATTTCCGTCGGATGCTCGGTGCAATTGAACAAACAAAGTCGATCTGGCTTACATCAAGAATTTGCGCGTGAACTTATAGTTTGTGGAGTTCAACAACTCTAAAGAGGTAGGGATCTTTTCTGTAGTTCAATCTTGGCTAGAGCCATTTTTATAGGATAAGGGATTTGTTGAGGCCTGAATGACCGTGTTTTTGGTCTTAAAACCTTTAGGCAGGAGTGAAGAATCACCTGCTTGCCAGTGGTGCGTGAATTAGTCACGGGCAGGGTTTCAACACATTCCGTGATTTGTGTGTGAATTTTTGTGTTGTTGGGATTGAGAATCGAGATTGCTTGAATTTGTTAATTAGCCCGTGTGAGCTAATTTTGGTGTTATTATTGTGGGTTGAATAACATAGTTTATGTGAATTAATTGTGTTAATATATATGCATGGCAAATATATTAGCATGGATTGTTTGGAATTGGCGCAATGCATTTGGGATCTGGGCACCAGAGCGATAGGTGAAAGTGCATGACCACGAAAATGAAAGAAAAGTAAAAATGGTTGTGAAGGAATTTCAAGGAAGTGCAGAAGAATTGTCTTGGAGAGTGATTACCGTGAGTCTGGCATCTCGAGGAGGCGGACCCATGGCTGTTCGGAAGAAGTAGTCGACAATTCGCCTGCGGGAGGGTAGTCGATATATTTAGAATCTCGGTAGTGGTTTTCGAGGAACAAAAGGCTTTTGTTTTAGTGTTTTTGCTCGCATTTGGCTTAGGCATGTGTGAGGGGGCCAAAGTGAGGACTCGAGACATGGGATTGGGCATGCGGACATTAGTAGGGATCATGTATTTGCTTGAGTGCGATTATTTTGCCATGACACTGCGCAGGTGGGAGCAGCTCATGTAGGAAATTATCACTGTTGGGCATTGCTCACCACAATCGAGGATCCTTACTTGGTGAGGAAGTGTACGGGAGGGATGACATCCTTGAGTAAGCGTTTAGAAGCGGAGTTATGGCTTTGGTATTTTAGTTATTATAACATGTATTAAAATTGTAACTTTTGATATATGTTTTGGTTAAATAATGTAATAACTCTTTTGAACTATAATTATATAGTTGGTGTATTCTTGATGAGTATTATTGATGTATGGGCCCAGTGGCCGTTTACTCATGTATTAGGTCTCATAATATGAACACAGATTATTCATGGAGTTGTGAGTTGTCAACGAGACACGGATTGGGGCGTCACAGAAGTGGTCCACAATTATAGGATACATATAACATAATTCTTATAACAAGTTTTCATATCTCCCTTAGGAGTTCAGAATAGAGATCTTGTACGGAAAGGTGCAGTAGGTCTGATAGAATAGAAAAATTCATTACTTATGCTTTCTTATTGTTCATTATTCATATTCTTATCATATAAAAGTTTATCTGTATAAACTAGTAACAATGAATAATAGGAACACAACACAATTAGTACCTGAAGGTACGGTACGGTACAGTACTGAACATAACGTGTCGGCCCACATAACAGAGGTGTTGTACCATAATGCAGGAGTGTCATCGCACGGAGACGGAGACGTGTACGCCGCATATAGCGAGTGTCGTAGCCTTTAGCGAGGAGTGTCGTCGCACTAAGCTGGAGATGTACACAACCCATGTAACAAAGGTGTAGCATAATGTAGAATTAATAAATACTTACTTCATTCAGACATACTATTCATTCATTATTCGGTCTTGTAGATATACAATTATATTTATTCTGCAGGCTTGTTCTATTATTATTCTTAATGTCGTTATAGCAATAGAGGGCAAACGTAACGCCCAACGACAACTTCTCCTCGGTGGCGAGGAACATAACATTTTTCATATAACTTTTATACATGTATTGACCTTTCATTGGGTGCGAAGAACATAATAAAGCAGGGGTTGCGGGAGCGATACTCGGGGACCTTAAAGCGACTTTAGTCTAGGTACTCAAATTTCAGTATCGGTACTTAACATCCTCTGGACCTTAAACAACTTTGAGTACCAATACTCAACTTTCAGTACCGGTACTTAACATCCTCTTGACCAAAAACATATTTGAGTACCGGTGCTCGACTTTGATGCGATACTTAACCTCTGGTTTAAACAACTTTGATCACAGATACTCAACTTTTGAAATCTGTGCACTCACTACTGGAACTAATTTTGCTTATTTTCACCAAAATTTAACCAAAACCCAAAACCAACCACAAAATTGGTTAAAAGCACCAACAAAAATCACTTTTAAACATAGATAGGGTTCATATAACTTTAAACATAGGCAAATAGAGAATTGGAGGTTTCCCTATGGCAAATCCATACATATAGGTTCCATACAAGTATTCCATACCTTGCTTTTCTTCAAAGACTTGAACCAAAACAATGGATTGCAACAAAGCCAACTGATCTCCTCTTCTCTTCCACCGTAACCCTAGTCTTCTTCTCCCCAAAAATGAGAAAATATCTCCTCGAAATCCATGAATAATTCTGCCTTATCATTGAGTCAAATTTCTGCTGCATTTAGGTCATTCTATTTCATTTTATTTGCAATTCTAACTTATCACATTCTTACTTTAACATATCTTCTTCTTGTGTTATGACTTTGGGTCCTCATTTTACAAATCACCAATTTACCCTTAGTACTTTAATTACCGAAAAATGCAAATTTTAATTATATTATACCCTAAACATGTAATAAACTACTAGGGTATAATTTGGGGTGTTACATCCTCAATGATGCGGAGAATCATAAGAAACACTCACATGGGCATCCACTAAGAACCGGAATATTCTTTTACAATGAATATCCTTGTGCTACTCTTGCTTACAAGATGAAATTGATAGTCATACCATCTTTAGCAAAAGTCACATTTGAGTCCATAATATTCTTAAGAAAAGAATACATGGGGACATATGTGGACCTGTCCATTACTTTATGGTCGTAATAGATGTCTCTACTAGGTGGTCACATGTTTATCTTCTTTCAACAAGAAATATTGCCTTTGCTAAGTTCTTCGCATAAATGATCAAATTATGAGCCCAGTTTCCTGATTATCCAATTAAGGCCATCGGTTGACAGCGATTACACCGTCACTGCCGGCAATAGGGTTCGGTAACAATATTTATACCTAGAATTCTCTACGCCGTAGTAAAACTCTTGCGGTATAGTAACTCTAGAGGTCGAACATTGGGATGGGTTTTTCGTCTTACAAATGACTTGTATAATGATTCAAAATGGTGGAGCTTTTGTTTTTGCTGGATTTGTTAAAAAAAACGGTGGATGTCACTATGCTAGCGGAAAGTATTCGAAATAAGAGAAATGTAAAGGCCTTGAAGTTCAGTCCCTATAGTTTGGTATGATAGGGTTGCAAAGGTGTCCTCGGGTTTTTACCTCGCATTAGGGAAAATGACATATAGTCGTCTCCAAAACCGGATCTTTGTTTAACTTTAGAAACTAACCCTTAGTACCATTCCTCTTTGAAATATGACTACCAGAGCATTTAATGTTCTTACGGGTTAAATCCGGCATTTAACCTACCCTCGATGGCTCATGACATCTAATGGATGTCGATGTATCTACCATTAAGAATACAACGAACCTAAATGCTAGTATTGACCAAAGAAAGTACATCAAAATATAGCTTTTAAGCCCTAGTTTTGAAAGTTTTGAAACATAAATACCGATGTCTGCCGTTAAAAGCAGAGGAATTTTGTGCCTTATCAACCTACCTAGCAACCCTCTCATAACTGAGGTTTGAGGCTTTGTGAACCTCCTTTGAGTTGTTGTC
Source organism: Tetrastigma voinierianum (assembly GCA_016808115.1). Taxonomy (NCBI): domain Eukaryota; kingdom Viridiplantae; phylum Streptophyta; class Magnoliopsida; order Vitales; family Vitaceae; genus Tetrastigma; species Tetrastigma voinierianum. The sequence goes on from JAEQBH010000401.1 coordinate 5,792, forward strand.
ATCCTCAAGGGGTGTTTAGTTGCCCTCGAAAATGAGAGGAGAGAAGAGAGAGAGAGAAAATGAGAGTAGAAAACGGGGGCGTGTGAAGCTCCCTTCAATCAATAGTTAAGGTTACAAATTGTTCATAACATGGCTTATATAGCCCAGCCTTACAAAAGTAATACCAATCTATCTAAATAGCATGATTACGGTGAGGGTGGAAATGGAATTAATCAAAACGAGGTCGTTTGTTACAGCTCACAGACAATTTCACTGAAGTGGTGAATTTCGCTATGTAGCGAGAAATTTCGCTAGTGTAACAGGGGCCACGTATTGGAAATGCCTTCAATCAATAGTTAGGTTACAAATTGTTCATAACATGGCTTATATAGCCTTACAAAAAGGGCGAAAATACCAATCTATCCTAAATAGTATGATTACAGTGAGGGTAGAAATGGAATTAATCAAAACGAGGTCGTTTGTACACAAAAACACGAAGCAGAGATTTCGCTACAAGTGGTGAATTTCGCTAGCATAGCGAAAATTCGCTATGTAGCTAAATTTCAATACATAGCGAAAATTTCGCAGCTTCTCCTGCTTGCATCCTGCATATTCCAGCCTGAATCTAGCTTGTTTCATCTTCAATTTCTTCGTTCTTGGCTTGATGCAATCGAATATAGATCATACGAACTCGGTGTTAATGTCGACAACTTAGTATGTAGCTTGATATGGTAGGATGGGTTTATAGAGCACACTTAAAAACTACCACAAACGACCTCGAAATACAAATCATTATTCCAAAGGACCTACACGTCAATTGGCTTAATTAATATAGTTAGTACACAAAAAAGCACTCAAAACCTATCTTAAATAGGGTTGAAATAGCACTTTTGAGTCACTAATCACCACCACACCATTACATTGCTAGTCCCAGTAGCAATGCCACTAATAAATAAAAAACAAGCAGAGAAGCAAAACATGTGAGGTCAAAGGGTTTGTAAAGTAATGCATAGCACAGTGATGAAAATCACGAAAACTGAACTAATAACCATCTCGAAGAATGAAAACTATCACATGGCAGTGACCCCGACAAGCTCCCCTCCTCGAGGCATGAACCGGGGGCTCTTCACAAAGCTACGTGTTTGTTTGATCGGGGTCCTCAATCATAAACTCTGAGAATTGTACTCTCCCAAACAGAGCTAATACCATAACCTTGTATGTTAACCTACCTAAATAGATCGAGGACCTTGCCTTATTACACAATTCTTTTGCGTTGTAGGGTGCGTCTTCAGGGGATTCGACTTCTGGGTGCGTAATAGCGGAGGATTAGCAGACGACTCCTAACCGGTGAAGAAGGTTTAGGGCATCAAGCCATGAGGATCTTTCGAGCCACAAACTCTATAGGTTTCACCTGGACTCACACCGATGATTTGAGCCTCCGGCACCTACAACTCCTTCGCTCACCCACATCCCGCTCGTGTAGCGAACACTAAGTCAGTAGCTCGGCCCGGTGAAGGTGTAGGGCATCGGGCTTTAAAGGCTTTCGCCATAAACCCCTCGGATCGTGCTCGGGTTTCAAGGCAAAGCAACGTGATTCAATTCTTTTCTTTTCTTTTTGCTTTTTCTTTTTCTCTTCTTTTATTTTAGAAGACACATTAGCCTTAATAAAGCAGGGTCCGTAATCTATTCAAGGGAGTAAACAACACTAGGTTAGGATTTGCAACGTAAAAGGGGGGGGGAGGGTGAAGTTGTCTTGTTTCTTAGCCTATCATGGAACGTGCTCGGTGTGTGGATAGCTAAGGTGGAAGAGATGGGATTAAATACAGCAAGAAGTTAACTAGTCATCCACTTAATAACATAGGACCCTTCACGTTGACACCATTAGGAAGGCTTAAGTTCAACACCTTGCAAGGCTAAATATTATGCATATATAAAGTTAAAGTAAAATAATAAAAAAATGTGGGTGCAAAAGTAGAAAATGCAAAATCTTGCTATAAAGCTTTTTATATAACCATTAGAGAGTGTCTGAAGCTTATGTAGCTGAACACAATACATACTAAGCAAAATAAACCACTGCCTACTATTGGCTAATACATACATACAAAACAGTCCTATACAAGACAAGTAGGCAGTTGATAAAACTAAAATAAAACAAGTATAAACAAAACCAAACATAAGTACTATAAATGCCACTTCCAACGCTAGCTCTCCCCCCCAACCAAAGTATAATTGTGTCCTCACGGGGTATGGATAGGAAAGCTAGAGAAGGAAGTGTGAACCACTATCCCTCTCTTTGGTGGTGTAGCGGTGGATTGAAAGCTCTGCCCGGCACGCCTGAGCACATCCAACGGGGCTGGCCGGGCGGAAACTTGTTTGGCCCAGTCCAGAGTAGTGGGTATGGAGCTCGTCCTTTGTGTTGGTGGGAGGCCAGGGGTGGCTGCGTATCGCGAAGGAAGTATGGCCTGATTTTGCGAGAGTGACCTCGGCTTGGGCCGCATCCGGCTGGGGGTGCTATCTAATGTTGCTAAGAGATGCGTGTGAGTAGTAAGTGTTCGGACAGCATCCATGATAGCTAAAAAATCCCTAAAAGTGGTAGGGATGTGCTCGGGTGGCTCCTGTGACGTGGAGGACAGGCCTACAGTCTCAGAAGGAGCTGGGGCAGACAAATCTGGAACTAAGACAGGCTGCTCACCCCTAGGCAGGTCCTCTGTGTAGTCATCCTCGACCTCCTCCTGCTGGTGTAAGAGAAAGGAAAGTGGCATAGACAGGGTTCACTCCCGGGATAAGATCGAGGGACAACTACGTCGGCCTTTGCATCATTGGCTCCTCGAGACCCCAAATGCTCTAAGACACGGCACCTTGGCCTGCCTCAAATGGGATGCCTCTGGGCTAGATCATAGGTGGATACCTCTCCTCAGTGTGTAGCAACGATCGCGTTACAAAAGCCGGGTGAGCGAACCGGATGTCTGTTGACGAATATCGTTTGTAAACCGTGCGAAGTGGTGAGTCGGGGATCGATCGTCGACCGTGGGATCTGGGCGGGAAGTGCCGGAATCGGTCGCATCTCGGCGGGAGTGACCGCCTCTCGGGTGGGGCGGGTATCTGTGGGTGATTCCGAGCCGCGTGCTCGGGATAGTGTGATCTTTTGATCTGCATCCCATTGGTACCACTCCCCGGGATGTCATAGTATGATAAAACTTCGAGAACCACTGGGGGATAGAAGGCACCTCGGAGATAAATGGCGGCTGATGAATACCTCGGACCAATCGCATAGAATCGTCGCGGGTCCACTGCGATCTTGGTATGTAAGTAGTAGGACTCCGTGGAAGTCATTGTACGACAATTCACGTTCCTAATTATGGGATCCTGACCCAAACATCGGGGGCCTTTAATCCTCGAGCAGGGACAGGCGGGGTGATGGGCTGGCGGTGCGGGTGGAGGAGCGAAGGCTCGGGCCTAGACCGTGAAGACTCCCAGTGTCTTACACTTGGGCCCGCTTGGGAGCGGGGGCCCTCCCAGGTGGTCGTGGATGCCTGAGGGAGAGGGGGGCGAGGGTCCCGCGGGTATGGTATCACCTAGATGGGAGCTCTCGAACCACAGGGCTCCTGCAGGTCGCGACAAAGGCGGGACTGCATCAAGGCGTGGCGGGGGGTGTGCGGGGAGGTGCCTCGGTATCCTGGCCAGGAGAGTGTTGCTGCCAGAGGCGATACTGGATGTGCAGGCGCCATCTCTAGCGGGGAGCTGGTCGACCCACCCCCAGGCACGGATCGATGCCCACCGCGAGGGTGCAGGAACCATGAGTGGGGCTCGGGCGGGGCGGATCTTGATGTGTGTCGAGGCGCGGCAATAAGGCGAAATGTGGCCAGAGGAATTTCAAGCGGCCCAGAGGCGATGAAAACGACTCCGTGCGAGTTAGGAGAGATCTTGGGCGTGCTGGGGTATTTGTCTCGCCGACTCACGATACAAGGAAAGGTGTCTGCGGCGGGGCTCGACTAGGGAGGGCTGAAGCATGCTGAGTATTGGTGCGACGAGACGAAATGGGGAGAGGCATTTGGCGGCTCGGAGTGCTTGGGAGAAGGGACCGACGACTCGGACAAATGAGGGTGGTGTGATTGCGATTGGGGCGCGAGGTTGCCTTTGCCAGGTGACATTTGGGGCGAAGAAGGTCCTAAGAAATGAAAAACATGAGGCGAAAATTTCGCTATTATAGCGAAATTTATGCCACACACAAATATCTTATAAAATAAAAACAAAAATAAAAAATAAAAACAAAATAAATAAAAATAAAATAAAATATTAAACTAAACATTTCAAAAGAGAGGTTTTTAATTAAAACTAGAAAATAAATAAAATACTAATAAAATAAACTAAAAATTGACCAAAAGAAAACCAAAAAATTTTGTTGCAGTTTGCAGTCTTAGTGGAAGCCAAACCCCATTTCGATGGGTGGGATATGTCGATCATGGAGGATCAAGGAGGGAAATCTCCTCCTCTTATGCAGAATGGCGAACATCATAGGGCTTGACTCGTTGCCCATTAACTTTGAATATTTTCTTGTCTTTCGGGTTGAGAAGGTCAATCGAGCCATTCAAATATGCTTGATGGATGATAAATGGGCCCGTCCATCACGACTTGAGCTTGCCCGGAAATAGATGGAGTTTAGTATCATACAGGAGGACTTGATCCCCTTTGTTGAAATTCTTGCAAGTTATCATCTGATCATGCCATTTTTTCGATCTTTCCTTTGCAATCTTCGAGTTCAAGTAGGCATCATTTTGTAGTTCCTCCAACTCATTGAATCAAGGGAATCTTTTGAGAGCCCGGCCCTACTTAAATCATGACCGGTTCTTGATTGCCTACCATGCTTTGTACTTTCGATTTCCGCTGGAAGATGGCATGCCTTGCCATGCAAACGAGCGATAAAGGGACATTCGAAATTGTTTTGAAAGTTGTTCTGTAGGCCCACGGTGAATCAAGCAATTTGAGGGACAATCTTTTCTATTGCTGTTCACCACCTTCATTAGAATGGTCTTTATCTCTCCTGATTGTGAAGCTCTACCTTGTGCTTGTGGTTTGAAAGATGTTAAGGGTAGCCACTTTGTGTTTAACACCATATTTAGCCATTAGGTTTTGAAAGGTTTATTCTGAAGTACTTAGACCCCCATCACTTAATAATGGCTTTTGGTACCTAAACACTGGAAAAGATGTTTGCTTTCAAGAATTTGAGCACCACACATGGTCCGTGGTTTCACCGAGGGGATTGCCCTGACCCGTTTAGATACATAATTCACCCCACAGCATATGCATCTTTACATAAGGCGTAGGGAAAGGTCCCACACGAAATTAGTAACACAAGCATCAAATAACTCGACTACTAAAATTGGGTTTAGGGGCATCATATAACCTGAACAATTTCTTGAGCCTTTGGCATCTATCACATACTCGGCACATTTGGTGGGCTTTAAGAAGAAGGCCGATAGAAACGGCTAGCGGCACCTTCATTGTTGTCTTACGGGAAGCAAAGTACCACCCTGTAGGCAGCACTCTCATCAGCGTGGCTTAGGGTCACAATTGCTCTTCTTAGGCTTACCTTTAATTATCTAATCTGCAGTATTTAAGCGAAGGTTAGCACCCAATAACTAGGAATGGATCTTCGCTAAAAATCACTTCTATCTTGTTCTTTCCAATCGAAGCTAAATTTCTCCTCTTGCTAGGAAATTGGCAGTATGAACATACAGGAGCTTTCTCAAATTTGCATTAGGGATTCTTGGAAATTCATCGTTGATGGAAATTTATTAATTAATGGGCTATAGTTGAAAGATGGTATGCCATGACATTCTCTACCTTTTTATTCGCCAATTTGCAAATTAAATTCCTGAAGCAGAAGAACCCATCGGATAAGTCTTGCCTTAGCATTTTGCTTGGTTAGGAGATATTTCAAAGCGGAATGATATGTAAAAATAACTATATCAGACCCAACCAAGTATGCTCAAAATTTGTCTAAGGCATAGACCACTGCCAACAATTCTTTCTTTGTAGTAGTATAGTTCCTTTGTGCTTCAATTATTCAAGGTTTGCTTGCATAATAGACTACATAAGGTTTCCACGCCCTCTTTGTCAAACTCCAATAGCAAGATCACTTGCATCACACATCACACCTCAAAACATGCCAATGGTGCCCTTACTATTGATGCCGGTGGTGGCGGGACCTCGACTCTTTAAAGCTCTTAATGAGTCTATCCCGAGCAAGACCCAGCATCTTTCTAAACTGACTTATAAAGGGCTTAGCAATCTTGAAAAGTCCTAAATCTCCTATAAAAGCACACGCAGCGAGGAATTGCCTAGCTGACTTACATTTATTGGAGGCGGTTTGGAAATAAGTTCGATTACTGCCTTGTCAACTTCTATTCCCTAACTGGAAATGACATGCCCCAACGCACAATCCATGGTCTGTAAATGGCATTTCTCGAGTTAAGCACCAGGGTTCTTTTCAATGCCTCTGGAACCGACTTCCAAGATTAATTAGGACATTCTTGAAAATCACCGGTATCTGATGATGTCATGTATACTTCCCATTATGCGCTCATATATCATTTGAATATACTAAGCATACATCTTTGGAAGAGTAAGCGGGGCGTTGCAAGAATAAAGGCATCCTCCTGTAAGCATAAGTTCCAAATGGACAAGTAAAGGTGGTTTTTTCTTGATCTTTTGGTGCGATCTCTATCTGAAAGTACCCTGAATACCCATCCAAAAAGCAATAGAATGGGTGCCCAGAAACTCTCTCAAGAAGCTGATCAATGAAGGGTAGTGGGAAGTGATCTTTTCTTGTTATTGCATTGAGCCTCACAGCCAATCTGCCGCCACCCTCCAACCGGTGGTAAGGTGGGTAGACAAATCCTCGCCCTTTTTCATTTTACGGTGGTCACCACGACTTCTTGGAGCACTGGGTGGACTTACCCAAGTGCTATCAGATATGGGATAAATGATACCGGCTTACAACAACTTCAAGACTTCAATGCAAACTACCTCCTGCATGTGAGGATTCAATCTCCTCTGTGGATGCCTAACAGCTTTTGACTCTTCTTCTAAATAAATGTGATGGGTGCAGATTGTTAGGTTGATGCCTTTTAAATCGGAAATTTTCCACTCCAAAGCTTGCTTGTTCATCTTGAGAGTCTTTGTGATTCTCTTCACAGTAAAGGAGTGGTCGTCGTTATTGATATTACAATGAATCTTGCTTGTTTCTTCCAAAAAGGCATATTTTAATTCCACAGTTTGAGATCAATGTGAGGTTCCTTTTCCTCTTCTCGATCAATAAAGGTAAATTTCCCTTTTTTTTCTCAGTGCTTCCCCTTATAAACTCATGCATTGAGGTTCTACATTGCTCTCTAGGCATTGGACAACTCATTGGCTAGCATCTTGCACTTGCTGCTCATTAGCTTTGTTCTTCAAAGAATTGTATCTATTATGCGAGACTTCTTCACAGTCATCCTCGCGGTTGCATATGCTTTTACTCGAAGTGGAAGATATTGAGTTCCAAAGTCATGTTTCCAAAGGTGAGTTGCATAACCCCATTTCAAAAATTGATGATCGCATTGGAAGTGGCCAAAAATGGCCTTCCCAGGATGATTGGCACATGATTAGCCCCTACTGTGACCGGTTCGGTATCAAGCACTACAAAATCCACTGGATAGTAGAATTTGTCCACTTGAATCAAAACATCCTCAACTATCCCCTTTGGTATTTTGATTGACCTATCGGCTAGAGACAATGTGATAGTGGTTGGCAATTCCTTCTTAATTTGCTAGGTACATGCTTGGAAAAGCGATGAATTGCCTTCCAAATCCGACAATGCCTTTTCCACCTGAAGTGCACTTTATGTTCACGGAGATTGTAGGACACCCCGGATCTTTATACTTCACAGGAGTCTTGCACTTAATGATGGCACTCACTTGCTCGGTCAAAAAGGCCTTTTTATTCACATTAAAGCCTCTTTTCACCGTGCATAGGTCCTTCAAAAATTTTGCATATGTGGGGACTTGCTTGATCATATCGAGAAGAGGGATGTTAACCTTCACTTGCCGTAATACTTCTAAAATTTCAGTTTGGTTAACTGAATTTTTCCTTTCAGTGCACGTGGGAAAGGAGGGTACACTATGCTTCACCCTTTTCCTAGCTAGTACAGTTTGTTCTTCCTCACATTGGTTTAACCTTTGTGGGACTTTCTTGGTTGGATTGGATCTGTGGTCTCGGTTCTTTACCACTTCTCAAAGTCGTGCTAGCTTTGGCTTCATCGATTCTTGCATTGGGATCTGCTAGCGGAGCATCTCATGCATTCCTAGGGTTTTGCTGTGTATGGGAAGGGAATTTCCCTTTTTTAGGACCCTTCTGCTGGTTAGACAACCTGGAAATGGAACTTTGCAAGTTGTTATATTTGTTGGAGATCTCTGAATGCATACTGTCGATTTTCTTGTTGAGTGAGCTCTCTATTGTCTCAATTTTTTGATTGGTTTGAACATTCAACAATTTTTGTTCCTCCACAAAGGTACCAACTACCTTGCTTAAATTCAGAATTGCCTGCTCAACAGGAGAAGAAGGTGGAGAAATTTCTTCTTTCTTGTGTGTCTCCTTGAGAGCATATGCAAGGGGTTTTGGCTTCCATGATAGGTTCGGATGATTCCTCAAATTAGGGTTATAAGTGTTTCCATAAGGGAGGCGTTTGTAGGTGAAAACTATTTTGACCTAAGACATGGGCATGCTCTGCATTAAGTCCTCTTGAAGGAACTATTGGTGATGCTCCCAGGGATGGCTACTTGTTGCGACAATTAAACAGCGGGTTGAGATGCGGGCAATTCATTCCTTTGCTTGCATTTCATGCCAATTTCCATTTCAAGCTCCTCGACCTTCGGGTTAAGTGGTCGATTTGCTTTCATCTCAGTGTCTTGAAAAGTGCATAAATGCCTCCCATGATGGGTCAAAGGCCTCATTCTTTACGCCTCTCTTGGATTAGGTTCATCCCATGCCTTGGGGTTTAGAAGCACATAGTTCAAAAAGTCCATGGCTTCATCTAGGTGCTTGGTCAAAAAGTCACCTCCACACATGGTTTCCAGCAGTTGCTTCATGGCTGGAGACATACCATCATATAAATGATTCACAAGCGTCCATGTATCAAAACCATGGTGTAGACATGCACTGATGGTCTCTATGAACCTCTCCCAACACTGAGAAAACTTCTCATTATCGTAGGTCGAGTAAGTGTAGATTTGCCTCTTCAAACTGTTGGTCTTAGTTGTACTGAAAAATTTCTTCAAAAACTCAACTTGAAGTTTGGCCCAATTTCTTATTGTTCTCGGCCTCAGTGAATTGAGCCAAATCTTGGCCTTGTCCTTCAGTGTCAAAGGGAATGCTTTTAGCTTAAGCAGGTCCATGTCAGGCACACCTTCTTTAAAAGTTGTACATACTTCCTCGAACTCCCAGATATGAGTATATGGATTTTCATTCTCCATTCCATGAAAAGTGGGAAGCAGGGGCATCAAATATGGTCTCACTACCACATCATTAGCAAGTGGTATGATGCAGGAAGGTGCACTCACCTTAAGAGGGTGTATGTGGTCCCTCATTGACCTATATGTTGTAGGATTCACTGAAGCACCTTGCTGACTTTGCTGTTCTTCAGGTAGAGGATCCATTTGCTCACTTTATTATTCTTGACTTCTGACCTTATTCAATTGGTGTACTAACTCTTTGCAATCTACCTGATATTCCTCTATCATAGTGATGCATAAACACCTGTGACACAAAAAGAGACAAAGCAAAGAGCAACAACAGGGCTTGCCAAAAAGATCAGTGTTAGTTGAAAAATAAAATGAAACATTATAAAAAAAAAAGCATTTCGGTAGTATTCTTTGAGTAAAACTTGAAATTCTACAGTGAATTCAAGAAAGCGGTTTAAGGTCACCAATACTTGTGTGAGTTACAAGTACCCATCAACTCATCATCATGGTTGGCACCATCCGACAGCGCGCCGCGTTTGATTCGTGTCGCAATAGGGTTCCAGATCAACAATATTTATACCTAAATTCCTCCTACTGCCGTAGTAAAACTACTGTAGTATAGTGGTTCTAGGAATTAGAACAAAGGATGATTTTCATCTTCAAATGACTTGTATAATGATTCAAAATGGTGAGGCTTTTGTTTGGATTTCGGATTTGTTCAAAAACAATGGATGTTGTCACTATGCTAACTGAAAGTAATTTGAAATAAAATGTAAAAAGAAGACCTTGAAGTTTCGGGTCACTAGTTTGGTATGATATGGTTGCAAAGGTGTCCTCGGGTTTTTACCTCGCATTAGGGAAGATAACATATAGTCGTCTCCAAAATCGGATCTTTGTTTAACTTTAGAAACTAACCCTTAGTACCATTCCTCTTTGAAATATGGCATTTACCGAGCATTTAATGTTCTTGCATTTGAAATCCAGCATTTAACCTACCCTCGATGGCTCGTAAATGACATCTAATGGATGTCAGTGTATCTACCATTAAGAATACACTGAACCCTAAAGCATGCTAAGTATTGACCAAAGAAAGTACATCAAATAGCTTTTAAACCTAGTTTTGAAAGTTTGAAACATAAATACCCAGTATCTGCTTCGTTAAAAACAGAGGAACACACACTGAGCTATAGCGACCTACCTACTTGACCCTTCTCTTCAAGGTTTAGAGGCTTTAGCCAAACATCCTATGAGTTGTCATCCTCAAAGGGGGTGTTTGGTTGCCTAGAAAATGAGAGAAAGAGGAGAGAGAAGAGAGTAAATGAGGGCCGAAAACAGGGGCCTGTAATGGAAATGCCTTCAATCAATTGTTAGATTACAAATTGTTCATAACATGGCTTATATAGCCTTACAAAAAGGGCGAAAATACCAATCTATCCTAAATAGTATGATTACAGTGAGGGTAGAAATGGAATTAATCAAAACGGGGTCATTTGTACACAAAAACACGGCTAGTAGATTTCGCTTGTTGTGTGGTGAATTTTCGCTTATTTATTAAAATTGGCTAGCATAGCTTAAAATTGCCATGTAGCGAAATTTCAATATTAATAAACTAAAATTTTTGGCTATTCTAGTGAAATCTCCCAGCTTCTCCCAGCTGCATCTCATATTCCAAATTCTCGCATCCACCTTTGTTTCATCTTCAATTTCTTCTGCTCCCTAGCTTGATGCAATCGAACATAGATCATACGAACTCCTGTGTTAATCACCTCAACTCGATATGCTTAGCTTGATATGGTAGGATAGGTTTATGAAACCCGCAAAACTACTCACAAACAACCCTCGAAATACAACTTCGCAGCACTAAAGGACCTACACGTGTCAATTGGCTTAATTAATATGATTAGGACACAAAAAGCACTCAAAACCTATCTTAAATAGGGTTCAAAATAACACTTTTTGGGTACTAATCAACAACGTCGATGAGTTTACCTCTCAAACCTTTACCTACTACTACATGTTAGTTTGAATAAATATCGAACATCTTGTTGCTCATACTCACACCCAAAACGAGCCAGCGTAGTCCTCATCAAACGCTTCAATTAATAGTTCACCACCCGCTAATGAAAACCAAATTGTCGACTTCACCGACATGCCATTATGCATGTCGCAGTTTCTATTTCGGGATTCGACCAAAAAATTACCATGAATACTCTCATTCACAACTTGTACTAGGCAAACCAAATATTTCTCACTTACAAATCTTTGGTTGCGCAATCTATATACCAATTGCACCTACACAATGCACTAAAATGGGTCCCTAACAAAGACTTGAGATTTATGTAGGTTTTGATTCTCCTTGTATCATAAGATATTTTGAACCCTTAATAGAAGATGTTTTTACAGCCTACTTTAAGGATTGTCATTTTAATGAGAGTGTATTCTCATTATTAGGGGGAGAAAAGTCGATTCTAGAAGAATGATGAGAAATTACTTGGAATGCATCCGTATTGCCCATTTTAGATCCTCATATTAAATCACGCGAACTGAAAGTTCAAAGGATCATTCATTTGCAAAATCTTGCAAATCAATTACCAAATGTTTTTATTGATACAAAGAAAGTGTTAAAGCCACATATCCCAACTGTGAATACTCCAGCACAGATTAATGTTCCTGAATGACAATTAGAAAATGAATATAAAATACGCCTGAAACGTGGGAGACCTATTGGCTCAAAAATATAACTCTCCGGAAAAGGAGAACACAAATAAGAATTGATACCCTTGAAGAGGTACATGATAAACAAAAGGCCCTTGTAAGCCCCTGAAGAGGTATATGATGGACAAGAAGCCCCTGTAAAGGCATATATTGAACAAGAAACCCCTAAAGATGTTCGAAATAAAGAAACAGCCCATGAAGAGGACAGGTACATGAAAATTATGAGATCTCAATAAATTATGTGCACAATAGAGAAAAATGATATTAAAATAAAGTTGTTATCAATAATATTTTTGCTTTCCAAGTGGCCTTAAACATCATAAGAAATGATGAGGATTTCGAATCACAAAATGTGGAAGAGTGTCGACATAGAAATGATTGACCAAAATGGAAAAAAGCTATGCAGACAGAATTGAACTTGTTAATGAGACGAGAAGTTTTTGGATTTGTAGTCCCAACACCTAACAGTGTAAAGCCTTTTGGGTACAAATGGGTATTTATATGAAATCACAATGAAAATAAGGAGATCAAAAGATATAAAACGCGATTAGTAGCACAAGGTTTTTCATAGAGACCTAGTATTGACTATGAGTAAACATATTCTCTTGTTATGGAAGCAACCACTTTCCACTTTCTAATAAACTTGGCAGTCTAAGAAGGACTGGATATGCATCTTATGGATGTCATCACCGCTTATCTATATGGATCCATAGATAATGACATATATATGAAAATCCTTAAAGAATTTAGATTGCCTGAAGCAAATAATTCAAAGTCTCATAGTATGTGCTCAATCAAATTACAATGATCTCTATATGAATCAAGAATCCGAACCTATGGTATAACCGCCTTACGAGTATTTATTGAAAGCAAAGTAAACAACCTTATATGCCCATGCATCTTTATTAAGAAATCAGAAATCGGATTTGCAATTATTATTGTGTATGTTGATGATTTAAACTTTATTAGGACTCTTAAAGAGCTCACAAGAACAACAAAATATTTGAAAAATGAATTTAAGATGAAAGATCTTAGGAAAACAAAATTTTGTCTTAGCCTGCAAATCGAGCATTTCCCTATTGGAGTTTTGGTTCACCAACGATGATATATCAAGAAAATCTTAAAACACTTTTTATATGGAGAGTATACCCTTTTAAAGCTCTCCAATGGTCGTTTGCTATTCACTGACGTGGAAATGACCTATTTTGTCCTTATGAAAAGAATGAAGAATTACATAGTCTTGAAGTACCATATCTTAGTGTCATTTGTACACTTATGTATCTTGCTAACTGTACTCACCCAGATATTACTTTTTTTGTCAATTTATTAATCAGGTACAATTTCTCTCCAACCTAAAGACATTGGAATGACATCAAGCATATATTACGCTACCTCTAAGGAACAATTTATATGAGTCTATTTTACTCAAAAAATCAAAACATCAATTACTTGGATATGCTGATGCATGATACCTTTCAGATCCACATAAGGCCAGATCACAAACAGACTATGTGTTTAATTGTAATGGAACTGCTATTTCATGGAGATACTTTAAGCAAACAATGTTGGCTACATCATCGAATCATTTAGAGATTATAGAAATTCACGAAGCAAGTCGTGAATGTGTATGGCTAAGATCGATGATTTAACTTATCCAAGAATCATGTAGATTCCCCTCTATCAAAGCTAGTCTGACAACATTATTTGAAAATAATGTTGCATGCATTGCACATATTAAAGGAGGTTATATCAAAAGGGATAGAACTAAACACATTTATTCAAAGTTCTTTTATACATATGAACTCCGTAAGAAACGACGAAATCGGATGCTCAACAATTACACTAAATGATAATTCCAAACAGACTTATATACATAGTCATTACCAACCTCAACATTTAAGAAACTAATATACAAAATTGGAAAGCGCCAACTGAATGACATTGACATGAGGATATATACTTACGATACGACGCAGCGCACTGTACCATTTTTTCCTTGTCCAAGTTTTATCCCACTAAATTTTACTGGTAAGCTTTTTAACGAGGTAATCCTAGCAAACTAAGAATATTCTACATCATTAATAAGAATATTCTATACATTATAAGAATATTTGGCCATTTTTCCTTCAAGCAGTTTTGTCCTAATTCCGATTTTATTAAAGAAAATACATTGGCTATTTAAGAAAGAATGCTTAGAATAAAGTAATGACAATCACCACATTAAGAGAGTTAAATGGAGCTTTCATTTAAAGGTCCATGGATCCATATTAACTCATCTTAAAGACAAGTAATGAGATGTCTTATCACAATCGCCTATAAAAAGCCCCTTTCAACCTTTTGAAAGAGGATCTCGAGATCTCATTCTGTCTCTTTCCTCTCCTTTCTCCTTAATTCTCTTTCTATTATCACTATCCCTTTGATATATGAACAAAGAATGATAACATACTTCTCTTTATAGTTTGCTAAAACAGAATTTTATTCTTAATTATCATTTTTGCTGCAAAGTTCTAATGAAAGATGAAATAGAAAGCAAACTCTCATTAACGCACAATTTTACAACAACAAACAAACAACACATAATTTATCACATCTTCACAACACCAAACTAAAAACACCCACACTACCAAATGTACTCTTAAAAATTGTCACGACGGAAAGTTATACACATTGCTGACTAATGTCGAAATGATCACAAGATTAGTTCGTTTGTTTTAAAATTTTCAATTTATCACGAATTTTTAAAGCTTTTAATGTAAAATAGAATATTCGACTTTTTCTATCTCGTAAAAGTCATTTCCACAAAAATAAAAAAACTCAATCATCATTCAATGTTAAAGTCTTAACAATATAATACACTAATAGAGATGATAACGAGTGGCTTGTGACGGCGGTCCCATCCTCGACCCCACTGCTTATTTTTTTTCTCAATTCTCAAACTTGGTTTCAATTTAAAAAATTGGAACAGCATGTATGAGACGGAAAAATTCTCAAATCCTCACACGCTTACATTTTATTTTTTGTTTTTATTTTTTAATTTTAATTTTATATCGTTTTATTTTTATTATATTGTACCAATATTTTCTTACAAAAATAAAAATATTATGAATTTTTTATAAATTATTTATAAAAACATTATAATTATTATTATTATTTATATTAAAGTATAAAAATAGAATAATAAAAAAATTTAAAATATAATCGAGCTATTATTATTATTTCTATATTGCTCATATTTGCTTCATTCTTGTCCATTATCGCTCGAAAATCGAAAAAATCTCGCCCTCGAGCCATCATAAATTTATCACCCAAAAATCGAACACCCCGTCATTCTGTAATTCGACTAAACTTCGTGTCATCAGATTTCACTGAACGAATTTAATTCCGACAAATCGCTTCGTTATCCGAGATTTGGTAATTTTCTAAACTTCCCTCGAACCCTTGTTAATTTATTATTTTATTAACATTTGCTATTTTTAAAATTTCTAATTTTCTCTCGAGTTTTACAGAGAGAACACACTGGTTCCGTGATCGATTCGGTAAAATAAACTCACCCATTAAAACCCGATTAAAATTAAATTAAACACGCTACACAAGAAATGGCGCGACACGCAGAACCTAAAATAACTGCTCCACTGGCTATCCCTACTCACTACCTAATATTAAAAACAAACTTAATACTTAATGCTATACATTATTCAAAGATTAAGCCTAAAAGCTTATTCGCGACAATGGAAAAACAAACGCAACCTTACTTTCCTTATTTCATTTCCACCGAATCTCTTCGCTTTTATTTATTCACTCTTTTTTGCACGCCGAAAGTGGCGACCCACACAGGCAGTCGTTGCCGGTGAACGCGCTCGCCGGGAACTTCGACGGCGGAAGCTGACCGCACAAATGGTTGTGACTCACATTCAGCTTCTGTAGTCCGGTTATCCCCGCCGGCACCTTCCCGAAGATGTTGTTTCTTGACACATCCAAGTATTTTAGCGTATTCACTATTCTCAGTTTCGACAGATCGAATCGGAGTTGGTTGCCGGAGGCCCAAAACCCTACCAGGTAATCGGTTCTGTTCAAAATCTGGATCGGACTGCCGGTGATTTCGTTTTCTGAGAGATCGATGTAGTCGTAGAAATAGGTTTCCGACGGCTTCCAATCGTCGATTTTGAACTTGAGTCCGCATTTTGCGAGCTTCAGGAATAGATGATGCCAGATGATGTGACCCATTTTGGGATTGTGCCGAGATGGAAGTGGTTGTAGGATAGATTATATGGATTCGATCCTTTTACGGACATTTCCGGAAGGATGAGAAGATTGTGTGACAGGATCGAGGCCAAGATTTTTGTGAGTTTGAATGTTTTTTGGCACTGTGCCGGAGAATTTGTTCCAGGAGAGATCGAGTGTATCCAATGACGTAAAGTTTCCGAGAAAATCTGGGATTTGTCCGATTAAGGAGTTGTTGCCCAGCTCCAAATAGGCCAATTGTGAAGATAAGCTTGAAATGCTGTTAGGGATTTTCCTGAAAACTTTATTTCAGAAAGTCAGAATTCGAGGCTAGGAAAGAGGAGGTCAAGTCCGGTATGCTGCCGGAGAGCCGGTTCTGTTTGAGGCTGAGATAGGTCAAGTCCTGAGCTGGTTGATCTCGCCGGCACTGCGCCGTGAGGAAGTTGCCGCTGAGCCGGATGATCAACCAGTCAACCGGGAGATCGAACTCGGTATTGTCCCAATGAACCTGTTACCTTCAAAACTCAGTGCATTGAGTTGGGTCAAGTTTCCGATATCTTGGGGAAGTGTGCCGGAAAGCAGGTTATTTTCGATGTAAACAAACAGAAGCTTCGGCAACCGAAAAAGAAAACTCGGGAAAGGACCCGAGATGTTCCGGAGGTTCTGCAGGTAAATCTACCAAGGTTCTGCACCTTCGCCAGCGCCGCGATCGTGCCGGACAAGAAACTGTTCTGTCTTCCCGGATTGACCCACAGGAGATACTGGTGACCCGGTTTCGGACAGGCAGGTGATACTGGGCCATTTGCAGCAGTCTGTGCCGGACTTCCAGCTCTGAAGCATGCTGGAGGCTGCGGTGATGGCCGATTTGAAGGCGAGGAGTCCTGATCTGTCGTCCATGTGGCAAAGTGGCGGATGTGGCGGAGAGGAACCGGAGTGGTTAGTAATGGAGAGGTGGAGGAGGGAAGAAGAGTAGGAGGCTTGGAAAGCAAACATGGTGGCGGTGGCTGGAAGAGTGAGAAGTGGAGAATAGTTTGAGCTTTCTCACTTCATGGGTTCTTTAAATACAAAGAAAAATGGTTTCTATCCACTCATTAAAGTAATCCTATCCCAAAAAAGGTACTTGGCCGGTTCCCCGCAATTAATATGTTCATCATGGGCTTCTCTAAATCTAATAGAATATTTTAAACTTCTGAAAATATCATGGATTCAAAACGGACAAAATATATATGATTGAGTTAAATTATTACAAATAATATGATATGATCTTATTTCAGTTTCATATAAAATTATGGGGTGATACTTAAACTTAAGAAGTTCTTTCATCTATTATTTCGATCTTTAGATTATGATTATCGAATCATAATATTTATCATCAGACGCTTTTATCGGTAGACAGATGTATCGCGAAAGAGGTATCTCGCGCCAAGAAAGGATTTGAAAGTTTGAAGCCTATTTAGAAAGCAATAGCCATCCAATAACATCCAATTTCTTAAGTGGCGATAATGAGACGATCTCACACGTTTTACGCAAATCGCGGCAAAGACTCAAACTTTGTATGCCTCCCACCCATAGTTTCGGCCTTGGCTTGAGCCTTTCTATCGGCTGCGTGACCTATCATGGTATCGAGCGATCCGATCCTAGCAGTAAAGGTTTGTTCCGGCTTGAACCTTTATAGATGCATCCATTGATCCTCGCACTTACGCAGATACAACAAAGACGTCAAGGCTTGCATTTGATACGTACTGCTCATATGCTTCCCTCTCATATATTACAGTCAGCCTTTTCGGCCAGCTTCTTTTATTGGTGCTTCACAGATTCATCATAAGATTTGTTCGATCCGATCCTAATAAAGGCGCTGGTTCATGGACCTTATAGGTGGTATTTATCCGTTTGATCCCGTAATTTCATGGGATACAATAAAAACGTTGTGTTTGCATGATAGTGTTTGTCACATCTCATATCGGATAAAGAAGAAAATTTTTTGCACTATATAAGCTTTCAACCTAATAAACGCGTTTTAAAACCGTGAAAACACCTTTGATCCAAAATTCTTACGGGGACTCAAGTCTAGACCTCTTCTAACTCGATTTCACCCTTTTATCACATAAGTCGGTATTCAATACCATTCTTACGGCGACTCGCTCTATACTCGTAACCACATCTCACCTCTTACCACTCAGTCCCACTTAACCCAAGATTCTAAATCTATCAAATTTACACTATAGTTTACATATTGCAAAATTAACGAGTGATAAGCAATAAAAAGTCAACAATGGTGGATGCCACCACACGCCGGTCAAATCTTTCGTCTGCAGTGCACAATCAAACTGATTCGTGGTTTCTGTTTGTGATCCAAAGGCTGCGAGCACTGCTGGCATTTTAATACTATAGTCTTCATTGCACTGAATCATGGTCAAATGGTTGACTTTTTACACTCCACACCACACCCATTGCAGCTGATTGAGGACTATGAAGTCACGTTTGGCGCACTATATTTAAGGATAGTTTAGTAAAAAGTATTACAAACTGAAGTTATATTTATGAAAGGTCTTGTTAAAAATACTGTAAATTAAAGGGATACCTTGTTTATTTTTATTTTTAATTTTTTGATATACCTTGTTTATTATTAAAAAACTATGATGCATTAATTATATATTTTTTTGAAAATTTTAAAATTTATTTAATAATATTATGAGAATATAAATCGCTTTAAAAGATATTTCCAATACAAATACTTTTACGATTACTATCCTGATGACGCTTTTTCTTAACCTAACCCACGAGGCTACAGGCCATTTGCACTGATTGCTTTCGCGGGTTGGGATGTAAAGGCCCTGATTGTTCGCCGAGAGATCGCAGACTGCTGATTCAGGTTTCCTGACGAACCCTCGCAAAACAAGTGGAAAAGGGGGTCGGCGAGGTTTCGCCCGCACGCCCGACGCCAGTTTCGCTTCGGCAGAAGTTATAGATTTACTTGTATACTTAATCACATGATAATGCAGTTATTGTTCAAGAGTTATGATCAATCGCTCGGATGGTCATGTATTTATGGGGTAGATGTCCAACCACTGATCAGAATTAGGATTTGTCTCATCGATGGGATTTTCATCGTGATTTGATTTAGTAATGGATTTTTAGAAAGAGTCGCTACTGATAATCCTCCTTCCTTATCGGGGGAGAGATCCTATAATATCCTAAAAATACCCTAGCGCTGACTTGCTTAGGTATATTAAAAGTTAAATAGAATTTCAGTGAAACAAAAATAAGAGACTTAAAGCTTATGCATACAAGGCAATCTTGTAATGAGCAAGATATGAAAGTCATAAAAGAGGAAAGATTAGGGGTTAAATTAAAATAAAGCATAAGTTACTTTGCAAAAAGAAAGAAGTCTAAGGACTTAAAGGCAATTAAAGAAAAGTTAAAGTCAAAAATGGATTTTTACTTGAAGGCCAAACATGGCCTTAACTTAAAAATGGATTTAAGACCAAATTGGTCTCAATTTGGGAGAGGAAACCGTGGAAAAGAAGAGAAGAGGAAGAGGAAGAAGAGAAGTAAGGAGGAGCTACACTGTGCCAAAACTAAGGTATGGGAACTTTGATTTTGTATGGAACTGGATTTTAAGAACTAATCTGTGGTATAGATCATATGGAATTGTGGCGGTATCTCTAGAAAGCTTAGGAGTTCCAACCTAGGGGGTTTGTTATAGATTTCATCCCAACTAAAGATATAACAAATTAAGGCTGGTAAAAACCTAAATCCACAAGAAAAGTGCACCTTCCTTGAAGTTGGATTCATAAGAATGATGCTAAATTGAGTTAGGGTTTAGAATAAACCCTAACAAATCCTTGGGTTTAGCTTGTGTATGGGTTAAGACCCATATTAGGATGGTTTGAATAATTCATGAAAGTTGAAGAAAGATATGTAATTGAAAGAGGAATTGAGTAGAAAGAGATTACAAGAGACATATGAATGATTTAGGATGTGTGTATGAAGTATAGAGTTGAATATGGTGGAAAATATAAAAACAAGAAAACAAACAATCTCGCACTTTCTATGATTAATGTATCGGTACACTTTCGAATACGTACTAGCACATGCTAGGTTCCGTCATTTAATAAATATGTACCTAAGATACATGTTGTGTGTACCGTACATGTGATGCTCATTCTCGCTTTCACCAGCTAGATTTTTGGCCATAACTTGCTCATTTCTATCCGATTTGAGTGATTCAAGTGGCCAATTAAAAATAGGACTTCAAGGAGAACCATCCATATAGAAATGTATATCGTCAAATTATGACTATAATTGGCCCAAAACTAATTGTGCGGCACCATGCAAACCAAATTTGGTTTCAAATGTTGAACACAGAGAACTGGGTTGTTTCTGACGTAGAATTTGAGTTCCGTGCGTTCGAATTGGGTGATTCCAGTTGAATAAACCCCTATCACCTTAGCTTTAAATGAGTATAAGGACATAGTGTCAAAATATGAAGTTAAGACCCCGGAAATGAGTAATACAAACTGTCCCTAGAAAAATCTAAGAATGACTAGTTGGCATAAAATGCCATAACTTTATTTTGATGATCCGAATGGATTTGATTCCAATTCCTAAGTAAAATATATTCATAGAAAGAAGTAAGAATATATGAATGAGGTGTGATTTACACACATCATACTTCATAAGTATATGAAGTGCTATATAATACCAAGGAACAAGCGAAAACATAAAATGCACATGTGATGTATATGTTCATAAACATGAATATGATATTAATATATGGATATGTCATAAGATATGATGGTGTGATAAGTCATAAAGATATTTATAAGATATTTATGCGATATGTCATAAGATACGATAGTCTAAAAGACACAATTGATAGGCACATATAACATAAGATTATATGTCAGGAATATATGATTGTCATATGAACGATTAGATGGAACATGATAGAAATATAGAAAGTATATGAATAGATAAAGACATGATGTGAATATGTAAATGATGAATATACGATAGACATACCTAAAGGAATAAGATGGAATACGCTAGGAACACACAGAGAGTATAAATGATAAGAACAATGAGATAAGTAAAGATGACAAAGCTGCTAGAATGTGAGAACATTTGTATAAATGATAAGTACATATATGAAAATGTGAATGAGTAAAAGCCTACATGATAGAATATAGAAAGTACAAGAATAGCTAAATCATGATAGAAATGTAGAATGATGGTTATAAAGAGATACGACTATATGTAATATATAGATATATGAGAACCGTAATATGAAACTACAGATATGAGAATTAATATAGAGTAAAGTAATGATAGTATATATTGCATAAGCAATTATGATAACAATAGATATTCATGCTTATGAGATATGTACGTAAAACGAATAAAATATCATTTCGCTAGAATCCCCAGAGGCGGATAGATAGGCATGCCTATAGTAAGGTTACGCTTGTCGAAGATATTCATAGACATATCGAGGCCCCGCTGTGTCGATGACATAGATCCTGTCTATGTGGCCCCGCAAGGTCACCACATTATCTAAATCAATCGTCGCACAAGGATAGTACCTTCTCGTACCGATAACATATGGTATAGGTCACCGCCTTGTACAAAGGATCGATACCTTCGGGCATTATCGTACGTAGATCACCGCCTGCATGCTGATAGTACCTTCGGCACACATAGTTTCCTCGTGATCCGCTCACGTATTTGGTGCATACGAAACCTAAAATGAATTCACGATGTAATATATGACATGATATGTGAAGCATAGCACTGCTATGCGATGAAAGTATAGACAATTACAAGAACAAGAAGTAAAGTATAACTTGATATGAAAATAAGTATATGAACACAAGAAAAGTAATGAAAGTATATGAAAGCACAAAGTAGATGATAGATAGAATATGAATGTACGCGATAGTACAAGTATGAATATGTATGTATGAAAAGTATAGATATACTATGCCAAAGACATAGAATAGAGACATGATTTACAACATGAAAAGACTGCAGACAAGTAGTTAACATACAAACACAAAGATATGAAAAGTATAAGAAATGTAGATAAACGCACAGATAGTATAAGATAGTTATATGAAAGTATACTTAGATTACGAAAGCATAGGAAACTTGCAAAGAACATGATACAAGAAATAAGATGAAATAGATCAAGTATACGTATATAAGCAAGGACAAGAAATAGGCAAAGTATTTGTGATAGATAAGGACGATATGATATACGTACAAGACAAAGAATGCAATAAAAGACATAGAACCGAAAGAAGAAAAAGACATATGACAAGCGTGAAAGATAAACATAAGACAAGTATAGGAATATGCAAAGTATATAGATAGGCCAAAGATATAGAATAAGTAACAGAAAAGATTGACATGCAATAGAAATGTAGAGATGATAAGTAATTAAATTATATATAAATATGTATGATAGATAATATGTGCATATGTATGTTTCAGGATACACACTGTGGTCATTCATGCTTATGTTCCCACTAAGCGCAAAGCTTAGTACACATGGGTGTTCAATCCGCAGGTACCCTAAGGGGAGGCTAGAGGACGTGACATTCCACATCGCAGTAAGCCGACTGCAGATAAAGCTCACCAAATACGTCTCCGCACCGATGTTTTTGTAATAGAAAATTTAAAATGTATAGGTAAATGGGACTCAGATATGTGTATAGACTTTTATGGACACCACTCCGGTGGTAGTTCTTTCAGATATATATAAATGATTTTTGTTATTACAGAAATTGTTCAGATACTATGTGCATGTGCATGTGCATGTACTCGAGAAAGAACAAAATAATGAGAGTCCCAAAGACAAGATAGTATATAGTATATAGTATAGATAGTCTCGCGCCCCGGACTTCGATTCGGATCCACCAACCGGGTCGGACCGGGATCGGGGGGGCGTGACATATCCAACTGGTGATGATCTGTTATTATTTTCCCTTCCTTATTGATAAGATTTGGTTGGATCGGCAGGATAATATATTGTTAGGGGTTATTCTAATTTTTGTATGGGCGAAATACTATCCGATTGCAAGGATATGGACCTTCTAATTCATCCAGATCGCCCTGACCTAACGGTCGCCTCGCTGGGGCTAGTACGGGCCTGGCATTAAGGTCACATTGGCTTGGTGAGGCATACAGCCCATTTTTCAAACCCTATCGTCGTCAAATTTTTGTACGGTATCGCGCAAGTGGGTCAGAACGCTTTCGAATCGAGTGTAACTTCCACGTGTCCACTGTAATATCGGATCTGCTAGTGGCTCAACACCGCCATTTGTCTTATGATAATGACGGACTTTCGTTTTCGCTACCGCTTCCTACCTCTTCTAGCGCTTCTTTCGCTTCTTTCAAGCACTGTCCCAGGCTTCCTCTCGGGTCCTCCAACCTTCCGCGATCTCGAACTTTTATTCGTCAGCTCGTCAATTGCAGTAGTCTTTTCCTAATTTTTCCCCGGCGAAATTTCTTCGTCTTATTCCCGACCATCGCTGCCTCTACCTCTTTGTTTTCTTCGATCAGTACGAGGCGTTTAGGTTAAAATTGATTGGATTTCGCTTACCGCTTGCTCTTATTATGGGTCCGGTCGCTTCTTCTTACGTATTGGCCATGACTCTTCAGCTTGTTGCTCGTTTCCGACGTTAGAATGCTTCCATTGTCACTGGCCGAACCCCCCCGAACGCTGTCGGGCGCCTCCTCCTCTTGGATAAGGGTAAAGGGAAATAAACTCGCTGAATGTTATCGACCTGGCTCCGAGTATGGACCGACATCTCGACTTTTATGTAAATTCGCGGCTCGATGGTATGTTTCGAGGTCGCCATAATGGTCTTCGCTTTTCTCCACGCACCTCATGAAAGTGGGTTCCCAATATTTCAATCTCGTCCTTCCTAAACTCAGCCCCAACGGTTGGGGGTATTTTGGTGGCCTATTTCACTTTTTGCGACAGAGGCCGACGTTCTAGTGTGGCTTTGCTCCTTTATCTTTTTCGCCCAAAGGAGACCACCGAGGGGCTTCCTTTTATTTCCAGCGCCCTGAGCTCCTCCGTGATCTCTCGATCTTCCTTCCTCCCCATGGGTCGTGGAAGGACGCTTATTTCTTTGCGAAGGTGTCGTAATCGGGAATATGATCCTTCCGACAAGGATGATATCATGCCCGTGGTCGACCACCCTCGATAATCTTCTTCGTGAGTGTTTGCACTGCTTAACTCGTGTGAAGGTTGTTGAATATTTCTGATTTTGCATTATTCTCATGCTTCCTGTGTACTGACTTGACCTTAGTGTCAAGATAATGTTGTAGCTTTGGTGTTGGCGAATGTCCCGTCAGCCCTTATGGAGTTGATAAAACTCCGACATTCCCTACTCATCGACTCGAGGTCTCAAGACGTCTCTACTCCGTCAGGCCCTCATTCTCCTTCCACCATGGCTCTCCCATTAGGCTTACCAGTACTCTTACTAGGGAGAGATTTTGTCCAGTTAGCACTGCTCTCTAAGCCCCGAGGCGAAACGGAAAAATCAAGCTCCAATGAAAGATCGGCTCTGCTTTCGATCAAGGTTCGGGGAATCGGGGCGTCCGACTTTCACCGAAAGCCGAGCGCAGCCGCTGCCAAGGCCCCGTGGTCACGAGCCTCCGCCCCTTCTAAGCCCCGCGGTAGCGCAATCCCAGACGCCGAGCGCCGCCACAACAGCCTATTACCATGAGGAATCCGGGCCTTCGAAGAGCAGTGCCACCTCCTCAAGGGGTGGAAGAGTTGAAGAGAAAAATCCTAATCAAAAGTCGGGCGAAGATGAGGACTTTGCTCTTCGGGCCTTAACTCGCTGTGAGGGTGCGATCTTGTCCGCCCCCAAGGATCTGACCTCGGGAGGTCGGTGCGCCGCCTCGCTGACAGGCTCGCTCTATCCTTCAGGGGTTGCCTTGCAAGTCCCCGCACGATAGTGTCCGTTTTCAGGTTGATCCCATGTTGGATGTTGACTTCATGTTTGATGTGTAGGTAGCCATTCATTTGAAGGGTCTGGCCGATAAGGCCAAACTAAACGAGAAGCATGTAAAAATCGCCCGAATTTATAAGGCGAAGGCGGCCTCTCTTTCTTCTCGAAAGGATCGAGCCGCATGAACGCACAACGCATTTAATCAAGAGGTGGAGAGACTTAAATCCGATCTAAAGCATACTGCGTCGGCTCATGCCTAGGCCGAAAGTAGAGAGGACGAAGTTCGAAGTAGCTTGGCGGCGGTTGAAGGCGAGCTTTGAAAGGTCCGGGGTGAGCTCCAGGTTGCGCTGAATGATCCGACGAGACCCGCGGTCGTGTGGTGTGGTGTGTGTGTGTAAAAAATTCTCCCAAAGACGAAGCCAGATCAAGGGGGATGGTCACACATCCCTGGCGAAATGCTGGATTCTCAAGAGGAGCTTAGTGCGCCAATGGCGATTTGTGTGATAGGCAGCTAGCCTAGCCGTGAGCTCAGTGGGCGAGGCTCTCCAAGGTTGTGGTTGCGACGCCGTCATGAGGCCTCTCGAGGGTCAGAATTTACGGAAAGCGGCTGAATGAGGAGTGTCATGATTGCATGGATCTTCACTAGCAAATATCCTCGTTGCTCGTGAGGGATGATGTGTTATTAGCAAATTGAGGGATCAAGCCAGTGCTCAGTGGGCCTCTAGGTGGCTTGCTTTTCAGTAGAAGGCCGTTAACGCTTCACCTGCATCTGGACTTCAACTGATCTCCCAAGTGACGAGACAGAGGAGTCTTTCGCAGATTATTCTCAAGAACCGTATACTCCCGGCCAGCCCATTTCCCCTTCAGCTTGTTCCATCTGCCCACGACGCTAGTTTCACCTTTTCCCGCTCCGCTTGATACGACTTTTATTTTTCTTCATGTACTTGTTTTTATCGCAAAGCCCGGGGCTCGAAACATATGTAGCTCTCCTTTAATAAATATTCATTATTTATCGATGCTCACCGTGAGTATTTTCGCTTTCATGAATTGTATGGGCCCAATTGAGGGTCCGAAAGGTAAATTGCTCGCCAAACCGAGTCGCTGAGGCTTGTGGCTAATTCAGATGAGCCGGCCCCGACCAGTCAGATGGTTTGATGGCATGGGGCTCGCCAAATTGAGTCGTCGGGTCTTTGCTGACCGTCTTGCCTGCCGATCCGATTCCCAGGGCCGCATGACCTATTTTCGCAGAGCCTCGTCAACTTCTGGCGGCTCACCTCCATCAACCGACTGTACGAGTTGAACAGACCTTTAGGTTGCATGACCTATTTTTATGAGCTCACACTGAAGCTACGATCTCCCGCCACCGACCTCATGAGTCAGTCGCATTCCTTAGGTTGCATGACCTATTTATAGCCCACAACTTGAGCGGGTCACCCTCCGTTTACCGACTCAATATTGAACATTCCTTAGGTTGCGCGACCACCGAATTGTCGAGCTCACAATTTGAGTCAGGGCCTCGGCCGGGCCGAGTTACCAAAGCCGAGTTGACTCCTGGGCCGCACGTACCAGGCCGAATGGATGAACTCACAATGTGAGCTGTCGGACTCGTCTACCGAAAGTTGTCCGAAATGGGGTTGCATCGACCTTTAGTCGCATGGCCCGCGTGAGAATCATGGAGCCTGGCCGCTGGGTAGACAAGTGTAGTCATCTCGGGCGTCCCAACCCACCTACCGACTCCGCATGAGTCGGGACATTCCTTTAGGTTGCATGACCTATTTTCGAGGATCTCGCCGCCTTGAGCAACCGACCATTTACCGACTCGCATGAGTTGAATGTATCTCTTAGGTTGCATGACCTATTTTTGGCAAAGCTCGTCAGCTTGAGCGGCTGATCTCCGTCTACCGACTCGCATGATCAACAGATTCTTTAGCCGCGCTGCATCAAATAATCATTGAGTCACAATTTGAGTTGGTGGGCTCTGTTGGCTGAGTTACCAGAGTTAAGTTGACTCCTTAGGCTGCATGGCCTATGTCAACGGATTTAACCTGCCAATGTGAGTCGTCGACCACACGAGCTCGCCCCGAGCCGGGTTGTACTTGACTCCAGTCGCATGGCTTCGCAGAGAATCGCCAGCTCGCCGCAGATCGCCATGCGTAGCCGTTTGGCGCGTGAACTCGCTAACGCGGTCCGGCTTAAGCGAGCTCGCCTATGTGAACCGGCCAGCAGCTCGCTTGCGTGAACCGCTGGTAGGCTCGCCAATGTGAATCGCCGTGGAGTCGCCCATGTGAACCGCCAGAGCTCGTTTACGCAATCGGGCTGGGTATTTCGTTTTCGAGCGTCGGGCCGAAGTGACTTTAGGTAGCGTGGACTGGCCCGCAGCAGACGCAATTCCTCAAAGTGAGCCTGGCTCCGGGCGCCGCGGGCTCTTGTGGCGCTCCAAACGAGCGCGATGTACTGAGCGGCGATGAATAATTGGCAATGCAAATCGAAATGGGTTCGACTTCCCGAGGCGCCGCGGGCTCGCGGGCAGCAGTAGATGAGCTCGTCAGCAGCTAATGGCTCCCGGGCGCCAGGGCTCGTGGTCGCAAATGAGTGCGGGCGTAGCCGATCGGCGATGTACTGAATGGCGATGTAGCCGACGGTAACACTGAAATGGGTCTCAATCTGAGGGCGAATGGTCCCGCGGCGGCAGTAGATGAGCTCTTCAAAGTGAGCCACCGGGCTCCCCGCGCCAGGGCCTGCGGCTGCCCACCGAGTGGCGATGTAGCCGAATGGCATTGTAGCCCGAAATGTCCGACTCCCGAGGCTGCGGCCTATGCGTGAGTAGATGAGCTCGTCAAAGGAAGCATCGTCGGGCGCCGTGGCCTTAGTGGCGCTCCAGCCGAGTGGCGATGTAGCCGAATGGCAATGTAACAGCCAACCGACTCGAGGCAACGCGGGTCTGCGGCAGAGTAGATTTGAGTCGCCAGCGAAAGCACGCCTCTTGCAATGGTCTAGTGGCTGCCCGTACCGAAATGGGCCGACAGAACAGTGGTATTGCAATGAAATGGTTTGACTGCGCAAAGGTGGTCGCAGAAGATGAGTCGCCAAAGTGAGCTTATCAGCTCCTCGTGCACGACCGCTTGATTGAACCGCCGCTGGCGCCATTCACTTCGGTTTTCTCGAAGGTGCGAACGCCTCACGCTGGGATTGATGGAGAATTCTGAACATTCGTGTGACTTGAAAGTGCTTCGCCTTTTATAAATGGCTGCCGCATTGGCCGTGGGGCTGATGACTTTATATTTGCTTTCTCCGTGCGAACCGAACCTCGTCGTGAGATGAATCAAGCCGGTCTCGTCAGTTTTGCTAGGATCCTTCAAGATTCTGGGATCACTTCACTGCTCTTCTGCAGTTAATGCAGAGTCAGGTTTTTCCCCTAGTCTCCCTTTATCGAGTCATGTTATTCCCTAGCTTCGTGCTGTGGAATGCTATCGTGAGAGGGACGATGCATTTCTTGCGTCGCTCTCTCCATTTTCTCGTCATTCTTTCTCTTCCTTCCTCCTTTCTCCTTCTCCTTCTTTTCATCTTTTCTCCACATCTCACTCTCCCTTTTGTTCTTTCCGCACAAACTCCTTCCATCCCTTTCTTCTTCTCCTCTTTCCAATTTCTTTATTTTCCTTCTCCTTCTTTTCGCCTCTTTCCTTTGCCCCTTTTTTTTTTTTTTTTTTTTTTTTTTTTTTCGAGGGAACTGCTTGTACTGAATGCTTTCAAGATGTAATCGATGATGTCACGCCCCGTTTTCCGGGACGCGAGACTCAGGAATGGGACTTTTTTTTTTTTTTAAAAAAACCGAACTGGTACCTGTGGGTATGGCCCACATCTTAAAACAGAATCCAAATATTATATACAAATCAAAGAACTACCACCGGAGTGGTGTCCATCAAAATCTAGACACATATAATCGAGCCCCATTTACAATTACAAAACTGAACTTTACTATACAACCGAGTGCGGAACTCACATGTAGTGAACCTTTTACAAGTGTGTCGCCCGGGCTTGTACGCGATGTTTGTCGATGTCTCTCTCGCACCTACACTCCAAGACAGATTAAACCCGTGCTAAGCTTTGCGCAGGAAACATTTTTTATACGTAAATACATGCACATACACAATTATAATACTCATAACCATAATGTATATCGAATTTCATGCTCATAATATGAACTTATACAAGGGACTTAAGCTCATACAAAGCTTATGTTTATTCGACTTCGTAGAGTTACGTAACTCATTCTTATACCAAGTAATTTGTAAGTACTACAAAACTTATACCGGGTCTTACGGATCTTATAATTATACTCGATACGTAAGTACCCGTAGGGTACTAAGGTATCATTTTGCATCGGGTACAAGAGTACCCGAGGTACTCGCAATTGCATTCCTTATACGAAGGTACCCGTAGGTACCACTGGACTTATACTTATCTTACGGATACGGGAGTACTCATAGGTACCACCGAGCTTTTATACGATACATTAAAGATTCTTATTCGATATTCGTGATAATAGAGTAAATCGTAGGTACCGCACGACGTATACTACGTAACTTAATCAAACGCAGAGTACCCGTAGGGTACTAAGGCACGTATCGATACACACAGTAACTTTATTCAGATACTGAGTACCCATGTACGCACACAGACTTATTCAGAGACAAGCTTATCGGGATACGTGAGTACCGTAGGGTACTACAGATCTGATTCGGGATATTAGAGTACCCTTAGTAATTACTCAATCCATCGATCAGATCTATCGATACGTGAGCAAGCACCCGTAGGTACCACAAGACTTATACAGATACAGACTTGTCAGATACGTGAGTACCAGAGGTACCACAGACGCATCGATAAAACAGAACTTGATGATTCTGGAGTACCCGTAGTACCACAGGACTGATTCTGAGACAAAGTTTATTAGATACGTGAGGCCCGTAGGCACTACAGATCGATTCGCATACGAGTACCCTTAGGTACCACGGAACTTATCGATCGTGGACTTAATCGCAGACAGAGTTAATCATAAACTAACTTATTCGGATACATGAGTACCCGTAGGTACTACAGAACTTAATCGAATACAGGAGTACCCGTAGGTACTACAAAACTTATTCAGATTCAGGAGTACCCGTAGGTACTACAGAACTTAATCGAATACAGGAGTACCCGTAGGTACTACAGAACTTATTCAGATTCAGGAGTACCCGTAGGTACTACAGGACTTATACAGATGCAGGAGTACCCATAGGTACTACGTAACGCATCGCAGACGTGACTTATACGTGATGCAGTGAGTACCATAGGTACTACGTAATGCATCGCAGACAGACTTATACAGATGCAGTGGAGTACCCGTAGAGGTACTACGCAACGCATCGTACGTAACTTATTCAAAGACTGAGTTAATCGTAGACAGGAGTACCCATAGGTACTCATGTGAGCTATATGCATACAGGAGTACCCTTAGGTACTACGTAACTTATACAGAGATTAGAGTGGGATCTGTAGGGTGACTACGAATTTATATGTAGATTCAGGAGTACCCGTAGGTACTACTGAGCTTATATAGATACAAGAGTACCCGTGAGGTACTATAGAGCTATACAACAGCCAGAGTGCCCAGTAGTACTACGCAGGCATCTTATATTGCAGATACAGGAGCACCGTGAGGTACTGGCTGCATGATACATATACGTGAGTACCCGTAGGTACTGGCTGCACTATAGATACAGGAGTACCCGGGTGAAAAATGGCGTATTTATACATATACAGAGTACCCGTAGGTACTACGTGACCTATCTGCTAAGCCAGGAGGCCAGAGGCACCATGCAGCTTATATAAATACAGAGTAAATTCAGAGGTACTACAGAGCTTATACAAATACAGGAGTACCCGTAGGTACTACAGAGCTTTTACAGAGACTTATCATATAACTGTTTGACTTCCTAGACCAGTAATACAGAATAAGTAAGACATAGCACAATAAGTATCCAAAGATACCATATTTGGCATGTACGCCTTTAGCACTTAATGTAAATGTGTGAGGCCAGAAGCACTAATCAAAATAGGAGGCCGAGTACTAATCGTAATGGGGAGGCCGTAGCACTAATCAGAGTACCGGGCATTAACCGTGGAGTGCCTAGAGCACCAATCGAGTACTGGCATTAGCCGAGTGCCGAGCACTAGTCGGTCGTGAGTGCCGTGAGCACTACCGTACCAGAGCCGCCAGAAGATCAATCGAGTACCGGCGAGCCACCGCGAGTGCCGAGTACTAATCGAGTACCGGGCATAATCGTGAGTGCCGGAGCACCAATCGTGAGTACTGGCATTTCACCGAGCGCGTGAGCACTAATCGAGTACCGGCACACCGGGAGTGCCGAGTATCTAATCGAGTACCGGCATTTCACCGAGTGCCGAAAGCACTCAATCGGGGAGTAACAAGTGTAATTAATCAGACAGGAGGCTGTGTCATTTAATAATCGGTCTTGTGTGTAGTTTTACAACTATATGAGTTCAAGAACTTACTATCTTTAGTAATAGGCATTGTTAGCCACTTTACGAGTTCAAGACAGATCGTAACTATATATCGGTAAGGTATGATAAGCATGTAATCACACCTTATTCATATATTCTTATTCTTCTATGAATCATCTTTACTCAGAAATTGGAATCATTCCAATTGGATCTTCCAAACTTCAAAGCTATGGCATTTTCATGCCAACTAGTCGGTTTTCTCCGATTTTACACTCGGGACTGTTTGAATTACTGATTTTTCCGGGGGGGTCTTAACTTCATATTTTGACACTGGTGGTCCCGTACTTCTATTTAAAAGCTAAGGTGCTAAGGGTTCTATTCCCCAACTGAATCACCCCAATTGAGCACCGGGAGCCTGCCACGTCCGAAACAACCCGGACTTCTATGATCACCGATGCAGAAATGGGCTTGCACATAGCCTCACTTTTGAGTGGATTTTTCGGACCACATAGAGTCAGAAATTGAGATACTCTTCTTAAAGTTTGGTTCTCCAAGAAGTCTGGCTTCGATGTAGCCACTTGGAATCACTCAAATCGGATAAGAAATGAGGAAGTTATGGCCAAAATAATAAAACTGGTCAAAACTGAACAGAAGAATTCCCACTGGTAGACTTTAAGTCCTACCGGTAGATTCTGGCCAAAATGACTGGGGATCGAAGTCCTACCGGTAGGACTCCAAGTTCCCACTGGTAGGAGACACTGGGAATGTCCGTAATGATGTGTGTTTTCACATTTTTCCATACTTGTGATCCATGATCACTCCTACTCTTCAAACACACATCAAATTCATTCCAATTTCACTTTGGAATCTCTTTATACTCTCAAATCATCTTCACTTATATCATTCTTCAAAAATCCATCATGATTTCTTAAAACCTTTATAATATGGGTTAAAACCCATACACAAACCAAACATGATATTTCTAGTTAGGTTTATTCTAAACCCTAACTCAAATACTCCTTATTCAAACGAGAATCCATCCTAAAGAGAGGGATTCTATGATTATCTGCATACCCTAAGGTTTCATCAACCTTATTTCCACAATTCTTTTGGCTAAGATGGAAACCCTAGAAACTTGTAGGTTTGGAGCAAAATAATCATCCACAAACCCAAAAGATACATGCCAAATCTCATGGAAATCATAATCAAGGTTGGTTTTCATACCAAAAATCCAAGTTCCATACCTCAATTGAGCTTTGATCTCCTCCTTCTTCCTCTTCTTCCTCTTCCTCTTCCTCTTCTCTTCTTCTCACCCTTCACGTTTTTCTCCAATTTGAGACCAAATTGGTCTTTTAAACACGGGTTTATTAAGGCCTGCCCTCCAAAATAACCCATTTTTGGGTCAGTTTACATTTATTTCCTTTCAAGCCCCATAACCTGAGCCTATTTATGAATTAAACCTCCTTTATTTCACTCACCCATAGCCCCATCACCATAACTCAGTCCCTTTAGACAATTTACCATATTGCCCTTAAGTTTTGTAACTTTCCTGCCCTCGTTTCCTGGGCTTCACATTTAACTTATGAAACAAATTAAATTTACACTTACAAAATACTCCCAAACATGTCGAAAAACGATCAGGTATATTTCTCTGGGGTGCTTGCGTGATGACACCACCGATTAGGAATCAATGTAGTTCAATTGAAATAAAGAGAAACTTTTTCCTTTTATGCGTCTATGAACTCTCTATTATGCCTTTTCAGTTTTATATCTCGAATTGTTTGGGACGTCTCGACAACATACTAATGAACGTCAACTGGCCACCTAAAGATTAACAAGGCTTTATTTAACCTTATAAATCGATGCCACTGTAAAACGCTTAAGATGTTCCGCATTCCATGTATGTCGAAGATTTTTCCTTCCTCCTGTCTCAAGCTCATAATTGCCCTACCGACGACTCGAGATACGATAAAAGGACCTTCCCGCTAGTCTAGCTTTCCATGCGCCGGGTTCCTTGCCAATGAGTTTCTTTAAGACTAAAATCCACCCGCATGTAGCTTCTAGGTTTGACTTTTTATCAGAGTACCTCGCCGTCTTCCTTTGATAAATCTCCTCAGGCGCTTAGATTTGGCTCGCTTTCATCTAGGAGATCTAAGTTTGTGACGAAGGGCTTCACACAGGTTCCACCTGATGCTAACTCGATCTCTAGGAGACTCTTATCTCTAATCCTCAACAGTGGGCTACTGCCTGCCAAAGGCCAGGCAAATGGGGTTTCCCGGCTGACTTCAGGTCATCCTCGTAGCCTATAATACCCTAGGGAGGCATTCTACCCACCCTTTTAAGGTCTTCCAATTTGGTCTTCAAGGCGGCTTTAAGGGTTCCGAGATAGTGACTTCGCCCCGTCCGGGTCGATCAAGGGTGTGCCGAGACGAGAAATAGTTTAATCCCCAGCTCGCACGTAAATCTCCGAATCCTCGCGTTGTCGAACCGCTTTTCACAC
The DNA here is from genome assembly GCA_016808115.1 of Tetrastigma voinierianum. Classification (NCBI taxonomy): domain Eukaryota; kingdom Viridiplantae; phylum Streptophyta; class Magnoliopsida; order Vitales; family Vitaceae; genus Tetrastigma; species Tetrastigma voinierianum. The sequence continues at coordinate 40,180 of JAEQBH010000401.1, forward strand.
CGATACCGTGGCCTCGAATACCAAACCCGGTGATATGATGGCTTGCCACACAAAATTGTGTACTGGGCCTCGTAATCGTATTAAGGCTCAGCTTCCGCCCACTTCTGGGCGAAGTAATCCACCATTGAACGATTATGAATTTGCACTAACCCTTACCAATGGGCAGGGGTCCCAGTATGTCCAAACCCCACCGCTGGAGCGCCAGGGCCTGTGGATCGAGGCGGCGGTTCCGATGGGAGGCGTGAGATCTCGCATGCTCGCATATTCTTCGTGATTTCGACCAGTCGGCTGCATCTTTGAGCATTGTAGGCCACAAGCATTCTCGCCTTCAAGACTTTTCCCCGGCTGCTGCTCGAGCTCGACATGTGATTATGCCCTCGTGTACTTCTCTCTTAGCACGCATCTAAGGTTCTTCCGCGATGCATTTAAGGAAAGGTGAAAATCCTCGCTCGGCAGAGGCTTCCTCGTGATCGCAACCTCGGCGCACTCCGCCTTATTTTAGCCGCTTCTTTCGGGTCGTCTGGTAGGCTTCCGTCTATAATATAATCCCAAATGGGCTCCATCCAAGTCGGTTTGGACCCGACCTGGGCAACCACCTCTTTCATACGGCTGAGTTCCTGTTGAAGACTCCTAAACCTCTGCTCCCATGATTGCTCTCCTGCTCCTGGTTGAGGGTGATGTAGTTCTTCGTTCGCGACCTGTCCTCCGAGCATTGCTTCGTTTCCCTCCTCCGCATGGGCCAATTGTGGTCCGTGCCCCGGCTCCTACTGGACTCGCCTGCTCTGACTCAGGAATGTCGTAATCGTGTTGCTCCTCAATGGGAATGTTATGACCCTCCCGGTCCGTCGTGTTCCCTCGTGGGATGTCGCATATGTCCGGGTAAGTTGTTCCTAACTTTCTATCAGTGTGATCGACGAGGCGGCAAGCCCACTTCGCTCTCAGACAACCAGACAGCGCCTACTGTCCCAGAGGTCCGTCCAAGGCCGCCTCGGTGGATCCTCTACATCCTTACGGATTGGCGTTGCTCCGCTTGTGTTCCGGCCGATACCATCAAGAATCGAGAACCGGGCTATATTTATAAAGGAACTGCTGCCCTACGTACCCGCGCCTAACCGATGATGCCTTTTTCAACCGAACCGGGCCGGAGGTAGGGGTCGCCAGGCTGGACCCGATTGCTCAGGGCCGGATGCAAAGGCCCGATTGTCTGGGCCGAGGCGTGATCACGCATCAAGTGATCCGCGCGCCTGCACGTAGCACCTCTCTACAAAACAAGGGTAGCAATGGTAAGGGCTATGCCCGTGGCCGCCCGATGCCTAAGCCGCTTTTCCGAGAGAAAAGAGACCGCTAGAGGGCGAATGTGTGGCATATGAGGTATGTGTCTAAGAGTGCGTACCTTCACCGTGGTCATGGGCTTAGTGTATGTCCAACCTGATCAGAATCTGTGATTCGTCTTCTATCGATGGGATTTTCTACAAGACGGGATTTGGTAATGGATTTAGAAAGAACCGTTTATTTGGATAATCCTTTTCCTTATTGGGGAGAGATCCAATCAGATGATCTGCTATTATTTTCCTTCCTTATCGATAAGATTCGTCGATCTAAGCAGATAATATATTGCGCCAGGGTTATCTCTATTACGGGCGAAATACTATTCGACGGCAGGATATGGACCTTCTAATTCATCCAGATCGTCCTTGGACCTAGCACGCCTTCGCTTTGGCCGGTACGGAGGGCCTGCACAAGGTCACATACTACTGTGAGTGGGCCTGCGAGCCCATTTTTCAAACCCTATCACTATCAAACATATAAGTGAGATGATTGGGTCTTCGTATGGATCCGTTTGGACACCTTATGACCTAACTAAATAATAATAATAATAATAATAATACAAATACTTCTAGAAAAAAATAAAAACTTTGTTGAAAAACAATTCGGCATGACAAATCTATATGTTATTTCTATACTTATTTCAAAATAAATATATTTATTGATAATGTTAAAAAATGTATAGAGGTTAAGGAAAGATATCGGAAAACTTGACCGACAAGTTTCTCCGATATCTGCGAAGCTGACTCTGTAAACAATCCTAGTTTCGACAACCAAAAAAGAAAATCGAAAGGACTCGTGATGTTTCTGAGGTTCAACAAGAAAATTCCACCTAGGTTTTGTAGTTGTGAGGGCGTGCAAGATTGTGCACTTAAAAGAAGCTATTCTTTCCGTCTGACTCAGGTACGGCCCGCCAGGTAGCAACAGGTCGGCTTCCGCACTTCCAAAGAAGAACACTAGAGGGGTCATGGGCAGTGAGGCACCGGAGGGTGACGATAGAGATGAGAAGGAAGAAGATTTTTATCTCAAACTAATACAAAATAAAAAAATTTCTAAAATAATTTGAAAACCAAAATAAAGCCTAAAGTACTAGTGCTTCTAACCCATGTTGGATACACATCATTATGTTGTTACCAATTGGATACACATCATTATTTTGTTACCAATTTTTTCGTCTGATCTTCGGGATATCAGTTGCGCAATGTGAATCTGCAAAAAAGGCGATCCGGCGATGGTGTGTCGACCGCCTCTCCAATGATTAAGTCAACAATATGGAGAGGAAGAAGAAAGATGTTGAGATAGTTGAAATTGTATACCTCTACTCTGTGGGGGATCTTCCCAATTTATAGGGATCAGTTCCCAAATCTTCGTTCTTATTTTAGGAATAAGATCTGTTTTTCCTTATTAAGGATTATCCTTTTGAGAAATAAGGGATAAAATCTGTTTTTCATTATTAAGGATTATCCTTCAAAATAAAGGATTTAGAAATTAGGAAATTCAGATATAAACATTTACTTTGCGTATTTTCCCATAACAAATTTCCCATATGCAGTGAGATGACCGGCTGGGGGGACTCGGGATCCCAAACTGGTTCTAGGACTGCACCGTCTGGTGAGTTCCCATATGGTTTTAATATAGTGGGCCGCCTTGACGCTTCATATGCGCCATGCAAGACCCGCGCGGCCGTGCCTAGCGGCGGGCCCAGGCTCAAAAGCCATGATACTCACAATGCCCCCCTTTTTTCCGGCTAAAGGTTGGTGCTTCTTCAATAGGGAAAATACGTGCTTTAAACTCGTGAGAAAGCTTGAAGGGACCGAGAACTAATGCGTGCATCGAACGTGTCCGGATATAAAGCACGGGGTGGACCCCATAAGCCAACATCACCGATGGCTCGAGATCACCGAGAGGGAGCACAATGAGCTCCTCTGTCCGTGAAGAACTCGCAGAGCAGGCCCAAAATTTCCTTTCCTTACATACCTGGCCATACCCGTCCGTCACAAGAGAGGTCGGGATGAACATTGTTGTTGTCGATCTTAAAGTCAATCTCGGCAGCTATTCCTGCTTGGTCGCACAAGATCCCTGCCGAGATCGCAAAGGGACCTGGGCTTAGCTCGTCCGGCCCGATCACACCTGAGGGAACAAGACCTGGCCGTGCCGCCCCAAGTAAAGCCAAGAGAAAGACAGAATCAACAGAGCCATCAAGTTGTGTTTAAACATGTGCCAATCCACAGAGTTCAAAGTCCGGTCTTAAAAGATATAATAGAGCCACAAATTGGTTTTTGAGCGCCGCACGCTGTATTTAAGGAGGTACAGTCCGCTCACAAGAAAGTGCGACTACTTAACCGAAAGTCCGCATTAAGAAAGTGCTACGCCTAGAGCCGTAAGTTTGGCATTAAGAAGTGCCAACAGCTTAGAGCTACAATTTGGCCTTCGTAAATTGCTGCATTTTACTTAGGAGCCGTAAGTCTAGCCTTTAGAAAGTGTCGACGACTTTAGAATACATCGGGCTGCATCCACAAGTCTAGCATTAAGAAAGTGCCAGATGGCTTAGAACCAGAAGTTTGGTCTTTTGAAAGTGTCAAACGGCTTAGAGCAAGAAGTCTAGCATTAAGGAAGTGTCAAACGGATCTGAGCTACAAGTATAGCTCAGTGCCGCACGGCTTAGAGCGAAGCTTGGTGACATTATGAAGTGCCACGCCAAGCCACAAGTCTGATCTTTTGAAAGTGCCATATGACTTTTAGAAATTGCCAGACGGCTTAGAGCCACAAGTCTGACATTAAGAAAGTGACAAATCCGCTTAGAGCCTAAGTCCGGGGCATTAAGAGTGCGCAGGCTTAGGAGCACAAATACCGCCTTAAATTACTGCACTACTGGAGCCAGAAGCCCGCACAAGAAAGTGCCAGACGGCTTAGAGCCAGAAGTCTGGCATTAAGGAAGTGCTAGACGGCTTCGAGCCACAAGTCTGGTCTTTTGAAAGTGCCAGACGACTTTTAGAAATTGCCAAACGACTTAAAGCCACAAGTCTGGCCTTTAGAAAGTGCCAGACGACTTTTAGAAATTGCCAGACGGCTTAGAGCCACAAGTCTAGCATTAAGAAAGTGTCAGACGGCTTAGAATCAAAAGTTTGGCATTAAGGAAGTGCCATACGGCTTAGGGCCAGAAGTCTGGCCTTTAGAAAGTGTCAAGAGACTTTTAGAAATTGCCAGACGGCTTAGAGCCACAAGTCTAGCATTATGAAAGTGTCAGACGGTTTAGAGCCAGAAATCTGGTCTTTTATGTACCTGTATGACATCAACCTTACCCAGGATTTTTAATGAACCAGCTTAAACCATACAGGCCTAGAGGGACATCAACCTTATCCTGACTCTTTAGACTGAGCGCCTAGACATCAACCATGTCACGAACAGGCATTAAACTTCTGGAATACATCCCATTTTAGACTTAGCCACTGGGCATCAACCATAATGTCCTGATAGTCATGTAGCACCACGTGACTTTAGTCTTACCACACTAGGCATCAACCGCGCCGGGCCTGGACAGGCATTACGCCATCCTGCCTTTAGTCCGAGCCACTAACCATGCTGGGGCCGGATAGGCATTACGCCATCCGACTTTAGTTCGGTACAACAAGAGCCAATTACTGTCGGATGACATTAAACTTCTAGCACCATCTAGACTTTAGACTGAGCCAGCTGGGCATCAATCATACTGGGCCAAACAGGTCATGTAACGCCATCCAGACTTTATTATGAGCCAGCTAGGCATTAACCATGCTGGGCCGGACAGGTCATGTAGCACCATCCGGACTTTATTCTAGTTAACCGGGCATTAACTAAGGCCGGGCCAGACAAGTCATAGCGCCATCCGGACTTTATTATGAAAGCCGCCTGTGCATTAACCATACTGGGCCTCGATAGGCATTAGATTTTAACGCCCATCCGACTTTTAAAATTAAAATTGGTGATGAAAATACAATTGGGAGGATAAATCATCTTTTTATTAATAGTACATTTTTCGTGCTCATGGCTTTCCGATTATTGGTTACATCGGTCATTATCTCGCAAGGTGAGCGTTCAACATGACTTTGCAACCTTCATCTTTCGTTGTTCCTCCTACTTTCTTCATGCCTGACCCAATGGAGGAATTGTTATTCCGCGACTGACCATCGGGGTTGCAGTGACACGCACGCCCGATGAATCGTGGGATGGAACTGGGATTCACCTGAGGCCCATGACTGAGGGCTATCCCATGTCAGTATTGAGCCAAGCTTACTCAATCGTCACTAAACTTTTCGTTCAATTTCCCACAGACGGCGCCAATTATTGTTACCAATTTTTTCGTCTGATCTTCGGGGCATCGGCTACGTAATGTGAACCTACAAAAAGGGCGATCCGGCGACGATGTGCCGACCGCCTCTCCGATGTGCCGGCCGCCTCTCCGATGATTGAGTCAGCAATATGGAGAGGAAGAAGAAAGAGGTTAAGATAGTTGGAATTGCATACCTCTACTCTGTGGGGGATCTTCCAATTTATAGGGCTCTGTTCCCAAATCTCCGTTCTTATTTTAGGAATAAGATTTGTTTTTCTTTATTAAGGATTATCCTTTTAAGAAATAAGGGATAAAATATGTTTTTCCTTATTGAGGATTATCCTTTTGAGAAATAAGGGATAAAATATGTTTTTCCTTATTAAGAATTATCCTTCCAAATAAAGGATTTAGAAATTAGGAAATTTAGGGATAAATATCTACTTTGCATATTTTCCCATAACAAATTTCCCATATGTGGTGAGATGACCAGTTGGGGGGACTCGAGATCCCAGACGGGTTCTAGGACTCCGTAATCACCCGGTGAGTCTCGTGGTTTAATATAATGCCTTGGTCGCCCATGAGGCTGCCATGCAAGCACATCACACGGCCGGCCTATCGGGAAAGCAAAGTGGGTCTGGGCCTAAAAAGTCATGGTACTCACACATTAAAGCCGTAGTTAGTGACTACAACTTTGGAAATTTTTTAAGTTAAAATCCGATAAAGTTTGTTTTATGATTTAGTTGTTAATTGAAGAAGTCAATAAAACATTCATCATATAATCACCATATGGAATGAGTGGGTCCTAAGAAATAAGAGTTAATGTTAGTAGTGAGATCATGTTTGTTAGTAGTGGAGTCATGTTTGTTTGAGACTTAATATTTTGTTTATTTAAACGTATTGCAAGTAATGAAAAATGATAGATTTTTGCATCAAGCAAGTTATGGTTTTATGTCTTTCCTAAAGAGAACAAAATTATATCTGAGCTTTGATTACAGACCTAACAAAATCGCAGTCACAAACTATTGCTTTGATTTTTTAAAAAAAATCTAAAGTCGTAGTCAATAACTATGAATTTAACTTATGAAAGTCGTAGTCACTGATTATAGCTTTGATGATGAATATTCCAACATGACCCAGACGTATGAGTTTGAACATTATTTTGATTTTCAAATTATTTTGATAATTTTTTAAAATTTGTATGAATTTGTGACAAAACTGAAACAAGAAAGATGTTCTCAAAGCAATCATAGTGGTGGGAAGAGTGAGAAGTAGTGGAGAATGCTATGAGCTTTCTCACTTCATGAGTAATTTATACAAAGCAAATGGTTTGTTTTCACACACTGAATAAACTTCTATCCAAAAAGAAGAAGTTGCGCTACTGGCGGTCGGGGTCGCATACCCTAATTCAACCCGATATTTAGATGGACTTCTCACACATTATTCGTGTTAGGTGTCATGTTTGAGTCGTGTCAATTGTTGTCTCTCGGATTCTTAGTCTTCGGATCGTTAGGGCATGAACCTGGCAGCAAGAATATGCAAAACAAATAAGGTACCGGCACTGGTATGCCGACCGGCTCTCCGATGCTTAAGTTAGTTAGAGAGATAGAGAGCGTTCAAAAATGCCAGTCTTGCAGGCGTATATTTTTCATATATCTTTTTCCTAGCATTACCTCCCTTATTTATGAAGAAGGATGGTGATCCACTTTTTATGGAAAGTGGTGATTGGCTTCCAAATTTGCCGAAGTATGCACTTTACGGCGTATCAATCGTTTAATGTCCGTTGTCCGAGTCCGCCACCTCAAAGATCGGCTGATCCTCTCGGAGATCGCTACGCACGCAGGCTCAGGTGAAGATATGTTCTCAAGTTGCAAGGAATCAGCCGAGAAATCACTGACTAGCCATCTTATTAAAGGTGGCAGTCGGCTAGAAGATTGTGTGGATATCCCGCAAGTAGACTTTGTGTCCGATCTTGTTCATGTCGGGATGCTTGGGCCTTTGGGCTTTGATCTGCTTGGGCCTTTGAGTGGAGGTAGCCAGCCAAATCCACTGCACTCATTAATGCCCCATTTTTCCTACTAGGAGCCTGACCTTCCCGCTTGGAAAATACTATGTTTTGACTTAGTTGTCAAGCCAGCCGAACTGGGACCATTAATACTTGCATGTTCTAACGTGCACATTTTCGAGGACAATTGTTCTATTTTTAGGATCGCATTTAGTACGGCTTTTTGAGTTTCCCATTGGTTTGTAACCCCTATAAAAGGATGCAGGGTGTCAGGTTTTTATCTCACTGGCTAGTTTTGAATTTTTGGTGGATATGCATGGCTGGATATTGGTGGATGCTACTAGTGCCGGGCTTTTCTGATTGCTCCTGGGCTGAACGTGATATTGACAGAGGTCGGCCGGTGATTAAAAGGAACGTCCTGGAGCTTGCTAATTTACCTTGGAGGATATTTCGAGCGCCCATATGTCCCCTCGTGGTTCGCTGACTGAGGAGAAAGCCTCTTTGAAATCGACGAAACTCTACGTCTCCATGTTCAAACATAAGCCCTCAGACGCCCCTCCTGGCACCGCTGGGATTATATACCACCAAAGGCTATCGCTTTTTCCTTTTTCTTAGCCTCTGCATCAGCAATTTTTTCCTTTTTTAGACTCTGCAGCAGCGACTTTTTCTTCTTTCTTTTCTTTTTCCTCCAGTTCCCCTTCTTTTTCTTTTTTCTTAGGCTCAGTTTTCAGCCCGGATGGGTTATGTAATTGTCTTAGACCCAGCTTAAATTTCTGATGGCTTATGTAATTGTGAACGCTACTTGCGTAATTAATGAAATAAGGGTTCTAGAAATTATGGTTTGTGTTTCACTTATTTTATTATGTTCTAGCTAACCTGGCCAAGAACGCCAACAAGCCGTCAAGCATGGGTAAATTTAATATTAGACTTACGCAGCGGACTAGGAACCCACCAGTGATCCAAGTGAATACAATTAAACGTTAGACAAGGATGTTACCTCTTGTAGCGCAATTTTTTTTTTATTCTGAACGGTTTGGTCAAATCCTAGCATAGTCAAGTGTCTGTGCCTCTAGAGGTATCCACACGAACGTATCTTCGTTGTTACTCGTCTTATGTGCACAACCACCTGTTTTGCTTTCTATCTCTCCAAGCTTCGAAACCTCGAGAGACCCATTTGCTTATCGTGTTCAAACCCAAAGTGTTAGAAGTGCTAGCTTCACAAAAGGACTATTTGCTATTTAACTGATCCTCATAAATCTCTCCCTTTTGTTTTTGGGCATTAATTCTATCTAATAAGATGTGTCATTAATCGAAACCAACACTATCTTATCCGATAAGACGTTTCTATCTAAACTACACACATGATCACGATAAGACGGTTTAACCTAACTTAACCTCCAAGTCTTATATGATAAACGATTTTGGAGAGATTAAATCTAATCACCTAATTAAGTAGCAACTGTTAACAAAAAAAGGATAAAACACGTTTAAGCTCGGGGCCCGTTTTAAAGGTCTAAACATCTACTAATTGGACCAAACTCTTTAATCCAATTAGCATAAGATCCTCGAAACGACTCGGACTTAAGATTAGGCCCATTTTATTTTAGTCTAACTAAAATAAAATGAACTCCAAATATATATATACGTTTTTATGTGTGTGACTCAATAGGTTCTCGTAACGTTGGCAATGACTTTAAAATCTCATTTTAAAGAAACAAGCTATGAGCGGCATCTAGCAATACATCATTGCTACCCAAGTGCCAAGAATATAATAGATTCGACTTAACCTATTTTCGTGACTTATTTTATTGTACGACTTAGTCCTTTTGTCCATGATATCTAGATTGATTTATGAGGCATGGATTGTGTCATCCTCACATTAATCTATATGTTTCTTGATCTTTGAGTAGACTGACTTAAACAAATAAGCTCAATATCTCATATTGACTTATTTGAGCATGGCCATGCATTTTAGCAGTCCTACTCAATCAAGGGGCCAACTGATATCACTTCCGTTATATGGAAGGGACAAATTCCATCTACATCAATCACATCCTCCCGCACAATTTATCGTACATACCTAGTAAACAACTTTATAACCAACCTTGTTACGTATGTCATTAATCTAAAGTATACAACTCCTATGTAGGGAACCATAGTGACTTCAAAGTTAAAGGACACCATACTACAGTCACTATGAGAATGTGTATGACACTTATATAACAATCCATGCAACATTCTCATACGGTCGGCTCAGTGATATGTTCTCCAACATATACTCATGTGTTAACCTATCATCTCATATTAGTTAACCCACATGTTAGTCTCAATGTATTAATATTGCCTCAATATTAATACTTTTGACTAGGACAATTTAGAGTAGTATTCCATAGAGTATCACTTTTAGGCATTATATTCATCTTAATATTTGCACAGATCTAAATAAATATAATAATCATAAAATGATGCCTTTTATTAAAATAAGATATGATACAAAAGTCCCAAAAGAATCATCTAATGATCGGCTTTTAGGGCATACACTAACATAAACTTCAAGGGTTATGGCGTCTAATGGATACTAGCATGCGTTGGAACAAGGGCTATGGCGTCTGACGCTGATGTATTCGAGGAAGGATCGGCTCGTACAGTTCCTGACTGGGCCCAGCTAGGTTGTTTGACCTAAGCCCATCCATCAGGAGGGGCATAAGGGCACTAGTCAGCCCACTTAACCCGCCCACTCGCTCATTGTGCCCTGCAAGGAGGCGCCGTTAGGATTCAAATCTTCTGGAAGAGTGATGAGTCAACGACGATCTAATGCATCCGTAGGGGGCTAGACACCTATTCTTAGGAAGCCAAGTGGATTTTATCTCATTCCTATCGATTCTTCGCCATTTTCTTATTTTTCTTCGCTCAAGAGCCATGCGATATTTCACAGGTCATGGTTTTGCAAATAGTCTTCATACGTCGTTTTCCTTGTCTTTTAAGTAAGCCCTGTTTTTTTCCCGGGTACGTTACATTCTAGTCACTGGCATGTGACCGGCGACGTAAACGTAGGAGGGTGTTTTCTGGGTATGCTATAGCTGGGGGGTTTTCCCTGGCCTGGTGGGTTAATGTGTGTTCTCACCCTTTTACCAGTTTGGTATTAAGGCATGGAACTGACTCTCATTTCCTTTGTCCTTTTGTTGTTGTCTGCTTGTAGTATGGCGAGGGGTCAAGAAGAGACTTCCACTAGTCAGGTCGGGCACAAGAGAGGGCCTGGCCGAGATACACCTTCTATGAGCAACATTATTTTTTCTCTATCTATGGAGGAGTTGAGGTCTTACTGTCACATTCCTGATAATATCGATTTTGAGTTGCCGGATGGTCCGGCTGAATCCACAGTCGGTAAGGAAGATGATGCAGTATATTTTACTAGGAACAACCGCAGCCAGGCTTCACTTCTCCATTCGCCTCTAATCAAGCAATTTTACCTGAAAGCATCGTCAGTCTTGTCCATCCGAATATTATTCGGATCTTGATCGGGTGTAGTATACTAAACCTCCTTTACCAACTGGATATTTCGTTGGTAGAGGTTTTCTTTATTTGGGCTATTATCAGCTACGACGGAGGCCGGCTATCCCTGTCGGCCCAGAGCCCCCAGTTACAAGTTGTTACGAGGCTCCCCGACTCGCCTAAGACCGAGGCGAAGGGCTTGATCTTAGTCCGAGGACCGTGGTACGAGACCCCGGGCACTCCTGATCTCCCGTTTACTTTAAATCGAGGAATGTCATTCCCAGGTGTGTTCAAGTTATGGGGTTTATACGTCATTCTACGTTTATCCTGCGTATTTTCTTAATAAACATTTTCTCGTGGAAGGAAAAGACGGAGAGGTAGACTGGTGAACTAGCTTCAAGAAACACTGTGGTTACTACAGATTTCTAAGCTGAACGTGATATCAAATTCTTTTAACTCAAGAATCTTCGTGAATTGAGTCGCAATCCTCTCCTTATATTCTTCCGCACCTTCTCCCTTCCCACAAGAAATAGCGGAGGGCGAAAGCCACGTTGTCACGAATCTTCTCGACTTTGAAGGTCCCGGGCAATGGTCTCCAAATTTCTAATCTCCGAGACCGAGGTGGTTGGTTGGGAATTGGTAATCATTTCGGGCCCGAGCAAATTCTTTAGCTAGAGAGGATCTAACCCTACCTCGTGTAACACCGGAATATCATAGTCAAGTACCATAAATTTGGTATATTATAAGTGCACTTAGAAATTTTTCGAAAGTATTATTTTGCTAAGTGAGAAAATTCGAAACTCGGAATTTGTACAAGATACAAGGGTAAAAGTAGAATTTGTCAAAATAGGATATAAAAGTCATAAGATAATAAGATTATATGCCAAAGTAGGATTTTGATAAGTTAAATTGAGAATAATAGAGTGATGAAGGACCTAAAAGCAAAAATGGAAAAAAATAATTCAAAATGAGTTAAGCCAAACATGGTTTTAGCTCCAAATGAGGATAAGACCAAATTGGTCCTCATTTCTCGGGGAAGAGAAAACGTAAAGGAGAGAAGAAGAGAAATGAATATAGAGAAAGGGAAGAGAATAAGAAAAGAAGAAGGTTAAGAGGAAAGGTATGGGATGCTATGATGATTTTGTATGGAAACTATTTGGAACTTGTATGGAAGTGTTTGTATGGATGTTAGTAATTCCATTCCTGTAGGCTTAGTTAAGAATTCATCCAACCCTAGATGTTCCTGGAAAGTCATCGGTAAAACCCTAATTCGTATAAGATGAGTAGGAATCTCCCTTGAGTAGGATTCTTGGTTTACGGTGTTCGATACATGTTTGGATGTTAGAAGTTAACTCATCCTACAACTACTTAAGTTTGAGTTTGAAAAACCCTAATTAATCTCTATGTTTGGTTTTGGCTGCTAGGAATACATTTGGGAGTTGTTTTTGCGGATGCTTTGGAGTATTTCCGAGGTTTTTCGTCAGGTTTTTAAAAAATGGATAAAATGATAAAAAAATCTTGGCAATATCGGGGGTCCTACGCCACGGCGTAGTGATCCCACACCACAACGAAGGCCCATGCCGCGGCGTGGCTGAGAGGAGAATTTGGCCAGCCTCGGGTACTTGACAACGTAGCGACGCTACACTGCATGGTGGCTACGCCGTAAGATACAGTTGGCACCGCTACGAACTGTCACAAAGATAAAATGGTGTTTTGTTTTGTTTTTCTTTTCCGTTACTACGAGGACTTGTCTATTATACTAATAAGGACCCTATAAGTGTATGATAGGGTCCATTCATGTTTGTAAGGTAAGGGAAAGAAAATTTATACCGTACCTCGCCGCTTCGGCAAATTTAATGCCCCTATGATAAGATAGTAGGTTCCTGGACACATATCATTGTAGGACTACCGCAAGACTGTATATTAAACACGGCACTTCACTACATGGGGCAAGACACGCCCCAATCGCGTTTCTACACTTCGCTAGTGTTACCACACTGCCACAGCGCACACGCCCCTCGAATAGTGCTCTGCATTCCCACCAGTGCCACTACACTCGCACGTACAGCAAGTCTCAATCAATGCTTCTAAGACTTACTGCGCTACAAGACCGCATCGCACGCATCTTCCTAGTACTTACTGTCACATTCACCATTTCTTATTACTACCAGGTATTCCAACGCTTATATGATAAGAGTCCTACAATCGAATAAGGTTAAAGTATAAGCTCGCAGTAACTAATAGTACCTCCGCATAAGTATAATCTCCAGAACCCTATGGGAAACTGGATAAGATAAGTCTACTATAAGTACAAGTATATGTATTAGTTTGCTATATGAATTTATGCAAATTCTGGAGACCAAGTATCAGATATCTCGTATTGCTATATGCTTACTGTAAATGAGTATTCATGCATGTGTATACGTATAAGTTATATGTTTCACTACGCATAAAGCGAAGACTGGTTTTATCCGCGTAGGCATGCAGGAGGATGTCCACGATCTTCCGTGATATTGTCACAAGATGTCAGAGGGGACCAACATCAGAGAGGTTTCACATTCGAATATGTAAACGTAAATGCGCTTTGCATATGTATGTAAATGGGACTCAGGACTATATGTATTGATGATCAGAAAACACCACTACTGCGGGTAGCTTTTATTTTTGTATATTTTATATGATATTTGATTCATTATAAGACTCGGGCCCACCAATGTCCGAAAAGGTGCAAAGAGTCCCAAGATAGTTTCGCTACTCTTCATCTCGCCAAGGTGATGGGGGCGACACCCCGAGCATCTAAGGAGGTTGATGTGGGTAAATGCCTCAAGCGCCTTCCTTTACAAAAAGGGTTCCTGGCCCCGTCCCCAAGCCAAGAAGGGGGGCAAGGTCTGAATGGCAAGAGGGCCTCGTACCTGGGTGGAAGATTTTGGTCCCTGCAGTTGCTCCAATATCGCACTCGCCTACTAGCGAGGAAGAAAGAGGAAGACGACGGCCGACCTCATTCATAACTTTAGCGCCTAAGCGCAACGAGGTGCTAGTTTAAGCAGTAATCGATACTACCCCGAGGTTGTTATGAGGCGATCAACACCCAACTACGGAGGTCTCGAAGAGCAAAGGAGCAATATATGGACTCGCCCCGAGATGGGCTTTCACAACCTGGCAGGAGAATACGCCCGGGCGGATTTAGAGAGTGTCTCCTTCATTCATGAGAGTTTCCAGGAGGGTATTCCTGAGCGCATTGCTATCCCACACTGCCTATGTCGCCTCGAAATGGTTCTAAGGGGCAAAAAAAATGCTGCTTCCTCGACCGACCGTTATATTCTGCTATTCCCAATATCAAAATTAAATAAAATATCATTTTTTTTATTACATCTATTGCATTGTTATTTATATTATTAATAATGTTTATTAGTTTTATCTGAAATTCATGTGTTATTGATATCAAGATGAATGAGGGTGATGGTTATCTGCCGACAGGCAAAACCACACACAATTCTTCGAGATAAAAGATACTTTCTAGATTTGACATTAACAAATGGCAATGTAAGTACCATATCTGGTACTGCAAACTTAATTGAAGGCTCCAAAAAAGCAAACATAATGCTACCAAATGGAATTAGGTTTCATATCAATGATGCATTATATTCTAGAAAATCCACAAGGAATTTCTTCAGCTTTAAAGATATCTACAGAAATGGATATCGTATTGAAACTATGAATGAGGATAATATAGAATGTCTTTACTTTACCTCTATTGTTTATAGTAAAAAACTTATAATGGAAAAACTCTCATTATTCTCCTCTAGGTTCTATCATACAAATATAAAGCCTATCGAGTCATATGTTGTCGTGAACCAAAAGTTCAACAACCCAAAAACTTTTATTCTTTGGCATGATAGGCTGGGTCACCCTGGGTCCTCTATCACGACCCTACCCGCCTGGGAGAAGAGAGGGGGCGTGGCACGGGACTGAGACTCTTTAACCTGCTTTTCTACCATTGGTGGACCCATTTCATATATATAATTTCATAATGAAATAAAACTTGTTATACAACCACCGTAGTGGTATTTAAAGTGCCTTGCACATAAATTCATGAGTCTCATTTATTTGTACTTATACAAATTCCACTATTACAAAAACATACGATCAAACATCACATCAACATAACAACATCAGCAGGTAACTGATGTCCCCATATTTTGAACTCCCGTTTATTGTAGGTTTTGAGCATTTTCAGGTACTAATCGCGTAATTAACCCAATTGCATGTTAAGGACCTAAAGGCTATTAATCGCATTTTGTGGCAAATTTGCAATTTTTGCAAGCCAATCATGCCAAAGTTTCAGTCAACTCCATCACGAAGAACTGGAAGTTGAACTCGTGACATGTGTCGAGGCGTAAGAAAAGAGAAGAAGAAAGCAGATGAGAAGAAGCAGAAAGCAGGGCTGCGAAATTGCCTTTCCTGCCACTGTTCAAGTTCCTGCACTGTTGAATTCTTGTTGCCCGTTTGACTTTTTCACCTTTTTTTCATTTTTTGGTTTTCCCTGCTTGTCCCTCTGCAATAGCTTTCTTTGCCTTGGTTTGCATTTTATGCGGGCTCGCCATAAAAACTTGGTGACAGCACTCCAACAAAAGGGATCTTCTCCATTAATAAAGCATGAAGCTGGAGCTCTCCCGCCTCTTTCCTTTCTCTCACTTTCTCCCCTTTTCTCTCATTTGGCAAACTAAACACCCTTCGAGGATGACAACTCTGAGGATGAGGGCTAGAACCCTTCCTCCTCAAGGAGAAGGTCATTACGCAGGATCCGGCTATAATCGGAGGTTCCATGTTTTTCACGCAGTATCCATTGTCACACGGTTTCTCCTTTAACTTTAGGTTTTATCCTTGAAATACCTTGGATGGTTATTACTTGGTGTTTTTCAGCACCTACAAGACCTACATCTTACGAAACACCCGCATCAGCTTATACCACTGGAACCGATAAATATGACCACTTGAAATGGTCCATAATTATAGGATACATATAACATAATTCTTATAACAAGTTTTCATATCTCCCTTAGGAGTTCAGAATAGAGATCTTGTACAGAAGGTACCCGTAGGTACAATACAGAACAGAGCAAAACTGATTACTTATGCTTTCTTATTGTTCATTATTCATATTCTTATCATATAAAAGTTTGCCTGTATAGACTAATAACAATGAATAATAGGAACACAACACAATTAGTACCCGAAGGTACGGTAATACAAGATGAATTGCAGACATGCGACCCACGTAAATGTGTAGGTGTTGTAGCACAATGCAGAGTGTCGTCAGAGCAGAATGTAGACGGTCTCGCCCATACCAAGTGTCGTAGCACTAGCAGATGTCGTCGCATCATCGTAGACGCGTCGCCCATGTAAATGTAGGTGTTGTAGCACAACGCAGAGTGTCATGACACCGATCATACGCATGCAGACAGAGAGATAGAAACAGCACACATCCCTCCTCCTCCTATTCGCTATTCGGCCTTAGGTAGATATACAATTATATATATTACCAGCCATATTATTCTTAATCGTTGTAGCAACAAGGTAAGAAACAATGTTTCGTCTCAACAACGCCTTCTCCTGCGGGCGAGAATCGTAACATTTTTCATAACTTTTATACATGTATCGACCCTTTCATTCGAATTAACGGAAGAACAAAACAAACAGGTTGCAGACCGATACTCTGACCTTGCAAATTTTCAGTATCAAGTACTCAACTTTCGCACGCACTTAACATCCTCCGACTCCAACAACTTTGAGCACCGATACTCAATCCTCAAGATCGGGCATTTAACATCCCTCGACTAAAAATGATTTTGAGTACCATCAACTTAGTATCTAAGATTTCTTAACTCCTCTAGACCAAAAAACACCGAGTACCAATACTAAATTTTCAAGCACTAGTATCACTCACATTTCTACTGTGCCTGCTTATTTTCACCCAAAATTTCCAACCAAAACCCAAAACCAACCACAAAACTGAACTAACGCCAACAAAAATCACTTTTAAACATAGATAGGGTTCATCTAACCCAAACATAGGCAAAGAGAGAGTTAGGAGGGTTTCCTAACCAACAAATCCATACATATAAATCTATACAAGAGCCATACTCGCTTTTCTTCAAAGACTCAACCAAAACAATGGATTGCACCAAAGCCAACTCGATCTCCTCTTCCAATTTCCAGAATTCCTAGTCTTTCTCCCCAAAATGAGAGTATCTCCTCAACCACACCAATTTTTGGTCTTATCCATTTGAGTCAAATTTCACCCCTTGCATTTAGGTCATTCTATTTCATTTTATTTGCAATAAAAAACTTATCACAATTCCTACTTTAACATATCTTCTTCTTGTGTTATGACTTTGGGTCCTCATTTTACAAATCATCAATTTACCCTTAGTACTTTAATTACCGAAAAATGCAAATTTTAATTGTATTATACCCTAAACATGTAATAAAACTACTAGATGGTACCTGGGGGTGTTACATCCTCAATGATGCGGAGAATCATAAAACACTCACATGGGCATCCACTAAAGAACCAGAAGATTCTTTTACCCAACGAATACCCTTGTGCTACTTACTCACAAGGAAAATTGATAGTCATACCATCTTTTAGCAAAGTCACATTTGAGTCACCAATCTTCTTGTAGTTATCACACGAGGACATATATGACTGCCTCATACTTTATGGTCGTAATAGATGTCTCTACTAGGTGGTCACATGTTTATCTTCTTTCGACAAGAAATATTGCCTTTGCTAAGTTCCTCGCATAAATGATCAAATTACGAAACAGCTCGACATTCAGCTTAAGGCCATCACTGACAACGCCGATGAGTTTACTCAAACTTTACCTACTATCGCATGTCGCGCTTTGAATAACATCGAGCATCTTGTTGCTCATACTCACACCCAAAACGGTTTAGCAGAGTCCCTCATCAAACGTCTTCAATTAATAGCTCGATCACTGCTAATGAAAACCAAATTGCTGACTTCTACCTGGGGACACGCCATTATGCATGTTGCAAGCTTATTTCGTATTCGACCAACAAATTACCATGAATACTCCCATTCACAACTTGTACTAGGCAAACCAAATATTTCTCACTTACAAATTCGTCACAAATGCATATACCCACCGCACTCTACACAATGCACTAAAATGGGTCCCCAACGGCTAGACTTGAGATTTATGTAGGTTTGATTTTCCATGTATCATAAGACATCTCAACCCTTAATAGAAGATGTTTCTATAGCCCGCTTGAGGACGTCATTTAATGAGAGCAGTATTCTCATTATTAGGAGAAAAGCCGGTTCTAGAAGAATGACGAGAAATTACTTGGAATGCATCTACAATGTCTCATTTTGATCCTCGTACAAATTAATGTGAACTGAAAGTTCAAAGGATCATTCATTTGCAAAATCTTGCAAATCAATTACCAGATGTTTTTATTGATACAAAGAAAGTGTCAAAGCCACATATCCCGACTGTGAATACTCCAGCACAGATTGATGTTCCTGAAAGACAATTACAAAATGAGTCTAAAATACGCCTGAAGCGTGGGAGACCTATTGGCTCAAAAGATATAACTCATCGGAAAAGGAGAACACAAATGAGAATTGATACCCTTGAAGAGGTACATGATAAACAAAAGGCCCTTGTAAGCCCCTGAAGAGGTATATGATGGACAAGAAGCCCCTGCAAAGGCATCTATTGAACAAGAAACCCCTGAAGATGTTCAAAATAAAGAAACAGCCCATGAAGAGGACATGTACATGAAAATTATGAGATCTCAATAAATTATGTGCACAATAGAGAAAAATGAGATTGAAATAAAGTTGTTATCAATAATATTTTTGCTTTCCAAGTGGCCTTAAACATAATAAGAAATGATGAGGATTTCGAATCACAAAATGTGGAAGAGTGTCGACATAGAAATGATTGAATAAAATGGGAAAAAGCTATGCAGGCAGAATTGAACTTGTTAATGAGACGAGAAGTTTATGGATCTGTAGTCCAAAGACCCAAACGGTGTAAAGCCTGTTGGGTACAAATGGGTATTTATACGAAATCACAATGAAAATAATGAGATCATAAGATATAAAACGCGATTAGTAGCACAAGGTTTTTCATAGAGACCTAGTATTGACTATGAGGAAACATATTCTCCTGTTATAGAAGCAATCACTTTCCACTTTCTAATAAACTTGGCAGTCTAAGAAGGACTGGATATACATCTTATAGATGTCATCACCGCTTATCTATATGGATCCATAGATAATGACATATATATGAAAATCCTTAAAGAATTTAGATTGCCTGAAGCAAATAATACAAAGTTTCATAGTATGTGCTCAATCAAATTACAATGATCTCTATATGAATTGAAGCAATCCGGACCCATATGGTATAATCGCCTTAGCGAGTATTTATTGAAAGAAGAGTATGCAAACAACCTTATATGTCCATGCATCTTTATTAAGAAATCAGAAACCGGATTTGCAATTATTGCTGTGTATGTTGATGATTTAAACTTTGTTAGGACTCTTGAAGAACTCACAAGAACAACAGTTTGAAAATGAATTTAAGATGAAAGATCTTAGAAAACAAATTTGGTCTTGGCCTCACAGACGAGCATTTCCTATCGAGTTTCGTTCACCAATCGACATATACTAAGAAAATCTTAAACACTTTTATATGGGAGGTTACACCCTTTAAGTTCTCCAATGGTTGTCCTTTCACTTGATGTGAAAAATGACCTATTTTGTCCTTATGAAAAGGATAAAGAATTATATAGTCCTGAAGTACCATATCTTAGTGTCATTTGTGCACTTTTGTATCTTGCTAACTGTACTCACCTAGATATTGCTTTTTTTGTTAATTTATTAATCAGGTACAATTTCGCTCCAACCTAAAGACATTGGAATGACATCAAGCATATATTACGCTACCTCTAAGGAACAATTTATATGAGTCTATTTTACTCAAAAGAATCAAAACAGCAATTGCTTTGATATGCTAATGCATGATACCTTTCAGATCCACATAAGGCCATATCACAAACAGGCTATGTGTTTAATTGTAATGGAACTGCTATTTCATGGAGATACTTTAAGCAAAAAATGTTGGCTACATCATCGAATCATTTAGAGATTATAGCACCACGGCTGTCATGAATATGTATGGCTAAGATCGATGATTCAACTTATCCAAGAATCATGTGGACTCCCCTCTATCAAAGCTAGTCTAACAACATTATTTGAAAATAATGTTGTATGCATTGCACATATTAGTTGTATGCATTGCACATATTAAAGGAGGTTATATCAAAAGGGATAGAACTAAACACATTTATTCAAAGTTCTTTTATACACATGAACTCCAGAAGAGTGGCGAAATTGATGTTCAACAATTACACTAAAGTGATAATCTAGCAGACTTATATACATAGTCATTACCAACCTCAACATTTAAAAAACTAATATACAAGATTGGAATGCGCCAACTGAATGACATTGACATGAGGAGGAGTATGCTTATGACATGATGTTAGTGTATTGTACTATTTTTTTCCTTGTCTAAGTTTTGTCCTACTAAATTTTACTGGTAAGGTTTTTAACGAGGTAATCTTAGCAAACTAAGAATATTCTACACCATTAATAAGAATATTCTATACATTATAAGAATATTGTACTATTTTTCCTTCAATAGGTTTTATCCCACTAAATTTTACTAGCAAGTTTTATGATGGTCATTCAAGAGGAAGTGTTGTAAATGAAGTGGTGAATAACCACCACATTAAGAGAGTTAAATGGAGCTTTCATTTAAAGGTCCATGAATCCATATTAACTCATCTTAAAGACAAGTAATGAGATGTCTTATCACATTCGCCTATAAAAGGCCCCTTTCAACCTTTTGAAAGAGCATCTCGAGATCTCATTCTCGTTTCTTCCTTCCTTTTCTTCTCCTTAATTTCTTCTATTATCACTAGCCCTTTGATATATGAACAAAGAATGATAACATACTTCTCTTTATAGTTTGCTAAAACAGAATTTTATTCTTAATTATCATTTTTGCTGCAAAGTTCTAATGAAAGATGAAATAGAAAGCAAACTCTCATTAACACACAATTTTACAACTGTGGGTACCGTGGGCTAGGGCCCAGTTCCATTAGCCACCACAAATTTCAAGAGCCCGACGACCAAGCCAAAAAAGCCAACCGCCCAGAACGCCCTACGATCCTCCCGGTGCCCAGCGCCTCGCTTCGGGATGCCCGATCATTGATGCCCGTTTTGTCGATGCCCGCCCGAATGCTTCCCCGGCATCTTATCTCGATGCTCGTCACTGGAGGTGTCCCCGCACCGCCATCCCGATTCCTCGTCACCCGAGGCATCCTCCCAATCTAACTCCACTAAATGAAACCGCCAACCACCTTCATGATAACATAAGTTTTCCACAACGGCCTCCTCCGCCTCCAACTAATAGGAAGGCACTCGCAGCGGGCCCTATCAAGGAAGCTTACATAAAAATGTCACCTCTTCCTTTGGGGCCAGAGTCATCTTCCCTACCATTAGGGGAAGAAATCGTCCACTCTCTGGGAAAGTTGGATCTCCTATCTCCCTCCATAAAAGGGAAACAAATCACACAAAATAAGGTACGTAATTCTTGATTGAGATTATCATGCCCTAGCCCTTAGTCTTGAAAACTAACATCTGAGGGACGACTCAATACCACTGCTGCCTTTCTGTTTGTTTTGGTAAAAGCTGCGCTAACTCGGGTGAATGCCCCGACGGTCCATTGACTCTGAGAATTCAAGAGACCACAATTGGCGCCGTCTGTGGGAAACGCCAAGCAAGAAATCTCAGAGACGATACGCAGGGCTCGTGCACTCGCCTGTGTGATCTCCGATCTCCAAGCTCGCCATTCCCCAACATACTTACTGGACCGTCAGAGCATATCACCATGTCCAGCAACCAATAAACCCACTTATCGAGGACCAGTTCCTCCGCTGGCGTCAGGAGATGGAGGCAAAGTAAGAGGAGTAGGCCCGACAGATGGCTGAATTACGAGAACAGGCGGACCATTTGCAGGAGGAAAACGACCGCCTACGAACCCGCTTGGAGTCCAGCAAGCCCGGCAACCCCTAAGGTGTCGCCCAAAATGAGCCTCACGGCGACAAAGGAAAAGAGCCCTCTACCCGACCATAGTGATCATCGTTGATGACGAGCTCTGACAGCCTTCCACTTCCCTATCGCTACCACCCTCGAGCAACGACGGCCGAAGTTCGGGAAGAGACCTCCGCTAAATTCAGCCAGCCATGAGCGGAACACGACGTCGAGTATGAAGAGAGGGCAGCAGGGATGGACCCCGTTCACAATTGGCCCCTGAACATACACCCGGCTCAGTGGAACTGGCCTCCATTTTACATGCACTCCAGATCCGCCCGGGCATTCCTCACCCGCACGCGCCCTTCTTATCCTCGCTCGGACCCTACGACATGTTGTCCTCCCCTTTGGGCCAGCATATTTTAGACTATGAACCTCCTCGCGGATTCGTTATTCCTCCATTTTCTATGTACAACGACTCCTCCGACCCGTACGATCATATGTTGCACTTCAACCGATGATCCTCAACGCCGGAGACGACAGACTTCTGTGTAAAGTGTTCCCAACCAGCCTCAAAGGCCCGGCTTTGGCCTGGTTTCACAAGCTTCCGAGAGGATCGATAAACTCATTCTATTAATGTATCGTGTTCGCCTCCGCAAGATTCGTGTGCTCACCAAACAAAAGGGAATATCAACTCCCATAAATTCATCCCCAAACGGAAGACGAGTCCATCAGTGGACTTCACGCACGTATCTCTGACAAGCGTCCAACAGACATGTCTACGCATGGTTGGGCGGTCTTGCAAACTTCGTACAGTTTTGGGTCGAACACCATTCTTCCAAAGCCTTTATCCCCGACCTCGTTGACAATCGCGGAGGAATTATATCAACGGGCAGATAAATTCTCTACGCTGAAAGATAACATTCGCCGCCGCAAACCGCTACAGATTACCACCAATAGCGTGCCGACCACAAGGGCCCGTCCGAACGGAAAAGCGTGCCCAAGGCAAGGTCCAAGATCCCGACGGCAGTCCGAAGAGGAAGATCCCCACTCCACGCTCTCAACATTGCCTAGCTAACCCATTCCGCCCATCATCCGGGACCTCCCCGACTTCAAATGGTCCCCACTTATGAGGGCAGGTCCGGACCAACGCAACAGATCCCTAACAGGGACCATGGCCACGAGACCAATCATTGCCAAAGCCTCAAATTTATGGTAGAAAAGCTTATTCGAGTTGGGCACCTTAGACGATACTTACGGAGCTAACCCTCGGCAACAAATTTCGCCTCACCGATGGGTTGTTTGCAGACATCAATATGTTTGAAAGATCCCTGCCACAACCAATATTTCATCCAAAGAAACAACTGAGAAGAATTCAGCACCATCAAGTTTCGATAAACACCGTTAACTGGGATATCGCACACGGCCGCTGACGCTCAATCCTTTCCCTATTAACCCTACACGGGTCATCACTCCACATTACGATGCACTCGCATCGACCGTATGTATTAATGTAAATTTTGATCTACAATGTGGTCCCTCATCGATCCCGGCAAGGCGGCCGATTTGCTCCATCTCCCAAAATTTTTAAGCAAATGAGAGT
Source organism: Tetrastigma voinierianum (assembly GCA_016808115.1). Lineage (NCBI taxonomy): Eukaryota > Viridiplantae > Streptophyta > Magnoliopsida > Vitales > Vitaceae > Tetrastigma > Tetrastigma voinierianum. The sequence continues at coordinate 64,052 of JAEQBH010000401.1, forward strand.
CCGATCATCATCTCTGCTCCCTCGCGGTTTTGTCAGTTTCACTGAGCTACCACCCGTCGCCGGAGATATCACTTTCTCACAAGGCAGTCTCTGACTCGCCGTAACACTATTCCTGTGAAGGGAGGACTCAGCCATACAACGCCATCCTGAGTAGAACATGGCTACACGCCATGAAAGCCGTACACTCCACATACCACTAAACCATCAGCTACCTAACCGCCCAAAGTGTGTCGACCTCCATGAAGCTAGCTAGCCGCATCACGTTATATCAGCTCGACAAAGTGAGCATGAACAAGGGGAGTGCTCCTCAACCGTCCTTCGAGGACCAAACCCCGTAATAGCACCCCACAATCATCCCCGCCCGGCTTTGGAGGATAGGGAAACCATCGCGCCGACCCTTTAGAAACAACACCCTCGACCCGTGACAGTGCATATGAGCAGCTACACCCTCCTCCTCCGAGGAGGAAAGTGCCCAATTATGCCAGTGATATAGTTAAATACCGATGTATTGCTCGACTCATGTGTATATGACCGTAATCGCCTCACACGCCTCCCACAAGCTAACCGCCGCCCTCCGCTGCCTGGGTCAAACAAAAGTGAGAGACGTGCCACCTGTGACGCTATACTTGGTCATCAAGACTAAGGTTGATAATCTTCTGCAGAATTGATTTACGTAGAGCGCGAAATACCCCCAAATGGCTAGCCGCGTGGTGGTGGTTCCAAAGAAGGAAAATGGAGTGGTGTGTGGACTTTCATAGCCTGATCTAACGACGCCCATTCAAAGATAGCTTCCCGCCCTCGCATAGATCGGGACAGGGATGTCTCTTGGGTGAGTGGTACCATATGCTATCATTTCTGATGTCTTCTCCTGATATCACCATATCCCCATGCACCCTGCACGCCGAAAAACATCTTTCATCACCCCTTACCTGAATTCTACTATTATAATGTGATGCCTTTCGGCTTAAAGAACGCAGGGGCAACCTATCAGAGGTTGGTGATGAAAAAAATGTTTTTGTACCATTACCTCGTCGCACGATGGAAGTCTATATTGATGATATGCTAGTTGAAACTGGGCAAATACGGATCACGCCCGATCATCTCCACGCACATTCACCTCCCAGAGTACGGTATGAACCGAACCCCCTAAAATGTGCTCGAGGTTAGCACCGCCAATTCCTCTGGGCTTTATGGTAACTCAAAGGATAGTTAACTCGCGCAACTCAAGGCCATCTTGAATCGTCGGCTTCACCCAAGAGCTGTGGTCTAACCGACTCACTACTGGCCTCTCACGCTTTTTATTTCCTGGGTTCACTTAATTCACCGCTTGAAACCCCTTCTTCACTACTCCGGGTGAGCCAACCGGCCGACCGGAATGAGGAATGTGACCAGTGCATTCAGAGAATCAAGCACACCCGACAGAGCCACCGATTCTGTAGCTTCTCCCGTAGCCGGCGACACGCCTATCTCCCACCCAGCGCACCCTCCTCACGCAGCAAAGTAGCGGTGCCTCGCTTTTGAAGAATGGGACGTGAGGTCGAGGCCTAAGTGTTCTTGTCGCAAATCCTTAACTCACGGAACTGCATACACCCACCTTGAACAGTCGCCTCGCCCTACGAACAAATGCTTTCCATAAGCTTCGCCCATACTGTGCTCATCCTGCCAGGCGTCGACTGATCTTCCACTCCGGGGCACGATTCATAAACCGGATTGGTCTGACAAATGGGTTCCGCTGGGCAATGGAATCGCGAGTATGGCATCCGGAAGATACGAGGCTTTCAAAGAAGGGACAAGTCTTAGCTGACTTCGCTGCGTAACCCAGCCGACACTTCGCCTCTCACGGTGCCGTGCGTGGACCTTGCGTCGACTGGGCTTCCAGACAACCAGGAGCCAAAGATTCTGCCCAATTAACCTTCCAACCGGGGAAAGGGAGGAATAGCACCGCTTAGTTTCACGCCTAACAATCGAATCGAGTACGAAGCCACATGATAGCCTCTGCTGAAACCTCGCACTCAGTTTCACAAATTTTGATTCGGCGACTCACATCCGTTATGTGGACAAGTCAACGTTGTAATTCGAGTCCAGTGGAACCCCGAATGACAAAAATATGCTTCTTAGTCAAACAAAAATTAAGCACCCTCTCACTGAAACTCAACATGTCCTCAGTGGACCGTAATGAAAGGGTCAAGCTTTGCCACAACAGCGAACAATATATCTTCTCATCTACTATCAACCGGGCTCATCCATACTACATACTCAAGTAAGCAAGATAGAGGAGGTTCCCCCAACTTGGATGGATCCCATACGGCTCTACATAGCCACGAGAGAACTACCTAATGACAGAGGCAGAGCTCACAAAATTCGGATTCAATCTGCTAGATTCTCCCTAGTAAACGGGCAGCTATACAAAAGGTCCTTGGGCGGGCCATACCTGAAATGTCTAACTCCCGAGCAAGGCCAATATGTGTTGGCTGAGTTGCACGAAGGTATATGCGGTAATCACCCGGGAGGAAGAACACTAGCTCACCGAGCTCATAATGCCAGGTATTATCGGCCAACTATGAAGTCATGTCACGACCACGTCAAAATGCGACTTTTGCCAACGAACACCGCCTCCATCTCAAATCACCGGGTACAAGACTCGGTCTCCATCACTGTACTCGTGGTCGTCGCTAATAAAGGGAATTGATATCGCTTGTCCGCTCACCGCGCCGACCGTGGCTAAGAAACTATTATCAAGTTGCCACCGATTATTTCAGTAAATGGATAGATTCCAATGCCTTCCCATCAATCAAAGATAAAGATGTTACTCGATTCATCCGAAAACATCGTCTGGTCGATTCAGATCCCGCGAGATCATCCGATCCGATAATGGCCGGGCAGCTTGACAAAATTCTGTGTATATCGAGACTTTTGCCACGAATTGAAGATAAAAAACTTGTACTCTACCCCTCGATATCCACAGAGCAATGGCCAAGTTGAAGCCTCCAACAAAACCCTGTTGACCGCCCTCAAAAAGCGGTTGGACTCCGCTAAAGGGAAATGGGTAGAGGAACTACCCGGGGTGCTCTGTGCCTACAGAACCACAGCCTGGAAGCCAACCGGCATCTCTCCTTTGTACTTACTTACGGGATGGAAGCCGTTATTCCAACCGAGATTGGTCTGCCCACCATCCGAACAGATATGCCCGAGTCAGAAAACGCAGAATCAGTGGTCAGAGAGTTAGGATTCAAGTGACGGTCGTGGGAAGCAAAGAATAATCCCGAGAAGGCCCTACCATCGCCGCTTGGCAAACTCTATAACAAACGCAGTGAAGCCCTGGGTGTTCCAACAGCGACGGCAATTTTGAGAAGCTTTGAGAACACTACGACCCTACTCAAGTAGAAAATTCCAACCCAACCCGGGAGGACTCAGTATGTAGTCACACGCCCTGAGAGTTCGGTCCTATGCTATAGACAAAACAAATGGAACTCCCGTGGCCTAGAACGTGGAATGTCATGCACTCAAAAGGTATTATCAATAAAGAATGTCTTCAAGTATCTACTACCGGCATGTCTTCGCATATCTATACTTAACGGAGGATCAATTTCAAAGTCCGTAGCGCAATCTCATCGACCGCCTCGCCACGGCCGCCCGTGCCCCGGCAAAGATGTATAACATCTAACTACCAATTTGAAAGTCCGCGGCCCGCTCATTGACCCGCCCGCTCAACATAGATAACATTCAGCCGATCAATTACAAGTCCGGTGGTGCAGCTTAATCGACCTTCCGACCTAACATAGATAACATCTTAACCGGGGTCAATTTCTTAAAGTCCGTGTGGCGAACTCATCGACTCCGCCCGGCCAAAGATAGATAATATATAAATGGGTCAATTTCAAAGTCCCGGTTGCATGTTTCATCGATTTACCCATCAAAGATAGATAATATCTAGTCGGGTCATTTTGAAAGTCCGGTGGTATAGTTCATCGACCTACCTCGCCTGGGGCAAGATAGAGGGCAATGATCTAGCCGATCACCATAAGTCCGCGCTACCATCGACTGGGCTCACCCCGCATGACACACATCTACCGTCAATTACAGTCCGGTGGCGCACCACCAGACTCGCCTCACCTAACATAGATAACAACATCTAGTCGTCACCTAAAGTCCCAGCGGCGCAACATCGACTCACAAAGATAGATAACATCTACCGTCAATTTGAAAGTCCCGTGGCGCAAATTAACGACTCCCGCCTTGGCCTGAAGATAGATAACTTCTAGCTGGTCAATTTCAAAGTCTAGGTGGCACACCACTAATTCGCCTTCGGCCAAGATAGATAACATCTTAGTCAGGTCAATTTCAAAGTCCGTGTGGCTCAATTCACCGATTCCGCTCCGCCAAAGATGTATAACATCTACTCGCCAATTTCAAAGTCCGGGCGGCGCCGTTTCACTGACCCGCCCGGGCCTGCAAAGATGATAACATCTAGCCGTCAATTTGAAACCGGCATGCAAACACTGACTGGGCCTCTACCAACAACATAGATAACATCTAGCCGGGGTCAAAATACACCCGAAAGGTCAATCAATCCGGCCTATCCGCATAATTCAAGAATGACCCATCCATTTAAATAGATGAGTTCCCACTACCGCATGTATACTCGAAGGATACATTACGCAAAAACGGTAGAAATCCGGATGGCAAAGTGTCAAAGCATACAAAATGATATCAAATCGAAAATAACAAAAGCAAGAAAGAAAAGCAGATTGTTTGGTACAGAAGCACTGAACAAAAACAAAGCACTTAGACCCTACTTAGAACGACATCCTCTTCAGCCGGGGGATCCGTTGGAAGGTTATCACCTCTCCTGCTGCAACTGGGCTATTCTCCGAACGATCCTCCCCACTAATAGCAACAGGTCCAGCGAGCCGGCAGCCGCCTGCCCGGGGGCGCGAGGATCGCGAAGAACTCGAGTCAGGATCAAGGATCCAGATCTCGTCCGGATGCAAGACTAAGCCCTATCGTATGTCGCAGGCGTAAACGCACAACAAGCATAACCATAATTGAACAACGCGTCGCCGCTGGAATCAAACTCGGCCTCCATTGTTTCTCTATCAGCAACGACCTTCTCCTGGAAGGCGGCAAAGTCATCCTTTACGGTCCTGAGCTCCATGATCAAGGCAAGCCTCTCATCCATCAACCGACCGTTCTCTTCTTCTGCCTTCCTACAAGCTTCCCCCGCCAAGGCCAACGCCTCCCGATCGGCTCCATGCCCTGGACCCACTCTCCGCGGGCATCTTCCGTCTAACGCTAAGGCACGCTCAACCCGGGCAAGTTCGGGGATCAAAGGATTCGTGCCCGGCATTAACTACCGCCTGTCACCAACTCGTCATCGTCGGCCTTCATGGCATGCCTTCATCTCTCTCGCCTTCGGGTCCGCAACTTTCTCAAGAGATTCCTAGCGCTCCAGCCTGTGCGACGACACGCCCAACCACCTCCCCGCTTAATGCCACTCTTCACTCCATTCGGCCATTCCCGACCGGGAACATACAACGTGAGGTCGCTCACGTCCCTTAGCCTGAGCCTTCCAACCTCGTGATGCCGCCATGTTCACACAACAACGGCCTGCAAAGAAACCCATTAGCAATTAAGAAAACAAACGATAGCACTAATAACACCCGACGAAACCCCCTTTCTTACCGCCTTCATTGACCGAAAGAAGGTCGTCTGATTCTATATCCCACTAAAGGCCAATAATTGCCAGCATCTTCCTTCGGTGGCAAAGAAGGAGGGTCATCAGATAATCCTCGTGAAGGCCCAGTTCAAGCGACTACCAACAACCTGATATATGATACAAATTGCCTACACCCGACGGTCACTGACGCTTCATTTGATGGAACTACCCTAACTACAAGAAGATATCCCACCTCCTCCACCTCAGCGCCGACACCTCCACTCTCTGGGCCTGCCCGCATGAGGAAGGTAGCCATCTAAGACACTGGACCTACCGAGGGGCCTCGCAATCCGAACCGCATATTCTCCGACCAAGCCGCTGCCCCCCGCCCGACCAAGGCTGGACTACTGGAGGCACTCGGCCTAATCATCCTTGTCTGACTCGACGGCAACCCCGTCCGCCCCTCGTTCAATCTATAAGCCCCAACTGAGGAGCCAGGATGATGATAGCTCGGTCCTGCGAATCCTGTCACTGAGGTTGATCACTCCAGCCCATAGCTTGGTCTTGTAATTGGGACAAGGGCTGGCTCATTCATTGAACTTACCCGCTTTGCGAGCGGCGTAGTATGATCGAAAGCAAATCTACCATTCTCTCCACTTGTTCTTCTTTCTCCATCCTCTGGGACCATCCGTGCTCTATTAGAACCTAAGGTAGCAAATTCCCCTTCCCCCGACCCTCGACGTTCCGACGCCCGAGCGCCTTTCCTCGCTGACCTTACCACTCGGGGCAACCCGCCACTTACGCGAGCGGAGGAAGCGGTTTGGGACGGTCACTCTAGCCTCCGACCACGAGCAGAGAGTGACAAACTAGAACCCCCGAGGAAGGCATGAACTCGATGCGCTTCCTGGCCCCCGCACCCGACCAATGCCTCGATTAATTAAAAACCCGGGAGGAGCTTAGCGTTGTTTAAACTAGGCGCTCAGAATCGCCGATCACAAAGTGCTCCCCTTTCATGACGTCCGAGGGCAATGGCCTGGGAATGACCGGAAGGGTATAAGGAGCCGAGTCAAGGCCTCACTAAGAAATATGTTCTTCGAGGTAAAGCAGAACCGGCAAAGGGCGCCCTCCAAACAAAACTTAAAAGCTCCATGGATTCTCACGCTCAACTTCTCCATTCAATTCACCAGCCTTCCTCGCCAAGCTTTTCCTACATGAATAACCAACTGTTAATGCATCATAACACATCAAACGTCGAGGTATAGGCTAACAAGCTAGATACGGCCTAGCTACACACCTGGGAAGGACTGAGACCGGTTAACATTAAACGGAAACCCAGGGGAACCTGGGGTCTCATCCCAAGGACCCCTCACTAGCAATGCCCCTTTCGCCTCCGTCTTAGGCGCAAATGGAAGCCCATTAACACCCCAGCCGCGGTTCAAACCGACATGACATCCGACCACCCGAATTCACGCGAAGTAAATAATGAAAGCTCCACCAACGTGGATCAAGTCAATGTGGTTCACACGCAACCCGATTAGGATACGAATCACGCCAGTGGATGCGGCCAAGGGCGCCCGCAAAATGCAAAAACCGCTTGACTATGGTCGCACGAAGCGATCCCACGCAGATCCCGTAAAAACACACGTCAGGTTCTCCACTCAAGGTGCACTCATCGGGGCCTACCTACCAACTCGGAAGTCGACATGCTGTCGCACCTCGCAATACCTCACACCTCCATCGTCAAGACGAGATGATGCCACGGCCGTGACGCCTCCTAAAACCGAGGTGTCCGCGACAACCTGGCCAACCCGTGGAATATCATGGATGTCGGGCAACCCGACACCACTTATGAAAATCGAAAGCAAGAGTCTCCTTTATACAGTGGAGTTTCACCCACCTGCATAACCCTCGGTCCTTAATCCATCATTAGTCATGGTCCACATATGAATAAGATGAGTAAAAATGGCCACTTGGGCCCCTGCATCAATACTACAATAAACATATCCCCAACCAAATACATATATCTCACATGGTTTAAGAGTTAATAAATTACTCTTCATACAAACATAATAACTACCAAAGCCACAACCCGACTTTCTTCTAAAGCGGCCTCTATGATGAGCCGTCTCCTCGAACGCTCCCTGTACCTGAAAATAATATTCCCTCAACAGGGTGAGCTAATGCCCAAGAAGGGAATCACCCTAAACGGGTTACCTCCACCTAAGTGCATATGCAATGATCCTATGTAAACACACATTCAAGCAAATTCGTGATCCTACTTGAATGTCTAATGCCCGTTCCCATGTCTCGAGTCCTCACCGACTCCCTCACACTTGCCTAAGCCATGTATGAGAAAAACATCGTTTTCAAAACAAAACTTGTTGTTTTTGAATACACTACGACGTATCTGGCAAAAATATGGGACTACCTCGAGGCGAATGTGTCGGAGTAACCTTCCAAACAATACACGGGCTCCCTCCAACGTGCAATTGGTAGACCATTCCCAATACCATTCTACGGAAAATCATCCTATGAAATTCCTTTCGCAACCATGTTCGTTTTCTTTCAATTTTTCATGTCATGCACTCACACTTAATTTCTAGGTTACCTAGTGCATATGAATTGCATTATGTCATTTCAACCATTTTCATACAACACATGCAAATATATCATCATGCATATATTTACATAAATTAAATCACGCAAACCATGTTATGTGAATTCTCAATCCATTACACCAAAAATTAGCTCACATGGGCTAATTAACATATACGAGTAATTCAATTTGAATTACTCAACCATACACATTTTCTCACAAAAAATATTTTGTGAATACTATTCACATGAATAGAGAAACCCTACGATCGCTCACGCCAATTAAATCATCTGGCTCCACGATGTGAACCCGAATTTATGGCCATTTTCGACCTCATACACACCACAAGACAATATAATGCACAAAGCACAACCCAAATTTAAACAACTGCGGTAACTGCCACTGACTGTCCAAAACGGGCTTTAAAAATTCCCACAATTAGGTCCCAAGTTTTGGGACCGATCAAACGACCGTTCAAGGCCTCAAACCAACCGAAGCATTACAAAACACTTAAATAAAGTGTAACTTCAAGTAGGATAAAACCTCTACCTTAGGAGTTTGTCGAACTCCTTAAACCTGAGCCCACAGCTGCTCCCGTCGCTAGATCGACTTTCCTTCTGTCTCAAGAAATTCGACGGTCCGATTAGCTAGAAATCTGTAGGGGGTCACTCCCTCTCTCTAAATCACCCATTTTAAATTCCACTCCGTAAGCCCTTTTTCCACATTCTACACGTTTTGGTTCTTTTTGAGGGAGATGACACTATTCAATTTTTCATTCTCATATCATTTAAACAATTCCAAATGTCATCTATGTCCCCAAGCTTGATTTTGACACACGTGGCACACCCGTCTCTCGCCCATTTCCATTATCTCTCTACTCATACAACATGTGTCACATGAGTATATATTATAGGTGACTTTTGTCACATCGTATTTCGTTTTACGGCACTCAATACTCGATGCCTCGAAAAACATGCAAATTTTGACTGTCTCAAAATTCGACAAAATTCGACGTGTTAGCTAGATTTTGCGAGACGATTCCAAAGGTGAAATCCGTTTCGTCATCCGAGATCTAGAAAAATTTCGGGTTTTGATCGAAATTACGATTTTGCCCTTTTTCATAAAATTGGAATTTTCTCGGGTCTTACATTCTCCCCTCCTTAAAAGGAATTTTGTCCCGAAATTTTGTACAATCACTACGAAACATATGCATATGCAACGTGCACTCTACCATGCATGTAAACTAGTCATTTAAATATTAAACGACTAAATCACGTACCTTCATCCCTATCCTCGCCCTAATCCCTAGGGGAGAACTCACATACAAGGACTCCTCCAAGGCCTCAACCTCTAAGCCCAACTCTATCTCTATGGTCAGGGTCGTCCCAACCATGGAGTCCATGTCCTGTAGGCGAAGTCCTACAATCCTGCCCCGAATGGACAACTTCAGCCCATTCTCGAATCTCCTCACCTTAGCCATGTCCGTGGCCATGTAATCATCAGAAACGGGCTGGGTTCCTGTGAATCTAGCCACATAATCCATCACAAGCCATCGCCCTCGCTCGGGCCTGTGAACTCCCCAGCCTCTCGTACGCTCGCGCATCTGAAAGTACTTTACCCATGAACAGCCTCCCCAAACTCGCCCATGTCATCGCTAGTCTCAGAGGTCCTCGCCCATTTCCACCCATACTTAGGTTTCACCTCTAGCTAGAACGCAGCCTGGCCCGATCCCTGGTCAAGGCCGTATGTGAATCTCCATACCTCTAACACTTCACCCATATGAACCAATGGTCCGCCACCATCGGATCTCCTCCCGTGAATGCTCTGGGAGGATGATGCGCCCAAACCTCCGGAGGTTACCTGACCTCCCTAACTATCTCGCTATACGCCGTGCGATAGCGTACCACCGCAATACCTACAAACCCTCAACAGTGCCCTCCTCCACGATCAAATACTAAATAAGGCCTAACCAAGCACTTCATGGACGCCCCACGTCCTCAATTTCGACTAGCCATCTACACAAATTAAATGGCGCTTAATATAATGCAGATTCTAAGGCATAAACACAAATTCTTCGAGATACTACATTATTCATACACACGTAATCACAGATATACCAAGTCCCTACATTCATAAGCAATGTAAGACCATTTATCCAATATATTAAATCATATTTATCAACAAAAATTTTATTTTTGATAATTTCATTTTAAAAAAAAAATTATTTCATTTTATTTTATTTTGTGATTTTATTTTATTTATTATTATTATTATTTATTTTTTTGAAAAATTTTGTGAATGTGTTGTTCATGAACGTGTCCAACAAAGGACTTTAAACAAAGACTAGTCCAAAACTGAGTTAAGCACAAGCAGTAATAAATTAAATGGACCCAAATTAAAGACAATCTGGGGAGCGCATTGCTGCGCCTCAAAGGCTAGCGGTCGTCGTGGCGCCGCGGCCAGAACAGGGCCATGGTCTCACGTGTCGCAGGCGCCGATGGAGCCAGGTCAGCGCCCACAGAAACGCAGCGCCGTAGCCGCGCCCGGTCGTCGTGACGCAAGACATTCCCCACCGGCCAGCTCCCATGTCACAACACACTATGTGTATCGCACATAAAACTCCTCGCCAAACAAGCCCTCACTGGTCACGATACAATGACTTGTATCACGACACAATTTTTTTTTTTTTTTTCCAAGCCAACTTTCATCTCCTGTCACAATACACTTTGGTGTATTGCAATACAATTACCCAACAGCCTCACCCTCTCTCTCAGTCACAATACACTTCACCCATGTTGCAATACAATGAACCCACTGCACACCTCTAACTGCTGTGTCACAATACAATTCCCCATTGTATTGTGACACAGTTGGCTAGTAGCCCAACCCATTTTCTGCACTTTCTTTTTTTTTCATTTCTTCACACAATTTGCTACTGGAAAATACCCAAAAATACATATATACATTTTTTTTTTCATTTTCCAGAACACTCAAATAAATTTATAAAATTTAATTTATTCATTTTTTTTAGTTTTACACACTACCAAAAACCTTTAGAAAATGATTTTTCATCTCATTTTTTTTTTCATTTAATTCGACTATTTCTCATTCAAAATTTCCTCAAACCTCTCGACCTAACACTAACCCTATTTGTTCACCCTTAAAATTTATTTCATTATTCAATAAACTAAATAAATTAATAAAAATTTATTTAATTTTTTTTCAAGTTTTACTCACTGTAAAACTCCAAAATTTGTTTTCCAACACATTTATGTGCTATTTATCTAAGCACACAAACAATCACAACACATAACATGGTATACACACCATTCACACAACCATTCATCAATTCACATGATCACACACAAAACACACATGCAGTGTTCTAGTTTTGTCCCGTACCTTCCTAAGTAATCGCATACTTATACCTAACATCGAGTCACACCAAGTGGTGATGTTCTTACACGACTATGGTCTAAGCCCAAGCCCTCAAGCCTTAGGAAATCGTGTACCTAAGCTCTGTTCCACTCGAGCCCTGCTGTAATCGCTTACCTTTAACCTCGATACTCAAGCCGTGACGCCCCCAAAACCGGTGGGTGTCCGCTTGACAACCCGTCAACCCGCGAAATATCGGATGCCTGCAACCCGACACCATTTATGAAAATCTGCAAGTGCACTTCCTCATACGTGGAGCTCCCACCCACCTGCACATAACCCGTCCCAACGACCACGTGGTCCACATATGAATAAGCATTTGTGCAAAAATTTACTACTGACTCTCGCATTAATACTCACAATAAACATATCCCCAACCAAATACATATATCTCACATGGTTCAAGAGATAATAAATTACTCTTCATACAAACATATATTAAAATTATAAGATTTTAATACATGTCAAACATAATAACTACCAAATCCACAACCCGGCTTTCTTCTAAAGCGGCCTCTATGATGAGCAGTCTCCTCGAACGCTCCCTGTACCTGAAAATAACATTCCCTCAACAAGGTGAGCTAATGCCCAGTAGTGGAATCACCCTAAATGGGTTACTCTCCACCTAAGTGCATATGCAATGATCCTATGTAAACACACATTCAAGCAAATTCGTGATCCTACTAATGTCTAAATGTCTGCTCTCACGCCCTCCCGAAATATCACCGAATTCCCTCACACTTGCCTAAGCCATGTATGAGAAAAACATCTTTTCAAAACAAAACTTGTTGTTTTTGAAAATACACTACCGACATGTCGATAAAAATATGGAACTACCCTCCGAGGCGAATGTGTTGGAGAACCTTCCAAACAATACATAGGCTCCTCCGACGTGTAATTGTAGGATCATCTCCCAACACCATTCTACCTAAAATCATCCCGCGAAATTCCTTCGCAACCATGTCTGCTTTCTTCAATTTTCACGCTACGCACTCACACCTAATTGCGTTACTCCAAGCATATAGAATTGCATTATGTCATTTCAAATCATTTTTTATACAACAACACACGCAAATATATCATCATGCATATATTTACATAAATTAAATCACACAAAGCATGTTATGTGAATTCTCAATCCATTACACCAAAAATTAGCTCACATGGGCTAATTAACATATACGAGTAATTCAATTTGAATTACTCAACCATACACATTTTCTCAATAAAAAATATTTTGTGAATACTATTCACATAAACAGTGAAACCCTCGGTTTACTGTTCACGGCCAATCACCAAATCATCAGCTCCACGATGTGAACCCGAATTCCATGGCCATTTCCGGCCTCATACACACCATGCACAATATAACGCACAGCACAACCCAGTGTACTTCAAACAAATCTGTGCACCGTCACTGATCGGGTCCAAACGGCTTTAAAAATTTCCACAATTCGGTCTTAAGTTTTGGGACCAATCAAACGACCGTTTAAGGCCTCAAACCAACCGAAGCATTACAAAACACTTAAATAAAGTGTAACTTCAAGTAGGATAAAACCCCTACCTCACGAAGTTTGTCAAAACTCCTTAAAACCGGAGCCCACACGCTGCTCCCTCACGCTGTAGAACGACTTTCCTTCTGTTCAAGAACCGGCGCCTGGATTAACCAAAAATCTAAAGTATAACTCCCCTCTCTAAAATCACCATTTTTTAGCCACTGTAAGCCCTTTTTCCACATTCTGCACGTTTTGGTTCTTTTTGAGGGAGATGACACTATTCAATTTTTTTTGTCTTATTATCATTTAAACAATTCCAAAAATGTCATCTATGTCCCCAAGCTTGGATTTTGACACGTGGCACGATCTCGGTCGTCCATTTCTATCATCTCTCTACTCATGCAACATGTGTCACATGAGTATATGTTATAAGCGACTTTTGTCACATCGCATTTCGTTTTACAAAGACCGATACTCGACATGCCTCGAAAACGCGGTACCGACCGTCTCGAAATTGACTTAAATTCGACGTGTTAGCTAGATTTCGAGATGATTCCAACGATGAAACTGCTTCATCATCCGGGAGATCTAGAAAAATTCGGCTAATCGAAATTACGATTGGGCTTTTCGTAAAAATTGATTTTCCTGGGTCTTACACTCGCACAAGGTCCCGTGATGTCGCAGCACAAGTAAGGAGGAAAAGAAGAGGACGAGGTCATGAGCTTCGAGTGACCCTCAAGTAGATCTCGCGCCAGGGTGTCCTCAGATGCAGAGGCTGCCATTCAAGTTTTAGAACCACTCAAACACCTCCTCGAACATTTCCGACCATTGGGCCATGCGTACTGACCGACTCCATGCCCGAGGGCACACCCAACTAATCGATCACGACCGTCCCTCATCCCACAATCCCTTCACTTCAGAGTCTCAACCAACGATCAATTGTCCTTCTCTGTCGGATGAACATGGATAACCAATAAGACAACGAACCTCGTCACTCTCTAGCCTTTTATAGCAATCCTCCAATCTTAGAATCAACTCAAACGATCGTATAAAGATTCAATGCAAGCCCAAAGTTATAAAATCACATTTAACAAAGATCGATCGTCATTTGCTCCCATGAAACGATGGTCAACTTATTTGTTCTTTTTTCCAACCGGCGATCGCTCCCCTGCCAGAAAAAGGGCAAGATTGGCGTACCACGTCCGGCCCGCCCATTAGCTACCGCCCAGAACGCCCTGGCTTCCATCCTCCCGGGCGCCTCGTGCTTGGATGCCTCACACCCGATGCTTCCGGCATCGCTTATCCCGATGCCTCGCCACCACGCGTCCCTGCGCGCCCCGCCACCCCGATGCCCTCACACCCGAGGCGTCCTTTCCCGATCGGCAACTCCACTAAACGAAACTGCCAACCACCTCTTCATGATGTAAATATAAGTTTTCCCACGAACCGATCTCTCCGCCTCCAACGGAATGTGAAGGTAACTCAAGCACGCCCTAATAAAAGCTTAAGCATGAAAAGCAAGAACAAGTCACCCTTTCCGAAATAAGTTTCCATCTTCCCCGCTCATTGTGGGAAGAAATTGTCCACTCTCCGGGAAAGTTGGATCTCCTATCTCCCTCCATAAAAGGGAAACAAATCACACAAAATAAGGTACGCAATTCTTGATTGAGATTATCGTCGCTCTAGCCCCTCACCCTCGGGGGTGCCTAACTTGTCATCGGAGTGACGACCGACACCACTGTCATCTTCTCGCTTTGTTTTGCAGGCCATAGACAACCTGGCTAACGCCCGACGCATTCATCGACTCGGTAATCCAGAGACCACAACAACAACAAACAAACAACACATAATTTATAACATCTTCACAACACCAAACTAAAAAAAAATCTACACTGCCAAACAGCCCCTTAAAATTATTACCGACGGAAAGTTGCTTTCCTTATTTCATTTCCACCGAATCTCTTCGCTTTTATTTATTCACTCTTTTTTGCACGCCGAAAGTGGCGACCCACACAGGCAGTCGTTGCCGGTGAACGCGTTCGCCGGGAACTTCGACGGCGGCAGCCGACCGCACAAATGGTTGTGACTCACATTCAGCTTCTGTAGTCCGGTTATCCCCGCTGGCACCTTCCCGAAGATCTTGTTTCTTGACACATCCAGGTATTTTAGCGTTTTCACTATTCTCAGTTTCGACAGATCGAATCGGAGTTGGTTACCGGAGGCCCAAAACCCTACCAAGTAATCGGTTCTGTTCAAAATCTGGATCGGACTGCCTGTGATTTCGTTTTCTGAGAGATCGATGTAATCGTAGAAATAGGTTTCCGACGGCTTCCAATCGTTGATTTTGAACTTGAGTCCGCATTTTGCGAGCTTGAGTAGATGATGTCAGATGATGTGACCCATTTTGGGATTGTGCCGAGATGGAAGTGGTTGTAGGATAGATCGAGTGATTCGATCCCTTTTACGAACATTTCCGGGAAGGGATCGACGAGAAGATTGTGTGACAGATCGAGGTTGAAGATTTTTGTGAGCTTTGCGAATGTTTTTGGCACTGTGCCGGAGAATTTGTTCCAGGAGAGATCGAGTGTATCCAATGACGTAAAGTTTCCGAGAAAATCTGGGATTTGTCCGATTATGAGTTGCATCTAGCCCAAATACGCCAATTGTGAAGATAAGCTTGAAATGCTGTTAGGGATTTTCCCGGTAAATTTATTTCCAGAAAGTTGGAGAATTCGGAGGTTGGGGAAAGAGGAGAAGAAGTCCGGTATGCTGCCGGAGAGCCGGTTCTGTTTGAGGCTGAGGTAGTTCAAGTCCTTGAACCGGCTGATCCCCGCCGGCACTGCGCCGGTGAGGAAGTTGCCGCCGAGTTTGAGCTGACTCAACCCAGTCAAACGGGAGATCGAACTCGGTATTGTCCCGCTGAACCTGTTTCCTTCAAAACTCAGCGAATAGAGTTGGGTCAAGTTTCCGATATCTTGGGGAAGCGTGCCGGAAAGCCGGTTATTTTCGATGTAAACAAACAGAAGCTTCGGCAACCGAAAAAGAAAACTCGGGAAAGGACCCGAGATGTTCCGGAGGTTCTGCAGGTAAATTCCATCAAGGTTCTGCACCTTCACCAGCGCCGGCGAGATCGTGCCGGACAAGAAACTGTTCTTCTTCCCGGATAGACCCAGGAGGGAGATACTGGTGACCCGGTTTCCGGACAGGCAGTTGATACCGGGCCATTTGCAGCAGTCTGTGCCGGACTTCCAGTTCTGAAGCATGCCGGAGGGGTCATGGGTGATGGCCGATTTGAAGGCGAGGAGTCCTGATTCGTCGTCCACGTGGCAGGCGGCGGAGGCGGCGAAGAGGCACCGGAGGGTGAGGATAGAGAGGTGGAGGAGGAAGAAGAGAGAGGTTCTGAAAGCAAACATGGTGGTGGTGGTGGCTGGAAGAGTGAGAAGTGGAGAATGGTTTGAGCTTTCTCACTTCATGGGTTCTTTAAATACAAAAAAAAAATGGTTTCTGTCCACGCATTAAAGTAATTCTATACAAACAAAAAAAAAAAAAAAAAGTACGGGGCGGGTCCCCGCAATTGGTCTGAACATAATGTACTTCTCTAAATCTAATAGGTATATTTTAAAGTCATAAAAATATCTCAGGTTTAAAGTGGATAAAATGCACATGATTGGATCGATTTATTAGAGATGATACGATATAATCTCACATTGGTTCTATATAAAATTATGCAATGATATATAATTTTGAGTGTTTTCTCACTCTATTATATCAGTTTCAGTAACGATTTTTATCGCTTGAATACCTATCATCGATATTTTTATCGGTAAATGCAGACTCTAACAAAGCGATACCTGACGCCCTCAAAGAACGATTTAAAGTCAAAACTATCTAGAGCCAGAAGCGCCGACGGTCATTTTTCTAGACTTAATACTGAAATTAAATACTAAAGATTGTCTTTTTTTAATTTTACAACTTATCACACCCTTTAAAAGTTTCAATATAAAAATCGAAATATTCTCGCTTTTCAATCTCGTAGTCATTTTCCAACCAAAAATAAATTAAAAAACTCAATCATCGTCCAACAGCAAGAGCTAATAATATACACTATTAAAGGATTTATTGAATCTTATGTTGGATTTAGATGCCATCCCGAATTCCTATTGCTTATTTTCTCTTTTCAATTCTCAAACTCGTCTCGCTTTTTACATTTTATTTTTGCTTTTATTTTTAATTTTAATTTTTTATATTTGCTTTTTTATTTTTATTATATTAAAATTAATACTTTTTTATAAAAATAAAATATTATGAATCTTTATATATTATTTATTAAAAACATTATAATAATAATAATTATTTATATTAGTATAAAAATAAAATAATAAAAATTATTTTTAAAATATAATCTTGGCAGCTTATTATTATTTTTATACACGATTCATATTACCTCATCTCTTGACCTTTTCTTCCCGAAATAATTTATTTATTTTCAATTCACTTATTTTAATGAACTTAAATTTGCTCATTTCGACTTTCGATTTTCGTGAAAATTTCTCGTCTGGAAATAATCGACAACTTATTACCCAAAATCTAAAAATTTTCCACTCTGTCTTTCACTCGACTTAAACTTTTCTATTACTAGATTTCGCTAGACGAATTTAACAGAGCAAATTGCTTGGCCATCCGAGAGGTGAAAATTTTCTGCGCTCATTTAATACTTACTAAGAATTTATTATTTCATTAATATTTGTCATTTTTAAAAATTTCTAATTCTCTGCTCTTAAGGTAGAGTAACAATACCCGAATCCGTCCCTGACGGAGAAAATAAATCCAAACCCATTAAACCCGATTAAAATTAAATTAAACACGTACTCCATTAAGTTAATGGCGGCACTTTAATCCAAAAATAATCCGCTCACTGTCATCCCTACTTACTATCTAATATTAAAAACAAATAATTAAGATTTGAATGTTATTAAGATTATTCAAAGACAAGCTTCAAAAGTTATATTCAACATTAAGTAGAAAAAACAAACACCACCTAAGTCATCCACGGACTTCCAACTTCTCTAAGGATGGACAATGATATGATCTCACATCGTTTTCACGTGAAATCATGGGAAGGCCGATATTTTAAGTCAGATGCTTTCCTCATCTATTGCAGCCTCTGCTTGGCTGAGCTTCCTCCTATCGGGTTTATGTATCTATCATGGGTATCGAGCCGATCCTTGATCCTAAAGTACAAGGTTCTGTCTGCTTAACCCATAAGAGTGCTATTATTCTTTCATCCATCCCGATACAACGAAAACGTCACAAGGCTTATACTTCGCCGCTTGTCACATCCCACATCGATGTGGTAAGAAGCTTTTCAGATTATATAAGATTTCAACCTAATAAACACGTTTTGTGCCCGAAGAACCCTGATCCAAATCTGGCATAGGACCTCAAGTCTGGGGACCTCCTTATAACCCGATCTCACCCCCAAGCATCACATAAGTTGAGATCTCTGGAAGAATACCATATTCTTATGAGGACTCAAATCCATACCTTCCGCAATCGCATCTCACTCCTTTACCACTTGATTCCAAACTTAACCCAAGATTTGAGCAATCAAAATCTACTTAACGATTGCTTTAGATATTGCAAAATTAACGAGTGACGAGCAATAAAAAGTCAACATTAATGGTGCTTGCCACCACACGCCGGTCAAATATATCGTCTGTAGTGCACAATCAAACTGATTCGTGGTTTCTGTTTGTGATCCAAAGGCTGCGAGCACTACTGGCATTTTAATATTATAGTCTTCATTGCACTGAATCATGGTCAAATGGTTGACTTTTTCCGCTCCACACCACACAGAGTGCAGTTGATTGAGGACTATGAAGTCACGTTTGGCGCACTATATTTAAGGATAGTTTAGTAAAAAGTATTACAAACTCATGAAGTTATATATATTCCTTATTGAAGTAAAAAGTGGAGGAAAATCATGTTTTAAATTTTAAAAGTCCCATTGCTTCGCATCACTACCAGTTCTACAGAGTCTGTTAAAGGGTTCTTCCAATAAGATTTAAAATTGTTTAACTAATGGGCTAATGAAATAATTATTTCAAATTTGTTTTATATTGGTCTAAAGGTCAGGGTTAGGTTATAAAACCTTTGAAAATGGTTGTCGAGCGATTGAAATATAAGGGAGGACTTCTTCCATGCTTAAAATATCTCTTTGGCGACCTCGTGTATAACATGCCTAAAATCGGGATGCTACCCTTATTCTTCATAAGATATTCTGATAAACACTTAAACAAGTTTACTTAAATATTTTCTATCTAAACTCTTATTAGTTTGATTGTTAAAAATCTGGCCGAAACTAATCCAAAGGTTATATATAATACATTTTTGTTCTTTGTCTAGTTCTAAATGTGGTAATAGATTAAAGGTTATGTTACTTTTAGGATATGCCTTAAGAGAATTATTTCCAAAAGTAAATATATTTTCTTGGTTCTTACCGAAGAAAGCTGAATAACTTTATATCTCTGCTTGTTTATCTGTAAAATAAAATTAATTTGTTAATCTTCTTAATGAATCAGCTAGACTATTATCTTTTCCTTTAATTTGTTATATTTCTATTTTTATACTTGTGTTAATTATCATTTCTATGAAATTTAACCATCTTCTTTGGGAAGAATATTTTTCATTTTTTAGTTTGTAAAACTTTACTATTACTTCACAATATGTTCTTATTAAGATTTCTTTTTGGGGAATTATAAATATTCTAAAACTATCTATGGCATATGTTACGGCTAATATTTCAGCATCTATACTGTTGATATTACCCTTTTCTTTGTATTTTTCACTGTTATATCTACAAATTTTTTCTGTATTTTTAGCCGAATATTTATGGGGTTTTGCTAATAATACTACTCCTCATCCTAAGCTACATCCATCTGTTTCAATTATCAAGTAATCATTTATTAATGCTAGTTCTAGTAATGATAATTTTGTGACTAGTTCTTTGGGGGTTTTTAGCCAAATTTTTAATATTTTCGCTAAAAATATTTTTTGTCTCCACGCCTCCTTACTAAAATGTAGGTCCTGCAATCCTACTTAAATTTTTTATAAATGGTCTCGCATAGTTTAATAATCATAAGAATTTCTATAATTCTTTTGTTTCTTCTATTTTATCAGGAAATGTTAGAATTTTTTCTGAAATATGTGGTTGTAATAATATTTTACCATTTCCTATTATCACTCCTAAAAATTCTATAGTTTGTTGAAATAGTTGCATTTTACTTTTACTAATTATAATGCCATATTCTTCAAACTTTTTAAATACTATTTGGAGGTGTCCTATGTGTTTCTTCTTATTTTTGCTAAAAACTATGATAATATCTACGATACTCGCTGCCAAACGAATCATTATCTTAAATATATTATCCATTTTTCTTTGGAATATTAATGGTGCATTTTTTAAACTAAATGGCATCACAAGCCATTCAAAATGCCCTTCTGGACAAGAGAAGGCTGTCAAAGGTATCCTATTTTGGTGCATCTTAACTTGCCAAAATCTTGATTTACAATCAAATTTACTAAATACCATACAATCTTTTATTTTTCCTAATAAATATTCTTTTGTTGGTATATCATATCCATCATCTTTTGTATTATCATTCAATCTTTTGTAGTTGATTACCATCCTACTTTTCCCTATTTTTTGTTCGCTATGTTTATTTACTAAGAAAGCTATTGGTCTATGAGGTGAATCTGATCTTCTTATTACTTCTAGTTTTAATAGTTCATTAATATGTATCTTATAATCTTTTCTATCTTTTTCAGTTGCTTTTATCTTAACAGTTTTTATTTTATAATTTGAATTTTTTATTTTTAATATACATTGTACTCTATCATTTTCCCAATATTTTAAAACATTTTCTCCTATGATTTCTAATTTTTTTTAACCTATCAAATTAAATTTTGTATTCGCTCTTCTTTGCATTTATCATAAAAGAGTTTTATACTATTACTAACATTTAACTAAGTCTATTAAATTAAAACTTTATATTCTAAGTCTTCGAATTCTTCTCTTCCATATCATGTTTCCTAAGCTACATTGTCCTTAAGTTTTTCACTAATTTCACACCCAAGCACAATTTCGCTTTTAGAATGTTCTATTTTGTTTATCGTATTTCCTCCGACTTATAATTTCTAATTTTGTAATGGACTTGTCAGTAATGTCTTGATAGGGGTAAAAATCTTTATTAAAAGTTATTCGCCTATCAGTTTTAATAAAAATGATAGTCCTAATACGATTACCTGTCTAAGATTTAAAGGTTTTATCCAAGTTTCTTTTAATGATAAAGAGGCTCTGTGGCTAGAGTAACAATTTGTCATAAAAGATATTTTGGTTGTGATACTTTTAAATGGTTGGTATATTTCTCTATTAAGACTTTCGTCTACTTTGGTTGGTCGTCATAGGTTTTTCGTTAAAGTTATAAATATTTCTTAAGATATTTTCCTCTCATCTATAATTACATGAGCATAACCCTCGTATCTAATAGCACAGCTTACGTGTTTTTATTACAAATCTTTCTATCCTTAACGTACAAATTTCTATCTGAAGTGCCTTTATTTCTCCTAATTTATTACATGTTTCTATAGGATGGATCATTACATTATCATTTTCTTCATTCATAAATTCTTCTGGGATTTCTCCTAATTTTTTTCTTTCCTATAGATTTTTCAAATTTTATAACTAAATCATTATATCCTTCCTTTTAACAAAAATATTTCTTGTTCTAAATCTATTAATCTTTCATCTAAAGAGAGTATTTATGTTTTTCGATGTTCATCCGTTCAATACTTAGGCTAGTGTTAAAATATTCTTCTACACATATTATACATCTTTCTAAATAACATTTCTGACATTTTGCCCTATGTAATTTATCTGAAAACCATTTGCATTTAAAATATCTAATACTAATGCTCCACTATTATTCTTTTTCCATTTATGTTCACATATTATGTTCCTAAAATTTTTGTTCCTAAAAATTATAGTTCTGCAAATTCATTTATTAAATCTTCATTTTCACTGTTTGAGTTTTCTTTTCCTTCTTTTATGCTAACTATGCTATATATTGTTTCAGTATCTTATATTTCTTCGTCTATTTCTACTAATTCTTCATTTGTGCATTCTAAAAGCATACTCCTAGGATTATATAGATTTTTCTTTCTAGGACAATTTGTGCTTAAATGATCTAGTTCTCCACATGCATAACACTTCAATTTATTTTTATATATTCTCTTTGGATTATACTTTCGAACATGTCTGTTATGATCTAAATAAGGTTTCCTTCTAAGAGGAAATATCTTTATTATATTTCTTATAAGGTTTATTTCTTTCTTTCGATCTTCTTCTACTCCATATGTTCGTGATGTGCAAAATATATTTTTCCAAAATTTGCACTAGCTTTTCTTTAGTTGTCTTTGGGTTTGTATTTCGCTGCATTTTCTTTTAAGTATTTTCATTATATGGTTAATCCTATGTCATATACTCCAAGGTTCTCATCCTTCTGCCAGATCTCTATTCTGAGTTTCTGGGACTCTTTAATCCATCTCCCAATGAGGTTTCATTTCACCAATACCCCTGGGAAGTTTCTGAAAACACTGTTCCCAATTCCTGCATCCATTCCAATAAACAAAATGTAGCTGATTTTACAAATCTTACAGAGTCACTTTATCGTATTTGTTCTAATTCCACAATGCTCTGTCAAATACAATGTCCCAGCTCTGATCCCTCCCAATTAAATCAATAACTCAATTCACAAAACAGGTGGATTAGCTCCTAAAGCAAGTATACCATTATTGTTTTCCCTAAAATTTATCTTATATGATTCCCGTAATGCTCTAGTACTTTCTCCTAAAAAGGTTTCTAAATATTTGTACATAGTTTCAGGGTATGTTTCTTAGGGGTATATTTTTCCATATTTCTGCTACTACTGAATATTTCCATACGCTCTTATTACATTATTCCATAATTGTGGATCAGTGAGCTTCTATATTTAGTATTTGTCCTCGAGTATTCGCCCTGGAACTTATAGGGTCTTTCTATTGCAAGGCCTTCCTTTAGTCCATAATCTATAGATTCGTTGTATGATTGGCTCTCATCCAGTTTCCGGTTACATAATTTATCAGTCTAGGTGAATTTCCTCTTCTATTGTGTCTTACTTCCATGCTAAGGTGGCTCTTATAAAAGGTGTAGAGAAGTTGCACCATTTACTTCACATCCATCATTTCTAATTCTTTATCCGATTCTCTATGGTTTCATTATCATCTTCTGTTCACAATGTTTCCTAAGGTACTGTTGTAGATTGTTCGCCTTCTTCTCATCTTTCCTTTCTTAAAGCTAATGTTTCTATATCTTTAATAAATCTTCTTCTCCTGCTATTAATCTGTCTGCCTGCTTCATAAAGTATTCTTTTTATTAGATAATCCTTTCTTGCTAGAGTTATAGAGTTTGTTTTTGTTTTTGTTAATTCTTCTTGGTATTCTTCACTTTTTTGGTGGATGTCATCTTTTTTATAGTCTATAAATCTTATACTAGTTTTTCCTAAAGTATTTTGGTATACTAGAGAGGATTTTGGCATAATTGTTTCAGTTCTTTTACCAAAATCTTCTAAATTCCATTCTAATCCTGCTAAATTTTCTGTACTTATTGCCTCTAGTTTAATCATTCCTACCCCTTTGGTGATTAACAAATTTACTACATCTTCTACTTTTATTCTTACTTTATTATCTGCATAATTTGTACATCTTTCGATAAACACTATATTAATTACTAAATTACTACCTTTTATTTATTATTCATACCCTTTTGTTTTAATTCCTACTTTAATATCTTGTTGTAAGTGTGAAACCCTGGAAAATTCAAATTTTCTTAAAAATGGCAAAACAATAATTTTGTCAGAATAGTACAGGCTAAAACCTAGAAATTTTCGAGATCTCGGATGATGAAACGGACTTCACTTGGATTTGGAGATAGATCTGCGGAATCTGAGTTATCTGTGTCGAATTTCGTTGGATTCTGGGCGGTCGAATTTCACGCGGCTTTTCGAGGCACACCGGGGTCGAGTGACGCGGCATGATGCCACATGGCGCCATGGCGAGATGCCACATGGCACCGTAGGGGATCACCACATGGGTGGTGTTGGAGGAAGCTACCCGGGAGCCCTGAAGCATGTGACCTTGTCACATACATGTATGGCCACCATTGTGACAAGTGTCCTGACTAAGATATTTGGAACAAATACCTTGGGGGAACCAACAATTAGTTGGAAGCCAAAAAAAAATAATAAAGGAAATCGAAAGGAGAAACAAAGAAAGGGTCCAAATTGTTTACGGTATTCCAATGTTCGAGTTGATAAGTAGAGCATTAGTTGGTGCAACGATTAGAAACTGCAGTAGGTACCAGGACGGAAGGATTCGATGCTTCACGCTCGAAGGTAAGGTTTTCTCCTACTTACTTTAAATCCTTGTCTGGGGTCATTCGAAATGACATGGGTTGTGTGAGCGTGGTGGCGGGTGAGCGAATCGAGAGACTTTGGGATAGTGTGTTGGAAATTTCGGGATTGTTTCGGATAGTCCGGGGACTGATTATCGGACTAAGTAATTGTCCTTGTGTGCCATTTGATGTACTATGGCTAAAATGAATAAAGTTATTTGTTGTGTCTTACTCCAAGGGTGATTTTTGGTTGCATTTGAACCATCGGGCATTTACTGGTTGATCGCGTGCTTCGGGACTTTAGAGCGGTTTTAGGTGGGAAATAAAGGGGGTGGCGGTGAGTCCCTTGAGTGAATTGTAACCACATCGGTGAACTTGATGTGAAGGTTTTGAACTACCGGACCTCATAGCTTTCGAGTTATGGTGGTTTGCGTAAAACGATCTAAGCGAGTTCGGTCGATAGGCGAGGTCAGCCGGCTAGGTCGGTCGGCGGAGGTCGGTGGCTGGGGTCCGTGGGGCTAAGGCGTCGGTCGGCGGTCGACGAGCGAGAGGTCCGGTCGGCCGCGGCTGAAGGTCGGCGGTCGGTCGGTACGGTGGGGTCGACGGAGAGAGGTCGACCGGCTGGTGGTCGGCCGACCCGGAGGATTCAAGCGCCGACTAGGTGAGGCCTCCAACTTCGAACGGCTATAACTTCTTTGTCCGAACTCCGATTTGGGTGTTCTTGGACCCTATGGAAAGCCCATTTAATCAAGATTCCAGCCATGTACATGTGGAGGGCAGTAGGAAAATCTATGTTTTGCACAAAGTGTGCAGGTTGCTTGGTTGTGTCGATGTAAATAGTCGGGTTTTGATATGACTGTAATGGCATGTCAGTAGTTATCAGGGATTGGTAGGAATTGCCATGAGCAAGATAAGGGAAGGTTGTATGACATCATTTGTTTAATCATGTATTAATGAATGGAACCAAGATGGTTCATGTTTGTGAAGGGACCGTGAGGTACCCCCGCTTCATGGGTCCAAGATTGTGACCTTGTTGTGTGTGCGGTCGCTATATGGATAACGTGTGAAGCAGGAATATATCATGTTGGCTATATGCTATTGATGTATTAACATGGGTTGTTTATGGATGTAAATTATATGTAGTAATTATAATGGTCCATGGTATGTTGATGTTTAATGTAGCACTCATATATATACATGTAACATTAAGTAAAATGCATTGACATCATGCATTTAATATGCACGGGCACTTCGCATTGAGTCGGGTGTGGATGCATGGTAATTGTTTATCCACTGGTGTTGGTGAATGGGTCTTGAGCTTGAAAAATGGGACAAAGTCCAAAGTAGAGACTCACGAGGGTGTAAGGCCATTTAAATGGCAATTCACATGTGTTGGGTGAAGCAAGTCAGTAGATTCCCCGTGGTGAAAGACCCGTGATTTTATCTCACTGCTAGACATGATTTCTCGATCGATGCAAGTTCGCGAAAATGCTGAAAGGCATGCGCGCCCTACTCTGAGAACCCGAAAATTCGCGGGCCCATAAACGTAAAACACACGAGTCGATAAAGTATATTGCAGGTATATCTAATGGTTCAGTCCCTGGTAAATACTCAAGGCCGGGTATTCACACTTGGAAAATTGCAGTGTGAGGGAAGTCGCATCGAGACTCCTGCCAGGCATGAGAGTCACATCTCATGCATGACATGGAGCATTTCATATAATGTGTCAGATAAATTATATGAAATATGATTGATGTTTTATGTATAGTGTCATCAGACAAGGAGATCTTGCAAATGTGATAAGAAATTTCAGGTTTATTATTCTCTACCGGGATTTGCTCACCACGGTGGATCCCCTTTTAGGCACAGTGGTCGCAGGTGCGCTGACCCAAGATATGGGGTGAGAGCCTGATACCGACTTTGTTTAGTTCATGTATGCCTTTTGTTGTATTAAATAGTCTATCATATATATTTTTGTATATTTGTGAATTAAATATACAAGAATGAGTCTCAATATGTGAGACAAATTAGTGTGATATCGGGACACCCGATATTCACAAGTTTCCGTATGTTGACGAGTTGTCAATGGGACCCCCAGGAATTGGGGTGTCATAGTAAGTCTCTAAGACTCATCATAAAATCTGGGCATGTAATAAACTATTCCTATATTATTATTCATATCTATTTATGTACTTGCTATCATTGTTTTTCCCATATCTGTCCAACTATCATCATATATGTACTAGAGTTTTTGTTCCTAAACATTTTCTTCTTAATCCTTTAATAGTTATGGTTATTAATCCCAAATGGCAAAAACTATAATTTTTCTTAATTTATCTATTATATCTTTTCCTAATAGTCTAGTGTGATTGTATCATTTCTAAACATCGGATTTCTTTTCCTCTAATACATTTTATAAATTTATTTCTTTTTTCAAATATTTTCTTTTTGTATATTATTTCTGGTTCTAATATTTTTAAACCATTAATTTTGAAGTTTTCATATTCTTTTTTTGGATCTATAATTTCAACTATTTTTGTATCAGCTTGTCTAAGTATTTGATCATTGTTACTACTTGTTTCTCCTATTTCAGATATTGTTCTGGAAACTCCTGAAAATGATCTTCTGTTATTCAGTATAAGTTTTAGGTATGGCTATTGATTTTTTCGTTTTTCCTATTTATAAATTATTATGCCTTTTATAATATCTTCTATGTCTTGTGTGTTTGAACTACTAGGTTTGTCATGGATTTTACCAAGTTTCTGATTTATTTTAATCAATAGTATTATTATTATATTATTTTGTTTTATTATAGTTGAATCTGTTTTGCTTACAGCTTCTTTAACTTGTAATCTTCGAGTATATTATGGAAATTTTTACTCTTCTATTATTTGAGATATGTTTCATCTTTTTATAAATTATTCATATGCTAGTCTATTTATTTCTTTCAATATATTTGTATGTTCTTTGTTTATTTCTATAAGTTTTTCTAATTGGTTAATGATCTTATTATTAGATTCTTCTAAGTGTTTAATCTTGTGTAGTAGTGTTCTATTTTCTTTATCAAATCTAATGAATTTGATATAGTCAAGGTTTTTTCCTATATGTTCTACTTATTTTCTAAACGCTTTTATCTTATTAAATTGGATCTTAAAGTTTGGAAATTAATTACTAAATCTAATAATGTGTTAATAGTTTTATAAGGAGTTTTCTAAATTTTCTGTAGAGTGTATATTATGTGTATAAAGTTATTTTGTATAATTACACTTAAGTATAAATGAGTCTCAAGAACTCCATTTGTTTTTCTAAATTTTTTATTCTGAGATCTAAGCAATCTAAATTTCTAATTGAATAACTAATCTTTAGAAATTGTTATACCATCTTTAGAAATTTTTATACCTTCTGTATGGTATTCTGAGTAGTCTATAACAGGTAGGGTTTCTATTAAGTGATTAGTACTCAAATAGTGCAATATTGAGCCTTGTTTATCATAGGTTTTATACGCTTTTTGTATACTAATCGACTTCAATAACTCAATTGCTGTATCAGATCCTCGCTTGCTATCGATCGTATTTTGTAGCTATTTTGGTAGTTTTGTAGTCAACGCCTCATAATTCCTCAATTCGACTGCGAACACATTGAACCCGGGAGTCGACCGAAGACTTATGATCAAATTAGAAGAATCAAGCAATTCTATTGAAGCTTCGAGGAGCAACCGCAAATTGGGGTTGCAAAATTCGGGGCAACCCGCAAATTTCGCAACCTCTCACCCGTGACTCACCGGCCTCCCCGATCGCTGACCCACTTGTTGGTGGTTTAATACAAGTTTGCCCTTATGTAATTTTGATTCTTTAGCACAATTTTGTAATTTCCTCTTTACTGAGCCTATATAAGCTCAACCATGCTTGTAATCAAATCAACTAGGTGTCATTCAATCAATCGCCTCAAGCACTGCTTCCTCCCCTCCGGTCAGGTGATTTTCTCTTCTTCTCCCTTCACTTCTTGCATTTTCTTATTGCCAAACACCTCGCGATGAAAAATCAAGGATGCTATTAATCTCCCCGATCATTGGAAGCGGGAAGGCCACTGGTGTTGTTTTTAGGTTTAGCCGCATGTTCTCAATGTCATGTTTGTGTTTTAGTAGTATTGTACACGCTTTACTTAGGTTAAAATCTCTTAAGCATACTCTCTTTAATGTGTACTCAAGAAGCTTTTCGGCTCAATGGATACTTTCACTAGATCCACCGAGGCTCGCTAGCTGTCTCCTATTAGTTATCGCGGGGGTGGCTTTAGATGTGTTCTCACCGCTAGTGGACATGTTTGCCTAATGAAATGCCATTCTCAAAAGGAAAGCTCTGTGGTTTATTTTAAAGCTAAATGAAGATCCTGTCAGAAATGACTATATGTGTCAGCCCCGATTCCCTTGGCCCGACCTGACGTGGATCCGAACCGAAGTTCGGGGTGCGACTCGGACTGGACTCTTTACCCGATTTTTTTTTTTTTAAAAGCCAACTGTACCCGGTGGGTATGGCCCACATCCTATAAATGTAATCACAATTTATATACATATAACTGAAGTCCCATTTACAAATACAAAACTTTACTTTTACATTTACAACCTGTATAATCTTAATTACATGTAGTGAACCCTTCCCGTGTGTCGCCCACCAGATGCGAAGTCTTCGATGTCTTCTCCTCAGACCTACACTCCGATTAAAACCCGTGCTGCTTTTACGCTTAGTGGGAAACATGTGTCTTATGCATATACACATTTAATGCATAAACAATAACATAATATAAATTTTATGTATTTATATTATGAACTTATACTGCGTAGTTATTCTTATAACAGCTTACTCTTATCTCTGATCTCCCGTAGGAGTTAGCGCATCTTATCTATGCCTAACTTATGCTTATAACAAAACTCATACTTAATCGTACTTATGTTTATCTCAGACTCCCGTAGGAGCTGGGCGTAACTTATACTTAATGCACTTATTTTTATTCAGACTCTCGTAGGGAGTTACGGTAATCCTATACTTACCGTAATTTATTTTCATTCAGACTCCCGAGAGCTGGGCTGCGTAACTTATACTTAACAGACTTATTTTCATTCAGGACACCCGTAGGAGTTACATGCAGAACTTTATACTTGGGGCCAGGACCGATTTTCGCTTCCTGACTCGTGGAGCATAGTAACTTATCTTATGCGTGTGACTTCTACTTATACGTACTAATATTCATTCTAGACTCCCGTAGGAGTTATAGAACTTATCCTTATACTACTTGAGTTCACCTGGAGGTACCCGTAGGTATCGCTTTAAAATTACTTTAACGATACCGATATTGCGTAATCCTATTCTTTATACTCATACTTGTAAGTACAACAAAATCCTTATACTGGTCTTACTAACTACACTCGGTCTTGGCGTAACTGACATGCATTTTAGATCTTATACATGTCTTACAAAAGAGCATATACTTATCTACTTTAACTTATACCGACCTTACTGAGCATATACTTATCTTTTACTGAACTTATAATCGATCTACTAAGCATATACTTTATCTACTCTGAATCCTTATACCGATCTTACTGAGCATATACTTCATCTTACTGATCTTATCCTACGCGGGCTGCAACCGTAGGTACAATAAATCGTAACTAATCATCATCGTATCACATACAAGGTCAGATCAGACGTATGCAGATACATATCAGGTATGGACATTAGTTCATAGCAAGTACAGATCATAACAGATACATATACTTATTTTACCGTCATGAGAGTAAATTCGTGGGTACTACTAACTTATACTTATTTTATCTGACACGAGTACCCTTAGGTACTCATCGAACTTATACTGCTTTATCGATATCGAGTACTGTAGGTACTACCGACTTATACTTATTTTACGTAACCGTACTCGCTTTACTCATACGAGTACCCGTGGGTAATACGTAACTTATACTTATGTTATCGGGACACGAGCACCATGGGTACTACATAACTTATCAAATACAGGAGTACCCGTAGGGCGTACCACGGTAACTTAATCAAATACAGGAGTACCCGTGAGGTACTACGTAACTTATCGATCAGAGTGACCCGTAGGTACCACAAGACGAATCGCAGGCGTGAGTTAATCGAGACACGAGCATCTATGTGCACTACGTAACTAAATCGAGACGTAACTTAATTAAATACAGAGTACCGTAGGTACTACGTATCACGTCGATACAGGAGTACCCAGAGTACTACAGAGCTTAATCAGAGACTGTGAGCACCCGAGGTACTACAGAACTTATTCGCAGACAGACTTGTCAACATGTGAGTACCCGTAGGACTACACTTATCGTATACGTGGAGTACCGTAGGTACTACAGACATCGACACGTTTAGATCTTTTACTCTTATTCTTTATTCGTCTTATCATACGCCCTGTCTCGACTACCTGTAATTAAATTATAAGAAATGAGTAGACGCAGCACGATGGGCACCAAGGTACGATACGCGATCAAGTACCATAGCACCGCAGGGAGTGCACCAGTATCAACAGAGTGTCAGAGCACTAATCAGAGTACCAAAGTACTAATGCGCCTACACGATCGAGAGTGCCGCGCACTAATCGTGAGAGTAATCGGCAATAATGTGCCGGGCGACGACGAGAGTGCCACAAAGACTAGTCGAGAGTAATCAAGTACTAAACAAAGAGTGTCGCAGCACTAATCGTGACGCCCACTCATTCATTCTTGGTCCTAGGTAGTCATATGATCATATATCTTCTATAACTTATAAGCCATCTAATCACACTTCGTGATCATGACATATTGTTTTTCATGTTCATGTCTCAAGTTTCACTCGTTGTGTTTCATATAATATTCGTGTTTCATGCCTATTCCATATGGCATTTCCTCGGATACTTGTACGATATGATGTCTATCCACACATCATTCATGTATTCTAGTCCTCTATGAATATATTTTTCTTAGGAATTGAATCAATCCACCTGATCATCCAAACCTGCTATGGCATTTTCATGCCAACCAGTTGGTTTACTCGATTTTACCGAGGGACAGTTTGAATATTTATTTTCCAGTGCCTTGTCTCAATATTTGACACTGGATCTTTTTATACTCCTTAAATTTAAGGTGCTAAGGGTTCTATTCCAACTGGAATCACCTAATTGAGCACCGGAACTCAAGTTACGTCCGAAACAACCCGGACTACTCAATGTTCAAAGCTGGAATCAGAATTTTTCTTGCACATGGCCCCACTTTGAGTGAATTTTTGGGCCACTTAGGATCAGAGTTTGGCGATGCCTTCTCTTTAAGTTTGGTTCTCCTTGAAGTCTATTTTACGTAGCCACTTGAATCACTCAAATCGGATAAGCAATGATGGGTTGATGTACAAAATACGAAAACTTATCGAACATAAAACCGTAACAAGTTGTACCGGTACAAGCTCAAGTTGTACCGGTACAACTTGGCCAAAAATGACCAGAACCGAAATTGTACCGGTACAAGATCAAGTTGTACCAGTACTAATCCCCCGAAAATGCCTAGAATGGGTATTTTCTCCCCTTTTTCATACACTTTCTTCCTTAGATCACTCCTAATGTATCCTTCATCAAAAACTAACATGAAATCCCTCTCTACAACTCCACAAACACTTTTAAATTTCAAAAGAATCCTAGGGTTCATACGTAAATTCACCCACCATAAATCCTGAATTTTGAAGGATTCCATATCCACTCATTATCAACTAGGGCTTTTCAACCAAACTTCCCTTAAATCTTGAGTTAGAATGTTTGTCTAGCAAAACCCTAGAGATGGGAATCAAATTAATGTTCAATGGAAACCCTAGCAATCCATACTCAAGCAATTCTTATACCAAAAAACATGCTAAAATCCATAAGCTCTATACCAAAAAATCTAAAGCCCATACCTCTGGGCTTGCTTGGCTTCCTCTTCCTTCTTCTCTTCCTTTCCCTCTCTTTCTCCCCCATTCTCTTCTCACTTCACTCTGCTTGTTCTTTAGCTCCTTGACACCAAATTTTTGGCCTTTAAATCACGGATTGCTAAGTGCCATACTAGTCTCTCCAAAACCCATTTTGGTTAAGTTTGGTTATTTGCTTTAAGCCCATAACTCATTCTATTTGTATTTCAAGTTTTCTTTTATTGTATTTTGGCCTCTAATCTTCTAGGAATTACACAACAATTCCTATTATTTATACTCTGGCCTCAAATCTTGTCAATTTATGACTTTTAAGTCCCTCTTTGGACAATTTACAATTTTGTCCTTAAGTTTTGTAACTTTCCGGGTCTCTCGTTTCCATGTTTCGTATTTAACTCACGAAACATTCAAATTAAGCTTACAAAATACCCTAAACATGTCGAAAACGACTAGGGTATATTTCGGGGTGTAACAATATGTCATGCTCCCAAATGCGAGGATATAGACCCGAGTACATGTTGGTTAACCTAGAACACTAAGCTCAGTGGCCCGAGACTTCAAGGATTTCTCTTTTAACTTTTTACTCAGCTTATTTCAAATGTAACCATTCACACACTCATTTCACACACCCTTTAATCCAAGGAGAAAACACCATTTTCAATGCACTCGTAACCCCTCTCTCAAGAAGAAAACTCATCCTCAAGTCAATCTCTGTAGCCACTATACTACAAAGAGCTTTGCTACGTCGCAGTGAGGGAATCCTAGTTATAAATTTTGTCGATTCCGAACACCTACCGAATAAGAACGAATCATTGTTAATTGGTTTTTCTATAAAATGTCAATATAATATTTGTGCTTAATTGTTTTCTTTATGCGGGAGAGGGACTACATCTTAAAGTTTCTATATAATTATTATATTTAGCTGTTAATAAGTTTCTAAGACTTTCTATAGTTCCGATTTTATCACTACTGTGAAAATCTATATAACTAATTTTATTTGTAAAATTATCAAATCTTGACATAAACTAATTTTTTAAATAAGTAAGATAAATAAAGTTGGTTTATATCTTTTATTAGTCTGGCCTTTAAATGTTTTCTATCTAGATTGTTCTTAAGTATATTAAATACTAATCTTTCTTTATCCTGATTTATGAATGGAAGTTATTATCTTAAGTACAACAAAGTTTCTCTTAATATAATTTCTTATAATAGTAAATATCTCGTTTCTAAAACCTCCGTCAAATATTATTTCTCTTTTAATTGTTCCAACAGGATCTATACGTTCTAATAATGTTAAAAGAGCTAGACACTCTTCTAATTCTTCTATAAATGTTCTTATAATTAACTTATCTATTTTTTACTACATCTAAGGCTCTGATACCAATAATTTTGGAGAGAGTTGATTTTCGCTTTTGTGAAAAGCCGGCAGAAAAGATTCAAGTTTATAAGTCCTAGCTGTAGGTTTTTCTTACTCTCATATGACCCTTTTTTTTTTTTTTTTGACAAGAAGTGATACCTCGTTTATTAAAAACTTGTTGATGCATTAATTATATATATATTTTTGAAATTTTAAACATTATTATAATTAACACATGAGAATATAAATTGCTTTAAAAAGATACTTCAAATACAAATACTTTTTCCATCAAACACGTAATGGTGACGATCGAGGGCCTCTTCTAAATTTTTAATCAGAGGCTTCAAGTCTCGAAATCGAACGGGGTTCGCTAAGCATGCAGAGCCTTACCCGCCATTACGATCCATCCCGACAACACACACAATAATAATAAATACTCTAGAACAAAAAAAAATTTTGTTGAAAAACAATTCAGCATGACAAATCTATATGTTATTTGACTTATTTCTATCCTTATTTCAAAATAAATATATTTATTGATAATGTTAAAAAATGTATAGAGGTTATGAAGATATCGGAAAATCAGACCCGACAAGTTTTCCGATATCTTGGTGAAGGGCCGATGTAAACAACCCAAGTTTCGCAACCGAAAAAGAAAATCCGGAAAGGACTCGTGATGTTTCGAGGTTCAGCAAGAAAATTCCACCTAGGTCTTGTAGTTAAGCAGCAGGGCAGGCAAGATTGTACTGGACAAGAAGCTATTCTTTTTTCCCGGTTCGCCCTAGACCCAGAGAGTCGTGACCCGGTTTTCGGACTCGCAGAGGATACGGTCCAGTTTCAGCAGTCTGTGTCGGGCTTCCAGATGAAGAACTCCATGGGGGTCATGGGAAGGTGAGGAGCCTCGTTTCGTTGTCCACGTGGCAGGCGGCAGTGAGGCACCGGAGGGTGACGATAGAGATGAGGAGGAAGAAGATTTTTATCCCAAACTAATACAAATTAAAAAAAATTACTAAAATAGTTTGAAAACTAAAATAACGCCTGTAAAGATTAACGTTGCCTAAATTCCCATATCGGATGACATCATCAAAAGTTCGTAGCTAAGAACATAACTTCGAAATTTTTGCTTAAAATCGATAGCTTGTTTACGATTAGCTTGTTAATCGTTTCAATAAAACATTCATCATATGGTACGTCTATATGGAATGAGTAGGTCCTCAGAAATAGGAGTTAATGTTAATAGTGAGATCATGTTTGTTAGTAGTGGAGTCATGTTTATTTGGGACTTAGTATTTTGTTTATTTAAACATATCGTAAGTAATGAAAATGGAGAGATTTTTGCATCCATCAATTTATGGTTTTCTGTTCTTTTCCCTAAATAGAACAAAATTATATTTGATCTTTGATTGGGACCTAACAAAATTGCAGTCACAAACTATTGCTTTGACTTTTTAAAAAAAATCTAAAGTCGTAATCAATAACTATGACTTTAACTTAAAATCCAAAATCGTAATTACTAACTATGGATTCACGAGATCGGAGGGGAGGAGGAGAGGTGGAGGAGAATAGAGGGAAAAAAACCCTGGGGATGCTCTTAAAAAGTCTAGTGCCATGATCAAGAATCAAGGACTTTGCTCTTAAATTAAAATCAGAATTACCGATTATAGCATGATGCGATTTCAACACGATCTGTAGGATGATATTGACATTATTTTAAATTTCAAATTATTTTGATAATTTTTTTAGATTTATATTAGTTGGTGACAAAAATGAAACAAGAAAGATGTTCTCAAAGCAATCATAGTGGTGGGAAGAGTGAGAAGTAGTGGAGAATGCTATGAGCTTTCTCACTTCATGAGTAATTTATACAAAGAAAATGGTTTGTTTTCACACAATGAATAAATCCTATCCAAAAAGAAAAAGTTGCTACTTCTCGGGTTGGCCGCACATACCCTAATTCAACCCGATATTTAGATTCGTGTTCATTTTCGTGTTTGAGTCATGTCAAATAACATGTTTTTTATCAGATTCACAATTTAAATTACACTTAATAAAAACGGATAAAAACACAAATTAAACATTTATCCAATTAATAAACTGCGAACATGAAATACCACATGTAATCCGCTTATTAATTTTGTAATTTAAAATAATATAAATTATAATTAATTCATCAATATTTAACACAAAAAATATAAATAATGGGTTAATCGGTTAAAACATAATAATTAAATGTATTAATACATGTGTCAAATTCATGTAATGTTTATTAAACGGGTTATATGAGTCAACATGAATTTGACTTAAACATAATTATACTTAACTCAAATCCGTAAAAATTATATCGTTTTCATAGATCGTGTCAAATTTTACTAGGCT
The DNA here is from genome assembly GCA_016808115.1 of Tetrastigma voinierianum. Taxonomy (NCBI): domain Eukaryota; kingdom Viridiplantae; phylum Streptophyta; class Magnoliopsida; order Vitales; family Vitaceae; genus Tetrastigma; species Tetrastigma voinierianum. The sequence goes on from JAEQBH010000401.1 coordinate 100,414, forward strand.
GCAGTGGACAATCAAACTGATTTGTGGTTTCTGCTTAATATTATGGTCTATGTTGCATTGAACTCTGTTCATATGGTCGGAAACACAAAGTGAGATGGAAATAAGAAACTCCATTAGGCAAAGTGGGAAAAACTATGCGTGATAAAGGAAGGAGGAATGGGATTTCGTAATCTATGAAAATCAACCCAATTCGATCACAATCCAAGTTTTTATTGGAGAGGAATTGGAGTGCACAAACCATTGATTTGGCATCATGATTAAAAAAAAAAAAGGAAAAATGTGTTTGTGTAAAAAAATATTATAAAATTTGAAAAGAAGAATTCAAATTGTAGTACAGTTCGCCTAAAAGTAATTATTATTTGGCAACAAAAGTAATAATTGCAAAAAAGTTATCCAAAACTACCCCTATGCTTAGTTATCCCTACAGTAATACAAGTAAAAAAAAATCTTAAGAATTATCTTCTTCTTCCTCTTTGGTCGCTTGATTGATCATGACGCCCTAACCACTTTTTCTTTTTCTTCCTCTAATTCGAGTCCACTTGAACCATTTTCTTCTTCCTTTTTAGATCACGATGTTATTACAGATTCTTCCTTCCCATCCCGTCGGCCCCTTTAAAGCATCTGCAGGTAAGGTATTCTGAAAACCCTAACATATTCTTCTGCGTCTTCTTCTGAACACACATCGTTGGATTTGTGTGGGAAGGAAGAAAGCACACTTATCACTAATAATTTTTTGTGAGATTTGTACAGCACCCGATATCACTAAAACTATTTTCCAAAACCCTAACATATTCTTCTTCTTCTTCTTCTTCTTTATTTGAACACTCATTGTTTGATTTCTATGGGAACGAAGAAAACAATTTTTCTATGTAGATTACATTTTTTTTTCCATTTTTGCCTAGTAATAAGTCTTAACATTGGTTAAATCTCGTGAGTTAGCATCCTTGAAATCGGTGAATTGGTATGAATCGGTTAGGTCACTGTTTGGTATCACTTGTTGCAAAACTCGATATCACTAAAACTTTTTTCCAAAACCATAACATATTCTTCTTCTTTTTTATTTGAGCATTCATTGTTCGATTTCTATGGGAATGAAGAAAACAACTTTTCTATGTAGATTACATTTTTTTTTTCCATTTTTTCCTAGTAATAAGTCAGAGCATTGATTAAATCTCGTGAGTCAGCATCCTTGAAGCTAATGGATTGGTATGAATAAGTTAGGTCACGGTTTGGTATGACTAGTTGCATTGGTACTACCATAACATATTGGGGGTATTGTCATAACACACCTGGGATACAGAGTCTCCGACCTCAAAGTCGATCAAGCCTGAAAGATTCACCGGGCCGGCTTACAACCTCGCAAACAATAAGAAGACGACGCAGGGTGTTCCGGTCGTCCCGATATAAAAGTCGGCCTTTTTCGAAGACTTAGAGCTTAGAGCAGCAATTATCTCGATTAAGAATCTCGTACCTCATTTGATGTGATTTGCTTCTCTTTTATGGAGGGAGAAAGAGTATTCATCTTTCCTCAAAAGTGGATGATTTCTTCCCATAAAGATAGGGGAAGGTGGCTTTTATTTCGGGAATGATGACTCGTTCTTCCTTTTACTTAATCCGCTTTCCCGATAGGCTGCTAGGGAGTGTTTTCCTATTCTATCGAGGCAGGGGTTGGTCTATGGGAGAACTTACACTTATATCATGAAGAGCCACTGCGCTCGTCGTGGAGTTGCTGCTGAAAGGAAGCACTGGGTAAAAGCGCATCCAGATAAGAGGCGCCCGGCACCCGAGCCAGGATCGACCATGCTCCTAGCCACCCGGCTGGGCCTAGTCCCTGGGGGTACCCGGCCAGGATCGACCGGCCTCGGGCCGCCAGGAAGCTGGGGCCTAGTCCCATCTGTGGGCTCTCTGGGTCGGTCCACAAGCTAGAGAATCGAGCATGCACCCATGGTACCCACAATGCCCCCCTTTTCTTACCGGGGAGGAAGATCATCCCCCGTCGAAAAAAAGGGAACAAGCTTGACCGTCATATCATAAGGAATTAGTCATCATCAATGCCGCTTAATTTCAACGGGAATTTTGTAACTTTTTGAAACTCGTGATTAGATGCTACTTGATCGCTTGAGTTGATCTTGAGATTTGAGGCAAAATTTATAAAAGGCTAGTAGATCGGGTCGTTCCATCGTTATCCACGCTCCATCGCCAAAGAAGGATAGTCAACGTTGCTGGGCGCCCGGTGGATCGCAAGACGAGGGATGGTCGTGGTTCTGGCCATTTCAAGACCTTCTAATCATGGGTTGGACCAGAGATTGTATGGTTTGAGCGGAGTCGAAATTGTCCCGGGGGGTCTTTAGGTGGTTCTAGAACTTGAATGGAGTCCGAGGACACCCCATGCTGAATTCTACAGGGATTGCTCAACCTCCCTCCAGCCTCAACCTCTCCTTTTCCTCTTTCTTAGCCTCTACAGCAGCCCCATCTCCATCTTCGCTCTTCTTCTAGCCCTCGCAAATTACTTCTTTCAATTTCCATCTCCTGCCTTTCCTTTTTCTTAGCTTCTTCTTCACCCATCCTCGTCTTTCCTTCTTCTTGCAGCAACTTTCTTTTCGTCTTTGCCAAGAGGTGTCACTCTGCTTTTTCTTTTATATTTCCTGGGTGTTATGAATGTTAGTTCGTCGTGGTTAGATATGATTACTACAATAAGCATCGCTATGTACCGCAAACACCTTTGATGCATTTAATAAAATCAGAAGTTTTTTACCAAATTTTAGTGCCTTATCAAGTAATTTCCAGTACACTCGTCTAATCGAGGCCTGTGGTTCGATATTATAAAACTTGTTAACTAGGGGCCTAGCTTATTCATCCGAGAGAAAGGCCCTTGGGCTTGGCCCACCTTAGCTTACTGTGCCCTAGAGCGCGAACCGTCATGATGGTTGAGATCCCGAGCATACGACGCAATAACGTTGCATTAAATGGAATGTGCAGCCCTAGGTTTCATATAGAGCAGGCATCATTAGGTTGTACTTTTTTCCTTTCCGTGTTATTTTGGTTTATCTACTTTCCTCTCGACGACCAACTGCTGCGGATAGGCTAGTCTAACCTTGGGTTCATTTGTGAGCCATTGTTGCAGGCACTAGCACACTTCATTCCACAGGTAACCATCGTCGCTCCTTAGTAATGTTAACCCTTGGTGAGTGACTGGTTTCCATTGCATAAGGCCCGGAAGGTGGGACGGCTTAACACTTATTCCGCCTCGGCGTTTGCCCTAAGCCAGGTATGCCTTCATACCACTGCATATGGCTAGAGTCTAATATTCGCTTTCTCCTCCTTTGGACCGCCAGAGAATGGCGAGGGTCAGGAAGAAACTTCCATGAGTGGTCGCCCCGAGGGTTTCTTCTGGCGACGCCTGAATAAAGATCATCTCGTCCCCGACGATGGAGGAATTTTCACGGCTTATCGCAAGGTGCTCCAATAACATCGACCTTCTACGACGGAGAGGATTTGGACGAGTCCACTTTCGCGGAGAACATAACGGTGTGTTTTTTACTCTGAGCACCTTGTGGCCGGCCACGCTTCCCGTGCCTACTCTAGTCAAGCAAGTAGATTTTCACCCGGCGCCCCGGGCCTATCCACCTCAACGTCATTCAGATTGACGGTGTCACAAGTGTTGAACCACTCAGATCAACTCGAATCTCTCATCTATTTAGAGTCACAGAGATAATTTATTTTCCGAGAGCTCCAGTGGCGCGCTGAATGTCTATGTCTGGGCTATGGATCCCGACTTCAGTTGTTAATCTGCCCTAATTCACCCAAGACTAAGGTGAAGGAGTACAGCAGTAAGGGACCCCAGACGAGTCCCTGCTCCCTGCCTTCCGTTCGATATCAACCCGCCTCAATCTTTCCAAAAGCAAGGCCGAGCTTAAACCTGCTTGATAGCCTTTTTTTGAATATTAGTATGCAATGATGGACTAATCTTGGGTTGCTTGTGTACGTAAGGCTTGGTGAGGCACGCTAGTGAACTGGGTGGAGAAGTCAAGCTTTGAGAAAATCCACCGATTATCGAAGATATCCAAGCAGGAGCGGCATTACAAGGTTCTCCTAAATCCAGACAATATATCCGTCGTGAGGCGCAACCTGGCTCCTTACACTCTCCCGGTCATTCCCCGACCGTTGCCTTCGGACGTCGTGGAAGGGGAGCACTTCGTCATCACACCTACGCGCGTCCGGCTCGGTAGTGCTCGCCCTCCGATGGCCCAATGGTCGAGGCATCAAGCCGAGTGTGGTGCTCGAGTGCATTAGTCTGCTGACCTCCTGAGGATTCTAGTTCTACTCAACCCGTCTCGCATTGGAGAACCAGTGGGGCTGCCCCAAGCGGTCGCGCCTCACAGTGGCCTGATCCGGCCTCGAAAGGGATTACGATTGCGCCAAGGCACCGGCGACGGAACGCGCTTGGGTCCAAGGGGGAGGATTTCATTCCCTGGGTTAGCGGCGAACCCGAGGATTTTCAGGATTTGGAGGAGGAGGAACGAGAGGAAAGGATGACTGTGGCCATCGATCGCTTTGCCGCCCGCAACTGAAGTCGCAAGTGAGTTCCCAAAGCAGCTGGAGTCCGATCCCCGCCTGCGCCGGGATCTAGTCTGCCTGCCACTGAGGGAGGATCGGAGATGCAAGCCATTGTCATTCCTGGTTCTCTTGAGCTTGGAGCAACAGATCAAACGATGCCGACGAGGGTGGCCCGAATAGAGTTAAAGGGGTTCGACCCGGTTCCGAGTGCTCTTCAAGTAATTCACCCTTCCGATGAGGGTCGACCCGCGTCAAAGTTCATGGGCGTCTGGCTACCTAGCCCCCATCATCTGAGCTGTGATCATAACTAACTCTTTATGCTCCACCACACGCGTAGCCTCCGAGAGTGGAGGTACTGGAGCCCAGTGGCAACGAGTTAAAGTTCATCCCGAGATCGGGCTGAGCCTTTCCACCGCGAGAGGCCATGAACACCTGGATGAACAATTTGTATCCACATATGCTTCGGATGCCGGTGGCTACCCGAGGCATGGGTCTTGGCGGGGACTACTCAGTGAGCATTCCAGCAGGGACCCGGAAGGAAGACATTGAGCGGATCATCGATGACGGGATACAAGTCTGCAACCGTAACTATGTTCAGTCGACTAAACTAGTAAGATAACGAGTTTCATTGTGATATTAAAGCTCATGCTTGATTTCTGTACGCCTAACGGGTTTCCTTGCAGGTCATCGCTGCTATTCAGAACATGGTGCTCCAGCATCACAAGTTCGAGCTCCATCTAAGGGATGCTGAACGGTTGTGATTATATGTCCATTCGGGGATGGTCGAGCAAGAGACGCAGAGCGCATCATTAAAAGAGGCCGAGTTGACGTGACCGTCGCCTGGAGCTTGAGGCTAAGGAATCTATTGAAAGGGCCGCCCGGGCAGAGGCCGAGAGGGATGCGGCGCGTCATGAGGCGGTGATGGCCAAGTTGCAAATTGAATGGGTCAAGCACACCCGAAAGATGTGGAGTCCGAAAGGCCACGGTTCGACGTGCCTTAGCAATTGTGAAAATGCTCGCTCAAGGCGTAGTCCGAGCGTGAGCATCAGAGGCGTGGTCGTGAAGTGAAGCCTATAAGAAGGCGGAAGAAGAGAACAACCATTTGGCTGATGAGAGACTTGCCTTGGTCATGGAGCTCGAGACTATAAAGGATGACTTTACCGCCTTCCAAGAGAAGGCCGTTGTTGATAGAGAGATGATGGACGCCGAGTTCGATGCCAACGGTGACACGTTGTTCAACTATGGCTATGGTTGTTGCGTTTTTATGCACAACATATGCGAGAGCAAGCCTCAGATTCCAGATGGAATGCCGGATCCTTCAAATTCCGTTAACTCTGTGAGTTCTTCAACCCTCGTCGCCTTCTACATCTCGTCAACTTTCCAAATTCTAGATCCAATTTGTGGGGTGCCTAGCAAGGAGGAGTGTCCGAAGAATAGCCCGACCGCTATCAAAGAGGAAGCAATTCTCCCGATAGGTCCCCCGGCCTCGTCGAACGACGGGGTTGAGGATGTCATAGTCAACTAGGGTTTTAATGCTTTTATGAGACGAGACTTATATTGTTCTGTCAGACCAAAACAATTTACTTCCTTCTTTCGCTAATTTTTATTCAATATCCTACTGAATGTTTTAATGTTGCCCATTCGGTTTGCTTTGACTTTTGTTAAGGTTCCATTCGAGCACGTCTGTCAAAAATCACTTCCGCATTGAGTTTCCGGGATAGGTCAGTCACAGTCGCTCAATAAATCGCTCATTAGGTCATCCCAAGCTTTTGCATTTGATCACCGGAAGCGATCTAGAAGTGATCTATAGTTGAGCCATGAGTCTTTAACCGCCTATCCCGCTTATGAACATGGCTAAATGTGAAGTGAGGTATGCCTGATACATCATCCACGATCCATCCAGACTTTATACTGACCAAATTCGGAAGTAGATCTATGTTGAGTTGGATGAGTCTTTTAACCGCCCATCCGCACTTAAATATTTGGACTTAGAAGGATCTACGCCGGCCGACAAGTCAAGCCATCGCCCATCCCATTCTTAAATTTTCGACCGCCTGGCTGATCTACGCAAGTGATAGTCGCTTTATCACAAGCCATCCGAACTTTGAATTTGACTCAAATTAGAGGTTATCTATGTCGAAATGAACAGGTCGGGCTTTACTATGCCATCCGCATCTTTGAATTTGACCAGTTAGAGGTTATCTATGCCAGGCCGAATAGGTCAGTTTACTACGCCATCCGAACTTTTGAATTTGACCAGCTAGAAGTTATCTATGCCGGGCTGGATAGGTGAGTTTACTACGCCATCAGGACTTTTGAATTTGACCAGCTAGAGGTTATCTACGCCGGGCCGGATAGGTTAGTTTACTGAGCCATCCGGACTTTTGAATTTGACCAGCTAAAGGTTATCTATGCCGGCCTGATAGGTCGGCTTTATCACGCCATCCGCACTTTCAATTAATTCAGATAGAGAAAAATAAGCGAAGCCATAGGAGTCAAAAATAATGATATGCTTTTATTGATAATACCTTCTCAAATGCATGGCGTTCCACATTCTAGGTACAAAGGTTCCATCCATTTTATCTATAGCATAGAACCCGGTTTCACCGGCTCGCATCACGACATAAGGTCCTTCCCAGTTGGGTTGGAACTTCCCTGCAGTGGGGTCTGCAATGTTTTCAAAAACTTTATTTAAGACCAGATCGCCTGGCCAAAACACTCGAGGCTTAACCCGTCTGTTATAGGAGTTTGCCAAGCGGCGCTGGTAGGAAGTTATGCGGATTGCAGCGGCTTCCCTCTACTCATCACTCATGTCTAACTCCTTGATTATTGATTCCGTGATTTCGACCGGGTTTCGACAAAGGCGTTTCAATTTCAGGTGGGATGACTCGCTTCCATCCCGTAGGTGAGTGCAAACGGGGAGATGCCAGTTGGCTTTCGGGCAATAGTTCTGTAGGCCCAAAGCACCCTGGGAGTTCTTCTACCCATTTCCCTTTAGCAGAGTCTAACCGCTTTTTCAAGGCAGTCAACAAGGTTTTGTTGGAGGCTTCGTCGCTAGCCTCTTCGAGGATACCGAGGGGTGGGAATATAAATTTTAATCTTCAATTCCCGGCAAAAGTCCCAGACTTACCATTAAACTAAAATGTTATCGGACACGACAACCCTGGGATACCGAACCTACAGACAATGTTTTTCCGTGATAAATCGGAAGTAACATCTCTATCTCGATCGACGAAAGCGTCGCCTATTGATTTATCAAATAACCTGCGGGCACCAATAATAGTTTCTTTTGGGTTTCCAGATAGTGGGAAGTGGAACACTATGTCAATCCCCATCGAGCGAATGACCATGGGCTGTAGGATGAGACCAAGTCTGCACCTAAGTGATTTCAAGATAAGGGACATCCGCTGGCAAGGGTCACTTCTCTTGATGTAATCTGCAGCGTCCGACTTCATAGTTGGCCAATAATACCCCTGAGTGTGAGCCCGGTGGGCTAGAGTTCTGCCCCCTGGGTGATTCCCGCATATGCCTTCATGCAATTCAGCTAATACATACTGGCCTTGTTTAGGGGTTAGACACATCAGGTACAACCCGCCTAGGGATCGTTTGTACAACTGCCCATCTATCATGGAGCATCTAGCCGACTGAACCAGAACTTTATGAGCCTTGTCTCTGTCATTAGGTAGTTCCCCCGTGGCTATGTATAGTCGAATGGAGTCCATCTAAGATAGGGGGACTTCCTTTACCCGGGTTTACTTAGCATGCAAAGATAGCGAGTCCTGGCCTCGATAGTAGAGGGGTAGAAATACCTGGCTCGCATTCCAGAGTAAAGCAATGCATGGGCGAGCCAAGGCATCTACTTCATTACGTCCCGGGGACATGTTCCACTTCGTGCCGATACAGGCGTTTAATTTCTATTTGACTTAAGGAAGCATATCATTATTCGGGGTCCTGACTCACTTCAGATAACTCGTTCGACAACTACCGCGGAATCACTCCGATCGAAGACCGGCTGCGCCCATAACGAGTGCGAGCTGAGTCCCGCTTATCGCGGGCCTCGTATTTGATTCGTTATCGCGGCACCGAAACCCAACCTTACCGTCGTTCAATCCTTTCCATTGGGGGAGGTTAATCAGTAATCGATGCCGCCCCCCGGACACTGGGAAGCCCCATCCACGCAGGGTCCACTAGCCCTTGGTCCGGCAAGTGATCGGCTGTGGGATTTCTCGCGAGGAAGCCGGCCTAAGACTCGCCTTCTTTAAGCTCTACTTGTACCGGATGCCATACTCGCTAATTCCATCGCCCACCCGCCATCCTTCCCGACATATCAGTTTATGAATCGGCCCTCGGAGTGGAAGATCGCACCACAACTGATGAGCCTCGAAGTATGGGCGCGCAGCTTCGGGCGACCGTCCCAGGCCAAGGCAGCTCGCTCAAGGTGGGTATATCTGGTCTCTGCGTCGGTCAAGGATTTGCTGACAAAAAACACCGGCCTCAACTTCGTATCCCCACATTCTTTAAACAAGGCACTTACTGCTATATCGTACGCGCAGTGCAGATGCAGGTGTCGCCCGCCCGGCTCATAAGAATCTAAATTCGCCAGTATTGCTCGATCGCTAATGAACGTCTCGGCCGCATTCCTCATTCCATTCGACTTGGTCAAGTTCCTCAAGGTAACAAGAGTGGTTTCGCATTTGCTCGTGAACCGAGAAATAAAGCGTCCTGTGAGCTACCAACCTATTTCACAATCACTGATCCCTTCTGCAGCTAGGGCCTAAGGATTGCAAGATGGCCTTGTTGCGCTAGATTAGCCTCTATCCCCCTTTCTACTATAAAGCTATTAATCTGCTTCTGGCCACACTCAAGGCACATTTTAAGGGGTTCTGGCCATACCATATCTCTTGAGGAAGTCGAATGCCTGTTGGAGATGTGAAGCGTGATCCGGGCGCTGCTTGGATTTTACTAGCATATCGTCAATATAGACTTTCATTGTGCTACCAAGTAACGGTCGAAACATTTTCGTCACCAACCTCTTATAGGTGGCCCTTGCATTCTTTAAGTCGAAAGGCATCACATTGTAACAGTAGAGTCCATAGGGAGTGATGAAATATGTTTTTTCTGCATCCGGGGGGTGCATGGGGATCTAGTGATATCCCGAGAAGGTGTCCAGAGAAGATAGCATACCGTGGCATGTCGGTTCCACAATCTAATCTGGCGTGTATGCAGTGGGGTCAGTTTTGACAAGCATCATCGAGGTCCGTGTAATCCACACATACTTCCATTTGTTCCCCTTCTTCTAACAACCACTACGCTAGCTACCATTCTGTGGTATTTAACCGCTTGATAAATCCATTCTCGCGTAATATCAACCTCTGGCCTCGATGACCAAGTATGACCCAGCGAAAAGGCCTCACTTGGTCAATTGGGCCATAAACGTGGGCGACGCGACCAGGTGAGGCGTGGCGTAGTGGTCGATTCCAATATATCCGCATGAGTCCAAGTTTTTCGAATACATCAAGATTTAACTCAGATTACCCGCATAATCGGGTCTTCTCATCCTCGAACAGGAGGTTACTAACATAGTTGTGACACCCCAAACCCAGGGGTCCGTTGACTACCCGTCAACCCGCGGAATACTCATGAATGTCGGGTGACCCGACATTTCTCAAGAAAATCGGGCAGAGTCTCCTTTGTACGGGGAGCTCTACCCAATTACAAAACCTGCATATACCTATCCCAAACAGTGCAATATATCCAATATATATCCAATCACATGAGTAATACGGCCACAACAATACTCATAATACATACTAACTATGAATCCAACTATATACCAAATAGTTACAAGAGTTACAATATTTTCACTCTTATACAATACATATATTAAAATTAGACATTTCAATACATGTATATATCATCATCCAAAGCCACAACCCGGCTTTCTTCAAATCCTCAATCCCTAGGACGAGTCATCCCTTCCCACACCCTCGCACCAGAAAATAATATCCCTCGACAAAGGTGAGCTAATGCTCGCAATGAATCGCCCTAAGTGGGCTACTCTCCACCTAAGTGCAATGCAATGTTCCAAAATAAACATACATTCAAGAAAATGCATGATCCTACTTGAATGTCTACATGACCAACTCAAATCCCGAGTCCTCACCGACTCCATCACACTCGCCTAAGCCTCGTATGAAAATTATTATTTTGTTTGTTTATGGACAACCCTTCCATGTATATATATTTCAATCAATATCCGACGATTGATATATTATTTGTTTGTGGACTACCCTCCGATGAATATCAATTGAGCCGCTCCGACGATTGATATTTTTAATTTGGACTACCCTCCGATAATTAATATTTTTAGACAACTCTCCAAACCGTTTTCTCTATATTTATCTCATGCACTCACTCCTATAGTCCTAAGGTGTTCCAGTGCATATGAAATGTATGTATGCCAATCCTTATACAATCTAATTCACATGTAAATACATAAACATGCATATATTCACAAAACAATCAATTCACACAATCATGTCATGTAAATTCTCATTTCATACATCAAAATTAGTTCACTTGGGCTAATGATCAAACACGAGCAATTTAATTTAAATCACTCGACCAAATACATATTTTCACAAAAATATATTTTTAGAACACTCAAGCCAGAATAGTGAAACCCTGCTACTATTCCCGAAAATTACACTCATCTGGCTCACCTAACTCCAAGATTTCACGCCATTCCCTACCAATTTCAATCAAAGCATGATTTATTTTAATATTTCCAAACTTAGAAAAACCCATCAGCTGTGGTAGTCACGGCTGCACCAATGGTTATTCAAAAATTCACATCAATCTCATTCCAAGGTCTGGGACTGACCGACCCGCCTCACTCGCCTCACACGACCTGCAAACATCTCGTGAAAGTACTTAAAAGAAGGAATAAAACCTGCTAGTGGAGAAACTCCCACTTCCTGAGTCTGGCCAAACTCACAAATCCTATGACTCCACGTGAAGCCTTCTCCAAGGCAGGCGCCTCCCTTCTTGTCCCGAAGACTCCGCCGACTCGACCGCTCAGATTTCTAGAGAGAAGTGAGACCTTCTCTCTCTACCACAACCTCCATTTCGGCTATTGCATCTCCCCATCTTCTCCCCCACGTTTTTGCTTTATTTCAATTTGAGGAGAAGAGCACTATTCAATTTTTTGTCATTTAGTGACTTAAACTTTTCTAAAATGACGTTTATGTCCCTCTTTTCCCAGTGTTGACATTCGGCATTATTTCGACCGTCCATTCATTATTTCTCTACCCATACCACTCATGGCACATGAGTATGTTTTATATGTGACTTTCGTCGTAACGAAATCGTTTTACGGCACCCGAAATGCGATGCCTCAAAAAATGTGTAAATTTCGATCAGATCTAATCGACCTAAATTTTACTGCCAGTTAAATTTCACGAGACGATTCAAACAGTGAAATCCGTTTCATCATCCGAGATCTAGAGAATAAATTATGGATTTTTAACCGAAATTACTATTTCGTAACCGAAATTATGATTTTGCCATTTTCCCAGAAATTGGAATTTCTCGGGTCTTACAATAGATGCATCTGTCCGATCCGTCAAGGGGTGTAGTTTCCAAGGGATCAACTGCTAGTGGCTCTCTGGTCCCAAGGCGACCTGCATGATTGTGATTGTTATCACAGGTCAAGCCCTCAAGGGTGGTTCACTGGAGCATTCCTCTTGTTCGCGTCCTTGCATTGAGAGTTGATAGCATTGTCGTGCGGCTAATTGACTTCCTTGAAGGTCGACTTGCCCGGACGCAGTCAGGTAGCTGATTGTTTGGTGGTATGTGGATGGTACCGCTTTCATGGCATGTAGCCAGGCCCGACCCAAGATGGCATTGTATGGCCCCAAATCTTCTACCACCGAGAACAGTACTTGTTGAATTACTGGACACGCCTGGACGGGAAAGGCAATGTCTCCAACTATCAATGTGGTAGCCCCATTAAACCCGGACAAAACCCTACCAGCGGAATCCGAGACGACGAGCGGACTCTTATTCGCGGCGTATCGGAGGTGTAATAACCGCCGCACTACTCCTGATCGACGAGACCCTATGTACACTGTAAAATCGTTAATACTAACAAGAAGTACAAGTGCATCGTAATGAGGTAATAAATCTGAGCAAGGTTTATGTGGGGAAAGGATATAAGGTCGCCAACCACGAACTCATTGCGGATGATTGGCTCGACTGCATTCACTCGCACCGACCGAGGTCGCACGGAGCATTTTTCTCCTCTCGCTGGATCGACATCAAGCATCGACCGGCCCCTAGTATAAAGTCATGGCTTACCGTGGCCCCAGGCGCGTTTCGGCAGATCAACAATGACCGGGTCACCGTGGGGCGGCCAAGCAATTTCGTCATCACCAGAAATACCTTCCGAGGTGTTCTACCAATCGCTTTTCCATTAAAGAACTTCGCTTCGCAATGGTTGGTTTCGGGCCATGGTCTCTATGATAGTCACGTTAGTGGATCACTGGCTGTCCTGCCCCGCCTCATGTGAGGGCCACTTGAACTGGGAGAGTCCCGAACGAGGGGGAGGAGCCGTAGGAGATGTCGAGATATGAATCAGGGCCTTGAGCTTTTCGTGATCGCTCGTCAGGCGCTTTACGACCCTTGTTCTAGATGCCTTCAGTTCTGACGAGCCTCACGACCGACTTGCCACCTCCAAGTTGTTATCATTACGGGCCATGAGGCTACCCGAACGTCATTCTCTACGCTGAGAACTCGATCACCGCCCCAACATAATTCTTCCACTATCACGGCCGATCTAGTGGATAAAGACCTAAGAACTGGTGGTCGTTCAAAGCCCTAAGTTTTGTAGACCGCATCCATACTCAAATATCAATCTACCGAATGCCTTGTCCAAACTCGCGCGGTGAAATCTCTGACGGACTCGCCTTCCGCTTAAGGATACCAGCGGAGCCGGGATATCTCCTTCTCGCCTAACCGAGCACGTATACTGGAGACGAACACGACCCACAACTCTACGGGGAACGAGTTTATCGAATTCCTCTAGGAAAGCCAGGAACCAAGCCAAAGTCGGGCCTCGAGGTCGACCGAACACTTTACACAGGTTCATCATCCCCTAAGGCACTATCATCGCCGTCAAGGCAACACATGATCATACTCTGACGGGAGAAGCCGGTCAGACATAGCGAATGGCGGAATAGCGAATCCGCGAGGAGGTTCATAGTATAAAATATGTTGGTCCAAAGGGGAGGACAGCATGTCGTAGGTCCCTGCATTGTGGGGATGGGGCACGACGGACTAAAATTCTGCGACATCGTGGGGTATGTAGAAATGGAGGGGCGCCTCAACCGGTGGTAATATGTTCAGGGGCCAATTGTGAACGGGGTCCATCCTTGTTGTCCTCTCTTCGTACTCGGCGTCGCTGGGCCCCGCTCTTCATGGTCCGACCGATCGGGTGGAGGAGGTCTCTTGTGACTTTGGATTCCATATATCCCTAAAGAGCTACTGGGAAGTGGAGAGTCAGTCCTCGAAGAGAGCCCGCCATCACCGATGATCACTATGGTCGGGTAGGAGGGGCTTTTTCCCTTTATTCGCCCGGGCTAGGGGCTCATTCTAGGCGACACTTTGGGGGTTCCTGTGCCGCTTAGACTTGCCGGATTCAGAAGCACGCTTTCCTACCGCAGTCAAATTCCCTTCCTCGCTCGCACCATCCATCCGTCAGCATGTTCTTACTGCTTCCATCTCCCGAAGGCGCCAACCCGAGGAACCGGTTCTCAACCCGTGGGTTTATCGGTGAGTTGCCGACACATGGCTAGTAAGTTCAAATCTGGTCCGGGATGTTCGAGAATGGCTAAGGCTTCGAGATCGGGAGATCATCAGAGCCGGTGCACCCAAGCCTCACGCATTGTCTTTGGATTTCTTGCCTCTGGGTTTCCCACAAACGGTTTCAATTATAAATCTCCTGAATTCTCGCAGTCAAGTGGATCGTCTGAGCATTCACCAGCTTGGCTACAACCTCGCAAACAAATAAGAAGGCGATGCATGGTGTTTGGGTCGCCTCCGATGGCAGTTAGTCCTTTCTAAGACTTAGAGCTTAAAGCAACAATTATCTCAATAAGAATCTCAGACTTCATTTGTCATGGATTTGGCTTCTCTTTATGGAGGAGAAAGGAGGACTTACTCCACTGAAAGTGGACGATTTCTTCCCATAAAGATAGTGGGAAGGTGGCTTATTTCGTGAATGATGACTAGTTTTTCCTTTACGTAATCGCCTTCCGATAGTGGCAATGCTAGGAGGCTCTCTATTCTATTGGAAGCGAGGGGGTTGGTTCATGGGAGAACTTACACTTATATCATGAAGAGCCAGTTGACAGTTTCGTTTGATGGAGTTGCCGAGCAGGAAAGGAAGTACCTAGGTAAAAAGGCATTTGGGATAAGAGGCGCTAGGCACTGAAATGAGGATTGACGGCGTCTCGGGCCGGCCGGGGCTTTCGGGCCTAGTCCTTTGGGGTACCCAGCGAAGGATCGACTGGCGTTCCTAGGCCTACAGCTTTGGGCCTATTCCCATCTGGGCTCTCGGCTCGTCGGCCGGGCTAGAGAATCGAGCCCGGGCCCATGGTACCATAGGTACTACATGGTACTACCATGTGATTAATCCCAACTTGAGCCCCATCTCCCATTAATAACAAATATTTCTCTTTTGCTTCATTTGATCTAGTTAATTGTCAAATTTGTCTAGGCCTTGCTCATCTTCAACTTGTAGTGAAGTTGAAGTAAAGTGCCACCACCAAATTGATTCAAAACCGAGGATGGTCAGAAATGGTTCCAACTTGGAGAAGAAGTTCTATGGGTGCTCATTATGGCCTATAATGGCCTATAAGTGGGCAAAATCAAACATAGGTAACTAATATAGGATGTCTTTCAATTGCTTGTCTAATTTTGTTTCTTTTTTTTCCAAAGACTGCATACTACGGTTTTTTTATATGGGTAGAAGATGTTGGGAAACTCAATGTCAGTGAGTGGGAAAAATTGAAAAGGAAGTTGTTAGAGAAAGAGAGAGTTATTGCTCAGTTGGAAGTAGAGAAGAAAATCTTGAAAGAAAAAAATTAAGAAGTTGAAAATGAAAAGAGACACATTGCAGGAGGCCATGCAAGACATGGGAAACGAGTCGTGCCAGCTGCGTGGTGCTATGTGCAAGTATGCAAGAGGGGAGAAGTATGTTGTAATTGCATTTGTTATGTCATGACTTATTTTTGTCATTGTTGTAATGGTTAGAAATTAGGTAATTGTTAGTGGTATTACAATACTAAGTTGACCATGGATTATATAGTTATGATATCTTTATTAACTTTTACTTCACTTGATACGAATGACAATTCATAATTTTGCTTTACTTAATGTGGATGACAATTCATAATATTGTTTCAAGTATATTTCTTCTTAATCACTACTTTTTTATTTGATTCCTTCATTTTTAATAAGTTAGGCAAATGGTATGAATAAGTTAGGTCACATGTGGATGCTATCTGGTACTACTTTAATGAAAAATGAGCATTTTTGGAAAACGGTTAGGTCACATAGTCACATATTGCATTGGTGCTACAAAACATTTTCTATACGTTTATAGTTGTAATGAGGCAGTAGATTGGTTGGTTAGCTACATATTTAGAAATAGTGGTGGTATTACCTTAATATACTAGGGGTATTACCAGAACATACTTGGGGTACTACCAGAACATATTGGGGATACTACCCGATACAATCATAACTTATTTGAAAATACCATAATTATAGTACCCATACCAAACATCTACTATACGCTTATAGTTGTAATGAGGTAAGATTGCTTAGTTAGCTACATATTTAGAAATAATGGTAGTATTACCATAACATATTGGAGGTACTACTATAATATATTAAACATAAGAACATAATTAGGGGTACTATGTAACACCTCAAATTATACCCCAACAAGCTTTTATATCATGTTTTTGGGGTATAATAAACGTGAAGGTATATTTATTCTAATAAAATAAAGATAAAAACAAAAGTAGGAATATGCATAAGTTGTGTTCATAAATAATAAAGAAGATTTGAGGCTATTGTAAAATATTATAAATTGATTTGCAAATATTATAAGAGGCGGAGGACCAAAGTAAATAAAAATGGGATAAGATCAAATAAGGATAAGACCAAAAGAAATATCTTATTTTGGTCTTGGAGAAAAGGAGAGCAAATACGAAGAAAAAGAAGAAGAAGAAGAAGAAGAAGATTACAGGTATGCAATTACTAAATTTGAGTATTGGTATGAAATTTGAGTATGAGTACGGATACATGTCTTGGGTTGTATGGAACAAATAAGGATAAGACCAAAAGAAATATCTTATTTTGGTCTTGGAGAAAAGGAGAGCAAATACGAAGAAAAAGAAGAAGAAGAAGAAGAAGAAGATTACAGGTATGGAATTACTAAATTTGAGTATTGGTATGAAATTTGAGTATGAGTACGGATACATGTCTTGGGTCAGGATGGAACTATGAGTATGTCAAGTTCTCGTGTATGGAAATCTAGTTTTAACTAGAGTCTAGATACATGGTTTGGAACCCTTGTTTTGTGTGTATGGTTTGGGTTTGGAAACTCCCAAACCTGGCTCTCGTGTAGGGCTGGAGTTGAGAGAGCCTCTAAGGCTCCTAGATATGTGCTTAGAAGGTCTAGCTGCAAGTTGAACCAAGAAAATTCATTTTGATCATATACAGTGTGGACCTTAGAACGAGTTTTTAGGTCAGAAGTAAAGGGAATATGGAGCAAAGTCCTTCTGATAAATTGTACACATCAATTAACTTGATGTTAGGCTTTGAAATTGATTTGACCTCTCAGAGACTAAGTTATAGTCCTTTTACTAAGGTCAGCCTGGGCCCAAATCTGCAGGGGTCAGTTCTGCCAATTCTAGCTGTCAACTGTACCGACCTTAGAACGAGTTTTGAACCAGAAATAAAGAGAATTTGGAAGCAAGTCCTTCTTGGTAATTGTAGCCACATCAATGAAATTGATGTCAGGCTTTTGAATTTCTTAGACTGACTCGGTAGACCAAGTTATGGTCTTTTACTCGAATACCAAATGGGCCAAGCGGTCACCATAGAGGTCGTCAATCAGGTCGCAGACCATGCCAGAGGTCGCAAGAGACCTAATGCAAAGACAGGTCACAGACCTCATGCAGTGTAGGTCGGCCAGACCTCATGCGACAGAGGTCAAACAGACCTCATCCCGTGAGTAATCAAGAAGCTCATCATGCAGAGCTCCACTCGCCATGCAGAGCTCCATCAGCCATGTAGACTGCTCGAATCAAATTACCGTCCCAAGAGCTCAAACGCCCAGAGGTCGCCGCATCAGAGGCCGCCAGCTCAGAGAGGTCGCCAGTCCCGTAGGGCCGTCGACCAGAGGTCGTCGATCCGAAGAGCTCAAATGTCAAGACTGATCACGCGATGACCTCCAACTTCTGAAGGTCATATCTCCTTCGTCTCAACTCCGACGGTGTTCTTGGACTCTATGGAAAGCCCAGCTGAGTCAAGAATCCATCCATATGCCTGAGGAGATTATTAGATGTCAGACCAAGGTGTCAGGACCGAGCTCGTCACTTCAAGTGCAGCTCGTCACCAGTCGCCGTCAAGATCGGATCGCGCGCATGACCTCCAACTTCTAAGGTCATATCTCCTTCGTTTGAACTCCGATGGTGTTTTGGACTCTATGGAGCCCATTGAGTCAAGAATCCATCCATATGCCTGAGGAGATTATTAGATGTCAGGACCAAGGTGTCAGACCGAGCCTGTCACTTCAGTGCAGCTCGTCGGCCCAGTCGCTCGTCAAGACTGACTGCGCATGACCTCCAACTTCGGAAGGTCATATCTCCTTCGTTTGAACTCCGATTTGGGTGTTCTTGGACTCTATGGAAAGACCATTGAGTCAAGAATCCATCCATATGCCTGAGGAAGATATTAGATGTCAGACTGAGGTGTTAGACTGAGCTCATCACTTCAGTGCGCCGTCGGGCCTGTGTCACTTTCGTCAGATCGATCGCAGATGACCTCCAAATTTCTAAGGTCATATCTCCTTCGTCTAACCTGATTTGGGTGTTCTTGACTCCTATGGAAAGCCCATTGAGTCAAGAATTCATCAATAGACAGTTTGATAAGATTGGAACTCATATTAAATTCCAGAAAACACGGAAAACAGTATGGCAGTACTGCAACCATAGTTATTTGTATTATGAACGCCTCATTATGAATTCATAAAATAGCCTATAAGTATACAAGGTAAGCATAGTTATTTATGCATATAATGAAGTATGAAAATAAAGATATGAATAATTGATTGTATATATATTATCTCATATGATTACCGAATGACAATAATTATTCAAATATGAGATATGACACGAACATAAATACATATTATCGGTTCTAGAACCCGGGTAGAGGATAGATGGGCATGCCTATTAGAAGAATAAGTCCGCAGCATATCAGTTATATTCGAAAATCGACCCTGCTTGTCAATGACATAGATCCCGTTTTTAACGCTGCCCCAGTGTCACGACACACCCGCCCTCATGGATAGTCACCGTCTCGAACAAAATACGATACCTCGGGGTATATTATATTACAAATGGGCCTCCCGGCCTCTCATGGACCACTGCCATATGTTGAATATAGCGCCTTTGGGCCCTCATGGATTATAGTTTCGTATCCACTTCTAAGGTTTATGCATGAAACATAAAAAGAAATTGACTCGTATATGCAAAGGAAATGTAGAGAATACATGATGATGGATATGAGTGAAGCACAGTTAATCGCTATGTGATACGTATACGCTAAAAGAATAAGAAGTAAAGTAAAAGTTGACATGAAAAGTATATGGAAGATGATAAGAAATGAAACTGATTATGAAAAGTATTTATATATATATATATGAGAAATGACAAGAATCTGTACATGCTATATGTGTTATATGCATTTGTATAGAAGTGTGATGACCCTTAATAGAGGTCATTCATGTGTATTAATTCTACTAAGCGCAGTTTAGCACGTGTTCAATCCGTGTAGGTACGTATGAGGAAACCAGAGGACGTGGATAATCACATCAGCAATAAAGGCCACATCAATAGGGTGCTCACCTGGAAGACCTTTAGGTTCATTTTGTATATGAAATTTTGTAAACTAATGTAAATATTGTAAATGTTGAACATTTCCATATTTGAGCTGTATATATATTTTGTAATCCGTCGTTACTGTAATGTAATACGAGTTAATTGTTTAACATTATAGAATATGCAAGCGTAAAGGTTATAAGTATGATAAAAAGAGTGACCTCACTCTTACATCCTATGCCGAAGAAGCCACGCTTTAGTGGTATCGTGGCATCCTGATTTGGTTCCTGACCCTTAATCGGGCCTGGACGAGAAAGGGTGTCACAGTTTAGTAGCTCAGTTGGTAGTGAGAGTGCTTCCCATTTCAATATGTCCCTTTGGTCTTGGGTTCGAGCTCTCACTTATATGAAGAAAAGGCCGGGATTCAGCTCTTATATCCCCACTAGAAAGTGAACCCAGGAAAGGGCTCTCACAATATGTGAACCCGGGGAAGGGCTCTCACACAAAGGCGCTTATTGCAGAGGTTTCGAACACATAGGAGAGTTTTTTCCGGGTTCACCTCATAGGAATATGGCCCACTCCTCTGCTCGCTCTTCGTGAGCCGACCAAGATCAAAGGGACATATTGGGGCCGGGGAGTACTTCACCACCAACCCAGCCACAGCCTCAGCTACAGTGAGCCCCATTTCCAATATGTCCCTTGGCTTCCTGGGTTCGAGCTCTCATGGAGGCGAAAGAAAAGGCCAGGGGACTAGGCCTTATATTCCTATGAGTGAACCCAGGAAAGGGCTCTCACAATATGTGAACCCGGGGAAGGGCTCTCACATACTACCTAGTACAATCATAACTTATTTGAAAATACCATAACTATAGTAGGCCTACCAAACATCTACTATACATTTATAATTATAATGAGGTAAAAGATTAGTTAGTTAGCTAAATGTTTAGAAATAGTAGTGGCATACTTAACATACCGGGGTACTAATTGGGTACAATCATAACTTATTTGAAAACCATAATTATAAAGTATTCTACCAAACATCTACTATAGGTTTATAGTTGTAATGAGGTAGAAGATTGGTTAGTTAGCTACATATTTAGAAATAGTGGTGGAATTACCAGAACATACTAGGGGTACTACCAGAACATACTGGGGGTACTACCTGGTACAACCATAACTTATTTGAAAATGTCATAATTATAGTACCCTTACCAAACACTACTATAGGGTTTATAGTTGTAATGAGGTAGAAGATTGGTTAGTTAGCTACATATTTAGAAATAGTTATGGTATTACTAGAACATACTGGGGGGTACTACTTGGTTCAACCATAACTTATTTGAAAATTCCATAATTATAGTACCCCCACAAAACATGTACTATACATTTATAATTGTAATGAGGCAAAAGATTGGTTAGTTAGCTACATATTTAGAAATAGTGGTAATATTACCAACATACTAGGAGTACTACTTGGTACAATCATAATGAATCAAGAACATAATTTCATATATGCTATTTAGAAATATGCACTTCAAGTCAAAACTAGCGTCATAGTATGTACATGTTGGAGATCCGCCCAATATCTGATTCTATAAAATATCTACCCAATTACATCAAATAACATTATTAAACATATACAATTGAAGTTTGAACGTCACATAATGTCTGTATATCAACAATTTGAACTTAACAACATCTATTTGCAAGCCTTCGAAATTCGCTTCCATTATATATTGTCTTTATTCATGATCAAGGTGCAAACTATTATCCTATGATATTTCATTTGTGCCTAAAATGAAAAGTTGTGTCTAAAATGAAAAGAAAAAGGCATTAACCTTAACAACCAACAACCAACAATTATTTCATGAATATAGACTAAGCAATTTTGATCGATAACTTGAACTAGTATGGGTAAAACATGCCACATCAATGGCATGTGTTAAAACCTTCCAATACTCCATGAATTTTATGATAAATACTCCAAAATCATATCTATAAACAAAAGGTTTAATGTGTTTTTAGATTAAATAAGAGGAAATTTTGTAGTGATGGGTGAGAGGTAGATATTTTACCCATTATTTTGTTTGGGTACATCAGGGCGAACGTGATCAAATTGAGTAAAATTCGCATTAAATTTCAGCCCCTAAGCTTTCACACAACGCTATAGAGAAATTGTTAGTTCTAGTGAATCCTCGGGTATGTTGTTTCGACGGCCAAGTGATGTAGATGATAATACCTCAACACGTTAGGACTCAATGTTTATGATGTGGAGCTTCCAATGTTTGTCATCACATACCGGTAGATATAACTACAACGTTATTCAAATCATCATTAGTATACCAATTATAACCAATAATATATATACTGAAAATAACACATGGTAGGATGATTGGTATACCTTATCACACTTTTGTAGATCAATTCCAATATATTCTGAGTCCATAAAGATTTTGGTCTGTATCCTTTATTTCAATTCCTCAGAGCCTTTATCTAATTCGGGCCGTGAGCAAACTATAATAAGAGGTTAAGAAGTGAAGACGATTATCGTATGAGCCTTGAACTTATCCAAGACAATGAATATAGTCAACTAAGCATTATTATACTATAAAATGTGGATCAAAATAATGTGTCGTGTGGTTAATCCCTCGATCTTCATTTAGAAAACGGCATATCATGCCAATTACCTATGGTGTCAATCCATACACATGCCAATTAAAAAAAAAAAAAAAAACTTAGTTTTATGAAATACATATTTTTATAACAAAGTCACATTACCACACTATTGACCCACTATTTTCCTGTTAAAATTTTCATCTCCCCCCGTGTTATGTGGAACCCAAACATAGAGACTAGTATCTCATTGTTAGATAAAATAAAAAAAATTGTTCATGAGAAAACCGAAATAAGTTTAAAAAGAATAACAACATACAATCTATGATCTAAAATACCTCTCAGCGCCATTTACATCAAGTGCGTAATCAGCTACTAATCTTTGTGGCTTTGTAATTCTCTTGAATTGCTTAGCGCATCCTTCAACAAATGACGACTTGTATTTGTAAGTCCTTTTGACAAGCCTTTTTTCATTTTCCATCATCTTCACCCTTGGATTTTTTTTTTAGAGGAAGTCATGTTAGCAACATGTGTGGATGTGGATGCCAACATAATGACATCCCCAGCCATATGATGTGGTGAATCGTGTCTCACACTATTATCCACATTCACCCCTTGATATGGTGATGTAGGGGAGTCATTAGAGGCCAGTGGTGTCACTGTATCCTTTGCTCTTTTTCCTCCGATTGATTTGTTTATACTAGGTTTCATATGTCATAATGTCTCAATGTGTCGCAAGTTTGCTTTAGCTACCTTGACAATCTCTTTAGCATTCAACCACATTCTCTTTAAAATGGCCTAATGGAAAATATGAGTGTGGTCATTAGATACTTAACTTACACTTCATGATTATAACAAAGTCATGGTTAGAAAAGCTTATCTCACTCGTCATTTCACTGCCTTTGATTTCATTAGAATCTGAATCACCTTTTTCATCCTCTTCTACATGACCTTCTTAACATGGTACTACCCTCCTTAACTGTCAATAATCACATCAACAGACAAATAATATATGAATAATCAAAAATATAAAAAGAAAAACTTACATATTCATATCAAATATCATCCTAACCTCAACCAATCCATAATAACCAAAATATTTATTTCAACTCGTTTAATCATTGTTTTACTATTCGTCTAGCTAAACAGAGTTCATGGTACCCGTGCTTCAAATGATTTACAGCCAGGTAGCACGCCTTGCTCACGAGAAGATATGAGGACAAGATGATGCCTCAAAACCAGTGGTGTCCGCTGACAACCCGTCAACCCGCGGAAAATCTATACGTCTCGTGATCTCGAGACTCCATACTCCGAGTAAAATGGCCTCAGCCCATAAACCAATACTCATCCAAATACATTCAATCAATTATATTACATGGTTCAAGAGTTAATAAATTACTCTTCATACAAACATATATTAAAAGTTTAAAACATTCTAATATATGTCATACATCATAAAACCATCAAAGTCACATTCCGGCTTTCTTCAAAATCGGCATCTAAGATGAGTCGTCGCCTTGTACGCTCCCTGTACCTGAAATAATATAATTCCCTCGACGGGGTGAGCTAATGCCCAGTAGAGGAATCACCCTAAATGGGTTACTCCCCACCTAAGTACATATGCAATGATCCTATGTAAACACACATTCATATAACACATGCAAATATATCATCATGCATATATTTACATAATTTAAAGCACATAAAACATGTTATGCACATTTGCCATCAATTTCACCAAAAATTAGCTCACATGGGCTAATTAACAACTACGAGCAATTCAATTTGAATTACTCAACCAAACACATTAATTCATAAAAATATTTCATGAACACTATTCACTTGAACAAAGGAAACCCCTGCTGGCCTGCTCACTACCACTCTTCAACTCCTGGCTTCACTTGGTGAACCCGAAATCCATGGCAATTTCCGGCCTCATGCACATCACAACACGATTTAATGCATAAATCACAACATAGACAGCCCAAACAATCCATTCCCTGCCACGGACTATCCATGAGAGCTCCAAAAATTTCAACAATTCGATCCCAAGTTTTGGGACTGATCAAACAGTCGTTCAAGGCTTCAAACCAACCGAAACATCACAAAATACTTAAACAAAGTGTAACTCAAGTAGGATAAAACCCCTACCTCACGGATTTTGTCGAAACTCCTCAAAACCGGAGCCCACGTGTAGGCCTCATCGCATAGAATAACTTTCCTTCTTGTCCCAAAGTGATCCGACGATCCGATTTCCCGGGATTTTAGAGAGAAGGAACTCTCTCCTCACTAAATGTCAAACCTCACTCAGATCCCCTTTTTTCTCCCACGTTTTCTCTTGGCTTTTTGAAGGAAGAGGATGACACTATTTGGATTTTTGCCCTATCTCACTTAAGAATTCCAATAATGACAATCATGTCCCCAAGCTTGGATTTTTTACATTTGGCACTATCTCGACCGTCCATTTCCATCATTTCTCTACTCATGCAACATGTGTCACATGAGTACATGTTATAGGTGACTTTTGTCACATCACATGTCTTTTTCCTAAGACCCGATACTGATGCCTAAACGTGCAAATTCGACCGTCTCTCGAATTCGACAAAATTCGAATGTTGGGGCCAGGATTTCACGAGACGACCTAACGGAAGTCCGTTTCGTCATCTGAGATCTAGAAAATTTTTGGATTTTTACCGAAATTAATATTTTGCCCTTTTTTCATAAATTAGAATTTTCTCAGGTCTTACACAGTATTTAACTCATTAGATAATTTTGGGAACTCTAATAGCAGATAATAGATGAATGATATAAGGAATCAACTTCCAATTGTACCTGCAAAAATAACAGACATCCCCGTACATATATATCGTTTGTTGCTTTGAATTGCTATATGACATATTCCAGATAGTCAAGCATGAGTTTTCCTACTGGGACCGAGACATCAATGTCTCATATGAAATCTTCACAAGTTATGCATTCCTTTGATTTACTATTAGGTGCCAAAATAGTGGCAATGCGGAATATGAGGAAAATTTTTGTAAATTCTTCACCAACAAGTAATGAATCCAACTAGGATTCCAACATCGTATAGTTATATATCTAGCTCCTTCGCGACCGCTTCAATGAACGGGCACATTGAGGCCACGACATGGGATTCCCATGGCAGCCTCGACATCGGCTAATGTAACGTCTACAACAATTGAGCTTGCCAGTCTGATACGATGGTATGGAACATCGTATGCAGTGATTAACCATTGGCATAACTCATATCTAATCTCCCTGGTTGCAACCATAGCAACCACCAAGCCAACCCATGGCTTCCAATAATTGCTACCTGTAAGAACCGGCAAGCGCCTCACAACCGCCAAGAAACCCGTACCCGAACACCTAGATTCGGGGTAGAGCGCCTATCCATTGAAAATCGCACAAGTAATAATATGATATAAAATCAATAATATGAATACAATAGTAATGTAAAATTTAGTCACCTTTATTCGATCTTCTAGGACATGTTGCTTTCTTTTATTTGCTATCTTCACTTCAACATGCACATAGAATAACAATAATCACTATTTAATAAGTTATGGTAGATGCACATAGCTAACTAGGTAGTACTAGGTAAGTATCTACTATGTTCCTAAAGAAGACTTCTAGTATGTTCTAGTAATACCACCACTATTTCTAAATATGTAGCTAACCAACCAATTTCCTGCATAATTACAACTACAAACGTATAGTAGATGTTTGGTATAATTATGGTATTTTCAAATAAGATATGATTGTATTAGGTAGTACCCCTAGTATGTTCTAGTAATACCACAACTATTTCTAAATATGTAGCTAACCAACTAATCTCCTACCCCATTACAACTATAAACGTATAGTAGATGTTTGGTAAGGGTGCTATAATTATGACATTTTCAAATAAATTATGGTTGTACCAGGTAGTACGCTCAAGATAAGAATACCTCAAAAGATATTCCTAAGAGTACCCCTAGTATGTTTTGATCATACCACCACTATTTTTAAATATGTAACTAACCAACCAATCTCTTGCCCCATCACAGCTATAAACGTATAGTAGATGTTTTGTACGGGTACTATAATTATGGTAATTTCTAATAAATTATGGTCAGACTGATAGTACCCCGCATTTCCGATAGTACCCTCTGGCATGTTATGGTAGTACTATCACTATTTTTAAATATGTAGCTAATTAACCAATCTTCTACCTCATTACAACTATAAACGTATAGTAGATGTTTGATATGGATACTATAATTATGGTATTTTCAAATAAGTTATGATTGTATCAAGTAGTACCCCCAATATGTTCTGGTAGTACCCAGAAATGTGTTGACAATATTGTAGTATGTCAAATAACATAATCATCTAATTAAGATTACAACATAAATAACTGTCCTCAAAGTTATCCAAATATTAGAAATGAAAACATAAATGTTGTGACAACACTATAATATGCCATATAACAAAGTCATCTAATTAAAATTACAGCATAAGCAACTGTCCTCAAAGTAGAATGAGATATGCAAAGCAAACATTAATTAGGTAAGATGATTTTTGCATGTTTTTCATTTACGCTCGACCATATTATAACGTGAACAATACATGATGCGTTTATCCTGAAATTGAAACTCTATATGCTTTTTCCTTGGTCTTCCAGAAGGCCATTTTGAACATGGGGGATTTGGAGAGAAGTATTCATTCCCTATGACATCTCAAACAACACCATTGACATTGACTTTTGGCATGTTGTGAGTCTCTATACCTCGAAAAAAGCCCGAGTATATCAAATGTTGGGTTGGAAACTTGAATTGATCATCAACAAAATCAGCCACATTATGTCCATTAAATCCTATCACTACACATACATGCTCGCAAGGTATGCTCAACATTTGCTAGGTCTGACAAGTGCAAGTGTGATCCTTGATGTCAACATTGAAGATTTAAGTACCAATAAATATGCCAAAGATAGACTCATTGAATGGGCTGATTGTGTAAACCTCGCCTTTAGCAACAGCACTTTCATTTTTTGATCTATTTTCAGTCTCTATAGAACCCTTCCATTTATTGGATTCACTCTTTATGCTTACCAAGCATAACACCTAATTCTTAGTCAGCAGTGCTCGATTAAGAAGTCAGAATAAAGTGATGTCGTTCATCTCTTAACCAGGCATTAAACAACTCTGCAAGGTTTTTTGACATTTTGTCCAATCGTTTCTTCGAGAATTTTGACATGGCCTAGTGCTGAGGTTCATTTTGCTCAATCCAAGTTGCTAACAAATCATTATACATACGTAATTCATTCAAGTGAGAATTGTAATCAATCTTCAATCAAGCATAGGTACTTTTATCAAGCCATTGCAATGCATTTTTCCTTCCCCTTATTAACCCTTGTGTTATATTTATTAAAAAAGCTATTGAACTTCTCCTTCAAGTGACGATAACAATAGGCATGGTTCTCTCCTCTAAAAAGTTTTAGTACACTACGCAGAAGACCTTAGTGTTTATCCGATAAAATAACCACATCCTTATCCCTAATGAGATTCTTTAAGTTTTGTAAGAACCAATTTCAATCCTCATAATTCTCGGAGCTCATCACACCATACGCCATCGTAGAACATGTTGTCACTGCATCATAAGATGCTGCTAAAAATGGCACTAATTAGTATGACCCACTCATGGGATGAGTCAATAGCAATGACTGGCCGACATCCGCTCAAAAACCCTATAATAGGCACTTCATGGGCAATAAAGAGTTGTTGAAAATGACCATCACTAGAGTGTGTCAACTCTACAACAAATCTTGGATTACGTTTTTTTTATTCGCTCACACATCCAAGGCAACAATTTATAGAAATTCATCGGTTTACCATATATTATCTCTTTAGCCTTCTCCTTAATATGTCAAGCTTAATAAAACACATCCCATGTTCCCGAATTAACTCTTTACAAATTTTTCGTGGCATGTATTTGGGTGTACATCGAATGACATCATCAATAATCTTCGAGGCTCGGTTACATCTAACTAATAGTTTAGAAGAAACTAGATCATCAATAGTATGCCTATGCTCATTTACGAAAGTGTGCACTTGCATAAGATGTGAAACACCCATAACATGACAAGTTATCTTCCAAGGGCAATCTTTTACCATGCATATAATAGTAAAGTGTTTAAAGCAGTATCTCTTGTAATAGTAACAAATTCTCACTGATATAGACATCAAGTACAAAACATCACGAAATGAATCCTCATTTGGGAACGTTTGGCCACTTGCCATAATTTCATTTTGAAATCGCCTTGAATTATGTTGAACCACTTCCGCCCCATGAGACTCAACAAATTGTGAGGCATTTGCTTATACGTCCATAGACAAACTCATATTCAACACTACATTTCTCTGGACGTGTCCAGAATTTGAAGCAACGATAGGCATTGGAGGATCACTATTAACACGACATATGCCCAATTAATGAGTCCATGTTTTAACAAATTTTATATGAATTTGTATTATAATCACATGTTCAACTAAACTTAACATAACTTGGAGGTAGTATATGACCTCAACCGAGACATAGGTATTTGAACTCACATACACAACAATAATTGTCATTGAATTTAAACATTTTCCTCATTTCTGCATCGTCTTATAATAGTACCAGCATTGATGGATCAAATTTACATGTGTAGTACATTTTCAATGCAGTTGATTCAACCTTCAACCTATCACAAATTATTGAAACAAATTTGACATATGGAATATGCACGTTCATGATTTATGTGATGCAGCTTTTCGCCATTCTTGTATTCAATTCCACTCCATTAGACTTCACCATTTCCCAATCGTATATACATAAACAAACATCTCGTTCTCCATCTTCGTATAATCTATAGATTTAGTTTCACACAATTTCAATGACATAATTCATTAGTTACACATTTAACACAATCCTTTATGTGTGTTATGGTAGTACCAATAATCTATTATGGTTGTCTAAATGCAACAAAGAATACAACTAGAGTGGTTCTAAATAAAGTTTTATTATGGTAGTATCTATAGTACAATCTAGTTTATTATAGTAGTATACCCAATACAAAATGGTAGTACCTTTAGTATGTTATGCTAAAAACACTTATCTGACTAATGCATACAAATTGTTTCACTGATTAGGTACAACCAAAAATTGGAATACGATGCTAGTAAACTATCTAATTCATTCCAATTAAATGACTCTAATCTTAATAGAATAAAAACTTAGATACAAATATAGTGTTTTAAGGAACTATAGGTAATGGTAGTAACAAATTGACTTCAAGGAAGTTAACTCACTAACTGCGTTGTTCAATGTTTTATTATGGTTGTACCCCAAATACCTTATGGTGGTACCCATAGTATATTATGATAGTCACGATAGTACCACCAGGATGTAATGGATCCAAATAATATTTGGGACTGATATCGGGGGTACCCTATGCTTTATGTGCCTACCTTCATCCCCAAAGCGTAATACTCAAACCACGTGGTACGATTCAGTCTGTGCTAAAGATTACATTATTATTTTAGGAAGGACTCACAACTTGCCATCATATTTATCCATTTCATCAAAACATGGTTTGACATCGACAAGGTAACACTTTATTTACAAAAACCAAGAAAGAATAGTTGAAAATGTCAAACAAAGGCATATTTACAAAAACAAAGAGTTGTATTTACAAACCGAAATGCCAAAATGCCAAAAGTTGAATGCAAATACTAGACTTACCATACTTCCTTGCTTTCGAGAGGGAAATATCTGAAACAAAGAGAAAATGTGAAAATATCTTCTTTCTCCTTCGTTCATGAGTTGAGAGGTGAAAGATGTGAAAATGGAAAAAATTGTCTTTACAAAGGTGAGGGGAATAATGAGTTGTCAAAAGTTAGAGGAGAGTAGACACAAATTATTTTACCATGTGGCACCGGGCATAAGGGTAGTTTGGGTAGCTTTTTGGCAATCATCACTTTTGTTTCCAAATAACAATTACTTGAAAGCACGTAATGAGAAATGCAATTTCAGTTCTCCATTCCGATTTTTGTAATATTTTCCTATTAATATAGACAAACACACTTTTCCCTAAAAAAAAAAAATTATACCGTTAAATCTGGAAGACATTTTTAAGTCATACCACATACAGGCTAATCATCGTATGGGAGGAACCATAAAAGCGATAAAGTTTTACCACAAAGCGTAACTACATTCTCAGTGTTCAAACTCGAAACCATTGATTAAACTAAAATATATCCAAACCATTTCACTTATATATTCGATGGTTACAAAACATCTCTCTACGAACCAATATCCCGCTATCATTTATACCCATGGGAAACAACTTTGGAATATAGACGTCCCTCTTTAAAAATTAAAATAAAGCTTTTATGTTTATTTGGATAATTTTACCAAAACAACTTCTCGGTTAAAAAGTATTTTATTTAAAAATTATTAAAACCAACAAATTTTATTCTTTGGAAGCCCTCCCTTGGCTGGTTAGGAGCTCTAGTTTGATTTATTGGATTATTTTTTTAGAGGTGATAAACTCCTTTATAAGAGTTTTTATAAAAGTTTGGATAGTGAAGGTCCGTAGCCTAACGGATTAATCGTTAACCCAAAGGCTATTGAGCCTTCACAATCTTGTTTCTCTTTTTTGTCTTGATCCATAATTATGGTCTTGATTCTTAATTTATAAAGGTTTAGAGGTTATTATGTGGTGCTTCGTGATTTGGTCGGTGCTAAACTTTTCTTGGTTCATCATTGTCTTGACAGTCAGGCCCATTGGTCCCACTTGTCAGTCAAACACCCTTTTCGGCTGTCAAGCTGTTTTGGGCTGCCTTCTAATGGGCGTCCCTTGGATGTACGTTGTGCCAGGTGGCTGTGTGATACAAAACAAGAATAATAACTTAATCAATCAAGCGATGCTTATAATACTAAATCACGTACTTTAAGCATGGTTAATAATAAATTAAATTAAAACAAATTAAATAAATGTAACGTAAGCTTCCTCGAGTTTTTAAATCATATCAGGTATGCTAAAAACAATAACATAATATGTTATTTATAAGAAGAACAGAAAACTTAACTATGAACTAAAATCCTAAATGTATAAATCCAAAAAGACTAACTGATAAATAAAAATATAATTAAATAAATAACTAATAAGAATAAAATTTATCATTAGATTGGGCTTCCTATTTCGCTTAGTTCTCAGATACGAGCTTACTCCACGCCCCACATCACAGCATGCTTTTTGGCAATGTCGTCATCGACAAAGAGTGCCATCCATCGAGCTTTAAATGCATTGTTTTTCAAGGTTTTGAGTCATCATCATCCCTAGGTCGCAGCATCCCATTTCCTGTTTTCGTGAAAGACCAATGTTTGATTACAAGAGTTAAAACGAAGTTTTAGACTGAAATACTTTATTTGAAAAAATTATAAATTGGGCTTTAAACCAAATTAACGCCAAAGAATGCAGAATACAATCAAATATTAATTGTTAAACGCCATTGTTCACGACAAATGACACGAATTAAAATTACATTGCTCATAAATAAAGAAAGAATTGGGACTTATAATAATTCGAAATGAGGAGCATGGCGGTTAAGACGGCATGACACAAAAAGACTCAATTGCTCTCATGGACAGACAGAATCAATCAAATTCAAATTCTGGCCAGATCATGATATTCAACTTTCAAAATTAAAACGATATCAAGCAACAAATCTGCAAGATTTTCCAAAACATATTAGTTTCGACATTAGTTTTGCTGAAAAACTAAATTCATCATTTTTTTTCCTCATAACCACTATTTCAGTTTAAAACTCGTTAAAACGCTGACTTTATTTTCATTATCTTTTTAACTTTTATTTTTCAGGTCAGCTCCCGACATGGGAGCTTACACCGCCTCCGTTGTCGGGTCCTTCTTGGGGCCCAAGCTTTACGCGGGTCGACATTACAGACTAGTGAACAGCCTTTTTTGGTTGGGCCTATCGCAGTCGGGTCCATTTTTGAAAAAAAGAAAAAAGAAACGTACTTGTGAAGATTAAAAAAAAGTATTAATTCTTTTAGAAGCTATATTTTTCATTTAAATAATAAAAATCCCACTTTTGATAGAAGTTGCATAGAGCTAATATTGTCTGTTAATAATTATAATTTCAACATTTCCTCTCCTAAGCTAAAAACCAAAATGTCTCAATTGTGACTATCAAGATTCTTATTTTAACTTCAATTTCAATGAACAAGAAGTTAAGGTTTAGGTTTTTATTTTATTTTACTTTTCAATTTTTATGGTGTTCCTAAAAATATTTCTTAATTGTCACCGGAATAAAGTTTTTTATTTTGAAATCAGAATAAAGTTTAATTTAAAAAAGCAAACATTAAATAACAATAATTTTTCACATCTCTTATAAAATCCATAATAAGCAGTGTGGAGCTGAATAGGCCCAAAGGTCGCCCCTTTCCATATTCGATGTCGAATGTGACAAATAATTTCATACAAACATAATATTTTCGTTGTGTCTCATGAGATTACAGGCCAAACGAATTTAAAATGAGTCCCCAGACCAAAGGTCAGAGATCGACTTTGATATTATTTACGATGACTTAGTCCAATGAGCCTGGCTGGGCTTCACGATTTAAACGCATATACTGTTGGGTATTTAATTCATATATATATATATATAATGTTTATTACTTTCTCTTATTCATGCGCTGGAGCATTTATGCCTCGCTTTATTTTACGATCACCAATGATAATAAGTCACTCTCAACTATATAAATATCGTTTGTTTTAAGCTTATTGAATTTTCATGACCTTTAAACACATTTATATCATAAAAAAATTCTCATACATAAACAATGACATAAATTTAATATGATACTATTTATAATTAAAATTTTTTTGATAAAATACTACGTCCATTTTATACTTAATGAAGCATCAATGACTTAAAAACACGTTGCAAATCGTAAAAAAAGGTAATGCATACGCAATACCGTGAATTTTTTTTTCTCATCCACTAGATATAACATTGTATATTAATGTAATGGAATGAGATACATCTAATCCCATCCCACGTGCGTTGCAAATGACCAATTCAAATGATTTGGAAATCCGAGCTCAATCCAGTGGGATCGAGCCCACTGTATGTTAAGCATACATCATGCATACGACTTAAGGAGATAGGTCACACTATCCCTCACACGTGCATATCGCGCCGACCTAGCTCCGCGGTTTAATAGATCGGATCACCTCGAAAGTAGTAGAATTAGTTATATGTGACTGTGGGAGATACGTGGGTGATTGTGGATTCTATTGACTTAATCCTCCACTACACACTACTCTACCACGATGAGCATTACATTGAAGACTGCGAACCAATTGTAATAGGTCATATGACACTTATAAGTAGTATACATTGATAGACTTGTAATCACAAAGACAATAAATTATTTTGTGAGTAATTAAAGAGAAATATAAATTCTTTGGAAAGTTTTTTACTTTTCCATTAACGTTGTATGTGGGATTCCCATAACGGCAGTGGGATCAAGGTGGTGGGTTACAATCTTCTAACGCCATGACACCACGTTCAGAAGGTGAGGGAGGGGGCCTTTTGACTCCTTGATATTTTCTGCTTGTTGTTGGAGACTTCGTTCCGTCCTTGGTTTACTTTAGGCGAGTTCTAGCAGGCACATTTGAGATGCGATATGCCTAACACGTCGTTGATGGTGGGCAGATCAACTCACTTTCTTATCATGCCTAAGACTGAGATGCTTTGGTGGATTCGGGCATTCCCGACGTCTGGGATATGAGCTTAGGCCCTCCTGATGTTGGGCTTCATGCGTCACATTCGTCTCGGAGCATTTTCCTATCCCGAAAATATGTTAAAATAAATATAATCGTTCTCTAAAATTTATATGTTTTAAAATTTTCGTTCTTTTATATAATAAATAAACACATAAACGTAGCCAATAAAAATATAAAATCAATTTATTATGTTTAAATCTATTTTCTTCTAATTTTTTTCTTTCCACTTTTCTTCTTTATTTTTCTTCCTTAGTATTTGTATTTTTCAAATGGAGCCTAAAACATCTTTCTTTGTCATTTGTACTGTTTAAGAGTAATTTTTTAAAATCATTTCTGCTTTCAAAACAAGCGAGTAATCAAGAGAAAGCAGTTGAACACATTTTGCTCCCCATTTTTTTTGCATTTAAAAACACAGCACATGTAAAACTAAATTCAGATAAATGTTAACAATTTCAAAAACACAAAACGAGCGCCTCGCTGGTTCTTGATTTTGAAAAGTGTTATCGAGACATTAAAACATGCAGAACACAATTCCTGCTGCTATTTGAAAACCGTTATCGCTCTTAAATTTGGGGCCATCGCCTCCATATTTTTAGAACAAAAACTGGGAACAAAACGCTTACGTTTTCCTGTTTCTTATTTTTTAAAACAGAAAACAGTTTTTCAAAAAAGAAACCAAACAGACCCTGATCTTTTTTGTGTTTCAATAATTGTTTTCAAAAACAATTTTCAAAAATACGAACCAAACAAACCCTTATTCTCACATGTTTTCTCTCGAGCCCGTTTCTCAAAAGGCCCAAGCCCAAGCCCAAGCCCAAGCGGGCCCAAGCGGGCCCAAGCCCAAATGAGAAGACCAACGTCCCGACCAAGTCATCCCAACTAAAAAACAATAAAGGAGGAAACTTTTAACCATCGGGAGAGCAGAAATGAAATTCTTATAGAAAGAAACGAAGAAGAAGAAACAGAGGTCTGTGTGGAAGAAAGCACCAAAATCAATATCACACCCCCATAAACCCCAATTTCCCTAACCCCCAGTCCAAAAACCCTATCAAAAATCCAAATTTCATCATTGTTTCCACTGCCATAACCATCATATTCATCTTCCCCATCATTTTATTCACTCATCCCATCATCACCATGGCTCTCAACATGAAAACCCTTACCCAAGCCCTAGCCAAAACGGCTGCAGTGATCGAGAAGACGGTTCAGACCACTGTCCAGGAGGTCACCGGACCAAAGCCCCTTCAGGACTACGACCTTCTCGACCAGATCGGCACCGCCGGCCCGGGGCTGGCATGGAAGCTCTACTCCGGCAAGGCCAAGAGCGGATCCGCCGTGTCGCAGCAGTACCCTACGGTGTGCGTGTGGGTTTTGGACAAGAGGGCTTTGTCGGAGGCGAGGACGCGCGCGGGGCTGTCGAAGGCGGCCGAGGAGTCCTTTTTGGATGTGATCAGGGCGGATGCGGGGCGGTTGGTGAGGCTGCGGCACCCGGGGGTGGTGCACGTGGTGCAGGCGCTGGATGAGAACAAGAATGCAATGGCGATGGTGACAGAGCCGTTGTTTGCGTCGGTGGCGAATGCGCTAGGGTGTTTGGAGGGGATTGGGAAGGTGCCTAAGGAGCTCAAGGGGATGGTGAGTCCAGATTTGAGTGCCCATTTGTTTGAATTGAAGATTTAGCTAATGCCTGCCTGGATTTGCAATGCCCTTTCTGATTCTATTTTCAATTTGAGTCCGTATTTTTTGAATTGAAGATTTAGCAGAAACTTATTTGAGTTTGAGTGTCTCCTTTTGTGAATTCTCGTCTTAATTTGCAACATCCCGATTTGAATTTGAGTACATTTTTGTTTGAATGGAAAATTTAGCAGAAACATGCTTGAATTTCTATGCTTTTTGTTAATCCTGTTTGAATTTGATTATTCTTTTTTTAAGCTGAAGATTTTAGTGGAATTCCATTTAAATTTGAGTTGCTTTTTTTTTAATTTTTTATGAAAGCCATTTGATTTTAGTATTTATATGTTTGAGTTGGGCTAGTGAACTCATTTGAACTTATGGTTGTTTTTGGGTGACTTCTCATTTCAATTTAAGTGTCTACAAGTTTGTGAATAACCACTTGAATTAATATATATCTATATATCTATATATCTATCTATCTTCTATCTATACACACACACACACACACACACACAATATAATATTATTATTATATTATATTATATTATATTATGTTATGCATATATTATGTGGATTCCAATAAGAATATGATTAGAAATTGTCTGAATTGAAGATTTAGTGAATGACCAATTGAGTTTGCATTTTTTTTTTGGGTAGTTCCCATATGAATTGGGTCATCCATTTGTTGACTCAAGGGCTTAGTTGTGCCCATTCGTTTGAATTGAATTAGAAATTTAGAAGAATGTCCCTTTGATGTGCATTGTCTTTTGTGTATGTTCACTTGAATATCTATGGTTTAGTAAAATGCTTGTGAACAATAATTTTAATCCACAATGGCAATGGTGATGGGGCTGTTGGCTGCTTTTGAAATGAAAATTTAATAATAAAGCAAGAGCACCAAAAGGGTCTTGCAAAGGTGGTTGTCTTGAACCTTGGCCTCATTAATGTAGCTTGAAAAATGAATGTCTGATAAAAAAAATGTAGCTTGAAATTGAATAATGTGCCTTAGATTTTTTCATTTTTCAAATGTTCTTGAAACAGATGGAGTTGATGTAGGTTGTGCATTTATGTAATTGATAGACATCTTTTCTAGCTATAACCCATGTTAGACCTTCTCTATGCCAAAAGCTTCACCTGTTGCACTATGTTGTGACTTTTTTTATTTTTTGTTTAAAAAATTTTTATAGGTAAGAAAAATTGAAAGAGAGACAAATAGCCGCCCAAAGTATGCATGAGATATAAGTGCGGATAGCACTAACAAAAAGAAAGGGGGTCAAACAAATAAAAAAACACTCCTTAACTTATCCAATCCACAAAATCTATGATAGAATGAGCTCCTGGAACTATAAACAAACTAAACCAAGCCTAAACATTACAAAAAAATTCGGCCTGAGTCCCTGATCAGATTGCACTTTATCATCAAAGCCTCATTATTCCTTTCTTTCCAAATCGTCCAAAAAAGACACAAAGGAGCAGCTCACCAAACCTTTCTCCTCTTCTTGCAGCTTGCTATGATTTGTGATGCTTTGCCATAACATTGGTTTCTTGTAAACTCAAGGTGGGATTTGGCTTGAAATTTTCCAAGAAGAACAAATCTGTCAATTGCTTGATGCTTGAGTGCTCCTCTAGCTTCTTATAATGTGGAGATGGTCAAAACATTAGGCTCAGAATATTGTTTCTTAATTTGGGTTAAGATTGTGTTAGCCATGAAGTCAATCCAACCTGTCAAGTTGCTGCGGTGGATTTTGGGAATTTGCATTTGAATTGAATTCCACAGTGAATGCTCATTTAACTTTGCATTGCCTTTTGTGATTTAGTGAATGCCCATTGAAAAATGTGTGGTTTTGTGTGATTTAGAGAATATTTGTTTAGTTCAATGAGCAACAATATAAGTTTTTGCAATCTCAGTGCTGATGGAGCTGTTCTTTGCATTGGTTGTGGATGTGATTTGAAAATTTGATCATAATACTGGGTGACTGAGCATCCTAGTATACTTTGAGGTGCCCTTTTGGCGTCTTTTTTCCGAATACA
Source organism: Tetrastigma voinierianum (assembly GCA_016808115.1). Lineage (NCBI taxonomy): Eukaryota > Viridiplantae > Streptophyta > Magnoliopsida > Vitales > Vitaceae > Tetrastigma > Tetrastigma voinierianum. The sequence goes on from JAEQBH010000401.1 coordinate 138,319, forward strand.
TGTGATTTTTACCAATAAAAAAAAAACAAAAAACTAGGTGCCTGATCCGCACCTAGGGATGCTTGGTAGTGCTGATGAGTTTGCTTTGAAAATTGTGGATTTTATGGAATTTCTCGTTTGGGTTTGAATACCTAAAAGACATGGTGTATATTGTTTCCTTTTGTGTGATGTATTGAATGGCTACTGGATATGCATGATTTGGTTGACTTGAGGCACATTCATTAACTAAATGCACATTCATTTAAATTTGCAATTTTTTCCCTCTCCATATTGGTGATTTTAACCAATGGCCTTCTAAATATGGATGATTTTATTCTTTCTTGTCTGTTTTTGACTAATGTTGTATTTTAGCTTAAGAACTTGATTGTGTATTTATCTGTTGCGACTATACAGTTCATGCCAGAAGCACAATTTTCTGCTTCTCACCCTGGTTTTCAATTCCTCACGTTCCCTCAAAAAGAAATGTATGTCTGGGTTTCTGGGATTAACTATTCTATATTCACCACTCATCTTTTGTATCGAAATTGTTGTTGTTCTGAGCTCTGGCATGCATTATGGTCTATCCTAACCTTTCCTAGTTATAAGTTGCTGAAAATGTTTTTCTTGTGCAGGAAATGGGATTGTTGGAGGTGAAGCATGGTTTGCTCCAGGTTTTGTCCTTAGAATCTCTTCATAACAATGCTCGTCTTATTCATCGGGCTATATCACCAGAGGTTACACCTTCTGCATTTAAAAGTTACTTTTTTCCTCAAAATATGGAATAGCCGGACTCTACTTATATTTCCTGAAGAAACTCTATTGCTTTGAAGTTTGAACTTTAATCTTGAGACAGAGTGTCTCCAATCTCTCGTTGGATTATTTACTTCTCATTCATTTTACTATTGTCTTTTTTCTGCTATTGCTTACTCCATTGCTGACTGCATAACACGATGCTCCATAATTTATTGTTTCATGACTTCTTATGGTATATCTCTCCTGGATAGAAAATGTGGGAGAATTTATAAATCATAATTTTCTTGACCTCCTGAACCTCAAAATTTGATATTTGGAGGAGTTATATCAACATTCGTGTTTGCATTTCACCTTTTGACCCTGTAGGTTGTAGTTGTCAAAATTTTATGTTGGAATCTGAATTTTAATAATCTTTTTTTTGTGATTCAAGAACCTTTACTATTGATTTTTATAGCATGTAGAACCTGGCTGGATGTGAATATCAAATGGCAAAGTGTTTGTTGTTGCAGACTGTACTCATTACTTCAAGTGGAGCTTGGAAACTCAGTGGATTTGGCTTTGCAATTTCATCAGATGCATCAGGCGAATTAGCTAATGTGCCATCCTTCCATTATGCTGTGAGTGAACTCTTTGTTAGGGTTAATATCTATTAGTTTTTCATACTTACAAAAAAAAAAAATATTAGCTTTGCTTACTTATGAACACTGTGCTTAAAATCAGTTGTTTCTAGGAAAGGTGATTCGAAAAGGAGTTGTTATTAAATATTGTTTAATGCATTTGGTGTGAATTTATAGATTTTATGCGATTCTGCATTTCATGTAAGTGGTCACTGTATACAGCTAGGAATTCTTTTTCTGTATCATCATTGTTACTATCATCATCATCATCATCAAAGTTTTTATGAAGTGATCATATCCTTGTAGCAGAGATTGTTTTGTTATTGTGTTAGAGAATGTTATATCCATGAATTGTTAGGTATTATTTCCTGATCAATTTGGCCTGTGCAGGAATATGATGCTGAGGATTCAATACTGCCTCTTCAGCCTTCACTGAATTACACTGCTCCAGAACTGGTTAGGAGTAGAGGATCTCCATTAGTTCTGCTTCTGATATTTTCAGTTTTGGATGTCTTGCATACCACTTGATTGCTCACAAGCCTTTGTTGGACTGCCACAACAATTTGAAGATGGTACTCTCTGCTCCTATCTTTTGACATGTTTTCTCAAGCATTGAAGTACATACAGATTCAGTTCATTTTGAAATTTTATACTTTTATGGTTATCATTTTGTTAAAAGATCTATCGAAAACCTGGCCACCTTTTTTATTTTATTTTCACATGTATAAATTTGGTAATGCATAGACCCCATAATTTTTTGTTTCCTTTTCCTTTGTTAAATTTCCTTTTGGTGGGGATGGTTAGGTGATCAAGATTTGACAGGTCTAGAACACTAATAGATTTCTTTTGACTTGGTTGGGTTGTAGTCTTGTAGATGAGGGCTAGTGGCTATAGTTGAGGGTTGGTGAGTTTTGTTTACTTTTTTCTCTCTCTCTTGCCCCTTGGTGGTTCTCTGTATATCCCCTGTATACCTATGGGCCTTCCTTGGGTTCTTTTTTGATGAATATATTTTGCTTTACTCGTTAAAAAAAAAGGTTTAGGTGATTAAGATGGATTAGGAGGTGATCTTGAATTCTATCTTTTTATATGTCCATGAGAAGAATATATGTATCTTCTTTCTGCATCTTCACCTGATTCAAGATGTTACTGTCTGAATTGTGTCAAATAACAAGGAAATCATTATTCCAATGGTTAGACTTTTCTTTGATATATTTCTTGTATTCCTAATTGTTATGGTATAAAAAGTACTCTATTGTACATGGAATAAGGAATTGGAATCTCCTTGTCGATCTATGGTACATGATTAGGAGAAGAATTCCTAATTCTGTCCCCTTGCCCTAGGTTGATTTACTCTGCTGAAAGGAGGGCAAAGTTGTCCAAACTTGCATATTATAGTTGGGCTGGACATCAGTGTTCATGAATGAGAGGCCCCTCTTCCTTTGTAGATTTTGTGGATTGGGATGGACACACTTGAGGGGCTGCCTTTTCATTTTTGGTTTCTGTTTTTTGTAGGCATCAGTTTTTCAGGCCGTTGTATACCCCTTGTATGCTTTATGGCCCCTTGTATGCTTTATGGCGCTGCTGTTAGTGTCCCTTTTTCCCCTTCTATTTCATTTTTATTTATCCAAAAAAAAAAAAAAAGTTGTGCTGAAGTCCAATGTGAATAATGTTTTATGGTTACCTGTTCATTTTTTTTTTAATATTTGGTGTAGCATCTATCTATATGATTTTGTTGACTGATCTATCAAGTTGAAATATGTCAAGAATAAAAAATCTGCTGGTTCTTACTGGAGTCCCAACTTTTTGCTGTGGTAAGTTGGAGTGTACTTTTTGACCAGCACTGATAAATTTTTTGATAGGCAAGGGTCATTTATAGTTATAGAGCATAACAAAATGGCGCACATGAACTAGAATGATGTACAAGGGTGCCCAAAAGTCAAAATAAGGTGGCCAGGTACACAAAAAGGCCACCATACCTTATTAGAGCTTAATTACTCAACAAAGTCTATCACAGACAAAATAATCATCCATGTATTGTCACATCCCACATCGAATGAGGGAGGAAGTGCCTGACACTATATAAGCATGGGTTCCTCTCAACCTAGTGGACACGTTTTAAAGTTGTGAAGGCCCCCTTGGGCCTAAAACGGACAATATCTACATGGTTAGACCGGGTCGTTACAAATGGTATTATAGCCTATCTTTGACCCCAGTGTGGGGGTCCATTATGTTTGCCTTCGTAGGGGATGTTTATCCGTTTGACCCCGCAATCCCATGGGACACAACGAGGACATTGTGTGAGTGTTTGTCACACCCCATGTGGGATAGAGGAGAAAGTTCCTGGCGTTATATAAGTATGGGCTCTTATTAACCTAGTAGACGTGTTTTAAAGCCGTGAGGGCTCCTTGGGTCCAAAGCGGACAATATCTACATAGTTGGGCCGAGTCGTTACAAATGGTATCAAAGCTAATCCTTGACCCCGGTGTAGGGGTCTGTTTTGTTTGGCCCCTTAGGGGGTGTTTGTCTGTTTGACCTCACAATCCAATGGGACACAACAAAGACGTTGTGTTTGCATTGGGGGGGGGGGGGTGTTGTTGTTTGTCACATTCCAAACCGAATAATGGAGGAAGTTCTTGACACTATAAGTATGGGCTCCTCTCAACCTATTAAATGCGTTTTAAAGCCGTGAGGACCCCTTGGGGCCAAAACGGACAATAACTAGATGGTTGGGTTGCGTTGTTACATGTATTCTCTTATTCCCTAAAAAATTACACATCAAAGGTTGTTTGATTGCTTGATCTACTTTTTCAGAGTTGATTTCTCCCCCATTTCTCTCCCTCTATATAGTTGAAAGTAAGCACAAAGGACCAGTTCTTTTCATAATGAATGTCTAAGCTGAATTTAGTTTTCTCGTTTTAATTCCCTCTTCAGCTAATAATGTTTTTCTTCCTTGTGCTTTGGTCCTGCAGTACACAAATAGCTTGACTTATTTGACCAGTGAAGCTTTCACATCTATTCCTCCAGAGTTGGTTGCTGATTTGCAAAGAATGCTTTCTACAAATGAGTCTTTTAGGCCAACAGCTTTGGAATTTACCGGTACATAATCCTTCACATGAAGTCTGTTATTGTCGTGTTCTTTTGCTTTTCCTTTATTTGTGAAGGAGAAAAAGTATGTGTGTGTGTGTGTGTGTTAATTGATTAATTAAAGCAAAATCAAACACTGGGAAAAGTTAAGTCTAATCCCAAAGTAAAGAGGAAAAAAATAGAAGGACAAATCAAAATCCAAAAAGGATGAGAAAAAAATAGAAACACAAATCAAAATCCAAAAAGGAGAGAGGAAAAACTAGAAAGACAAATCAAAATTTGGTTAAGGAGATTTCATCATGAACACCACTTTATAGGGTGTACATATTCTAAAGCCTTAAGGTTCCTTATCTTTTTCTGTAGTCTGCTATACTTATTTTCTACTCAACTTTGGATTTGCCATAATGAAAAATAAAGATTTGGTCAATGACTACCATATTTTTTCTTTTGCCAATCAAAAAAAAAAAAAAGGGATTTGGTCAATGATTCTACTATACTGTTTTTCTTGCATTGAAATTGTGCCATACTTCAATTATGCCAAAAATTGTTCTCTCTGGTCATGACATTAGAGATGTTTAATCCCATAGCCTTCAAGTGTCAGTGCCTTTGGAATTTTCCTCTTTCTATGTAAAGAAGGTTTAATGACATATGGTTCCACCATTGATGTGAAAGATAATGGCCATTCATCTACTCTTCATCATAAAGAAGTGTAAGGTTGATGAAATTGCAAAATTTCTGTAAAGAAATGAGACATGTTCCTGGAACTACAGTTGGCTGTGTGATTGGTTGGACCAAGTCTTTGTCTAGTGTGTGTTGGTTTAGTAGCTTATTAAGAAGTTGAAGTACCTTAAAAAACTTAGAGAGTTTGGGTGTTATAGAGGTTTGTAATCCACTGTATGAAATGATACAGATGTTATCTCAAGTCCTCAACTGATTTTTACGTTTATGCTCTTTTCAGGTTCTCCATTTTTCCGAGATGACACTAGGTTGCGTGCTCTTCGCTTCTTGGACCACATGCTTGTATGAAGTCATATTTCTTTGGATATCACCTGCTTTTGGCATGAAATTGCCACAAAACATTGTGCATAAGATGGCAAAATAAGAAGTTGGTGGTAATGAAATCTGATTAACGAATTTTATTTTCTTGCAGGAAAGATAACATGCAGTCTACTTCGGAGCATTATCAGATATGTGGAAAGATTTTGACTCTCGCGGTTTTATGTATATTTGGAACCGCTTTCTGGTCTCAATTGCATTAATCTTTGCATCTTTAATGGATGGTTCCAAGCAAAATTCATGATCAGGTCATGGGTTCAATTGATCGCGGGCTTGATGATTATGATTACTAAATGGTACTTAGTGACTTGAGAAAGTGTAATGAAGTGATGACCAAATAGACTCAACCTGGTACTTCAGCTGAACTAGAAATATGTGGAGGGATTGCTTTCCGACAAGTGGTTGTTCTAGAAGCAATGAAGGAAAATCCAATTATTTGAGGACTTTCATATTAAATACTTCGACATTATTGAGGGTTCTGTTGGGGGTGTGGAATACAATGGAGTGGGTTCAGGGACAAGGTTTAGACTTTTAAGGATGATGATTCAGATGTACTAATCTGGTAGAGAAGCTAACAAGTCTCTTTTGTATTGAGACCTTAAGATTTTAGTCTATATCTAAAGAGAAAAAATTATGTGATATGTTTAGTCCTGTTGGCCTTTATATTGCACTGTAGGATATTATCTTGAGGGCCGAATAGGCAAAAAATATTGTGTCAGGTTCAATTGCTGGTCATCAATATTTGGGTGTTTCTGAGATGGTAAGGGTTGACCAGAGCATTCTCCGTGAGAGAAATGACTGTGCTGACTTCAAGAAAGGCTTTTCTGCTAGAAATATGGATCTTGGTAGGTTTTCCAGCAAGAAACCTGCAGAAATGAATGAGGACACGGTGCTTTAGGATTGGTTTTTGTGGAATCTATTTTAGTTAACCTTGATGGGAGCCCTTCTTTTGTTGATGGGTCTCAAAGCACATTGGGTTTGAATTGAGTGGTTACTCGACCTTCAATCAAGTTCATAGGTCTGGTGGATCTTATGGATTCTACTTTTGAGGAGATCATTAGGTTTGATATTGTCTTGCCTGGATTTTGCCTTGTGGAAGTCCTGGTTCAATAGAAAGTTACTGGGTTGAGTGCATGATAGGAGTGGGAGTTCAATATATATATATATATATATTGATAAGTATGGGGTTCAAAAAGATGTTGAGCTGTGTGCAGTAAGGAAGGAGATCAAAGTCTGAGGGATGAGTCTCTTTTTGCAGTGAGAATGAGGCACAGGGTTTGCTGAAGCTCTTTGAATGCCGTGACTATGGTGCACGTGGCAGGTTGCAGAGAAGGCGGAGAGTCTAATGGGTACTTGATCTCCTTAAGATGCCAGTATGTTTCAGGAGGGTTTTAAGATAAAGGTTTGTTTTGTACATGAATGATTTTATCCCACAATCTTGAAGACCAGCATTTACAACATCACAGTGAATCTGTTGGGTGGGAGGTTGAAGGGTGGCCTCTAGATTAAGACGCCAATCTCTTGATTTATTTGTGAATTAGATAAAAGGGTGATCATTTGTAATGGGATTTTTCTTCTCTATATAATGAGTATGTCTCATGTCTTTTGTGGGCATGGGAAGGTGGTGCATTATCTTTGCAGATTATTTATACCTTTAAAAGCTCTATAGGCAATCAAACAAGCAAGCATGAATAGCTTTGATGAAGAGATTTTGCTTTTATGTTTCATGCAGGTGCTTCCTCCTCTTTGTGCGGAACTTCGGAATTTGGTGATGCAACCAATGATTCTTCCCATGGTTCTCACAATAGCAGAGTCTCAGGTATTAAGTTTTGCTTGCACACTCAATATTGGATAAGTTGTCTTTGACCTTTCATGTGCATGATCACATTGCTGTCCAATGTAGATAAGCAATTGGCATCTTAAAATATATTGTAGGATAAAAGTGAGTTTGAGCTATATACACTGCCGGCTCTTGTTCCTGTCCTGAGTACTGCTTCAGGCGAGACACTATTGCTGCTTGTGAAGCATGCAGAGCTTATCATCAACAAGGTAACTGAATTTGCTTATTTCTATGCAAACTTCCTTTTGCTCTCTCTTCTCTCTCAATTTTTCTTCCTACCCATTTTAAATTCATTAAGATAATAGAAGTTAGAAAATTGTTTCACCATTACAGCTACTGATTGTTGACTTGATAAATATATATGGATAAAAGTGATGGAGATCAAAGATTTACAGTTTCAAATTGGAGGACTTGAATTGATTCTAAAGGTCAAAGTCCCTTATGACAATTTTGATTTGCCATTAGTTCACATTGAATGTGCTGAACTGATGGAACCACCTAGATTAATTTAAAACCATATTTTTTCTGTAGATGATTTGGATTTGGATTTTGTTTGTATTTATTTATTATCTGAGACTTAAAAAGGAGGGATGGTGTACCACTAAGCCGTTTCTTTCTTTTGTTTTATTAGGTGCCTATATTTTTACCATATAGAATAAACATAACCATTTATTCACACCCCTTCTGTAACAAACATACTAAAAAACGTAATTTTAAGATATAAAAACTATTGAAATGTGACAGAAATAAAGAAGAGGAAGTAAAATCTCATAGAAAAAGGAACAACATTGGATGTGATCCGTAGTGATCACGGTTAACTAGCACAAAGGAAGTAAAATTTGGCATTGTGAAGGCTTTTGCTGAACTCGAGACCCCGGGGCCGGAGTGCGCCTGTAGGGGGCTGAATTTCTCTAGACTGAATGACATGGAGGCTTTAAGTTTAGAGGTGCCTTTCACAGAAGAGGAGGTTCACGTTGCTTTGATTGACCTGAATGGGGATAAGGCGGGCTGGATGGTTTTACGGCGGCTTTTTGGTAGTTTGGTTGGGATGTTGGTAAATCGGATATTATGGGGCTATTTAGAGATTTTCATGAGCATGGGAGCTTTGTAAGAAGCCTGAACTCAACCTTTTTGGCTGCTTTAATTCGAAGAGGAGGGTTGAGGAACTCGAAGATTTCTTTACCTACTACTAACCGAAGCATTTATAAATTTATTGCAAAAGTGTTGGCTAATAGGCTGAAGAAGGTGATGAATAAATTGGTGAATTCAAGCTCAGAATGCATTTGTGGAAGGGAGACAAATTCTAGATGCGTCCTTGATTGCTAATGAAGTCATCGATTCAATGTTGAAGAAGAAGGAAAAAGGGGTGCTCTGTAAACTGGACATCGAGAAAGCATATGACAAGATTAATTGGAATTTTCTCACAACAGTGCTTGGTAAAATAGGCTGAAGAGAAATAAGAGGCCGGGATTAAGTGGTGTATATCCATCGCCTTTTAGTCATGCTAAATGGCAACCTGGTTTTTAGAGTCTGAGGGGGCCGAGGCAAGGAGATCCACTATCCTCTTACCTTTTGTTCCTGGGATGGAAGCTTTTTCTTTTGGTGGACAAAGCAAAGAAAGGGAGGTTTTACTTCAAGTTACAAGTTTAAGGAGGAATGGCACAGAAAAGGCGATCACACCTCAAGTGTTTGCATGATACTCTTTGTTTTCCTCGTGAAGGACACAAGACTAAATGGCTTATCCGAGCTGGATTCTGGCTTGGCTTGAAGCTCATTCGGCTGAGAATTAATTTGATAAAAGCTCCTGATACCGTGTAGGGTTGAGAACGAGGAAATTTAGCCATTGAATTGCTGCAAATTGGGTATCCGTCAAACAGAGGCTGGCCGCCAAGTAGCTAAACGAAAAGCCTCTAATGTGTGGGATAGTAGAAGAGAGGTTTCAAAATACCGCTAACCGAAGAGACAATACATTTCTAAAGGTGAAGACTTACTTTTGATTAGAAGTTGCTGTCCAACCTACCCACCCTATGTCATGTCCCCGTTTCACCGCTCTAGGAAAGCAGATCGATTGGAAAATTCAAAGACTTTCATAGAGGAGGTGGCAACCTTGAAAGGAAGATTCATCTAGTCAAGTGATATTGTTTGCTCAAGTAAAGTGAAAGGTATCTAGGTATCTGTGAGTCTTTCAAATTTCAACAAGGCCCTATTAGAAAGTGGATTTGGAGATTTGCAATGGAAGAAAATTCTGCTTAGAGGAATATTATTAGCCTAAAATATGGAATGGAGGGAGGGGGATGGTTCTAACACTCCGAGAGGCAAGTGAGGAGGTCACTTTGGAAGGATATTAGCAAAGAAGTGGACCAGATAAGGTAGAACTGCTTCATCGAAGGGAAATGGGCGAAGTCACATTTTGGGAGGACATCCGTGCGGTGAAGCCCCTTCTTTGCTCCTCTTCCTTCCCCATGAGGTGGCTATCTTAAAGGGACATGGTGGCGATTTATGGGAAGTCACCGACAGAGGAGGGTGGAACTTTAGATTCGAGAGACACTTTAATGATTGGGAATTAGAAGAGGCTCAAAGATTTATGTGTACTATTAGTACCAAAAGCTTAAGCCCCCTCTTAGTTGATAGAATTTGGTGGAATAGGGCGAAGGATGGTATGTTCTCAGTAAAGTCTAGTTATGACTTATTTGATTACGTGGAGGCAAGATCTATGCCCGCTAAGATGATTTGGACCATTGCGCCCTAAGCAAAGGTGGGTTTTTGTGTGGAGGTGGTGGGGAAGATTTTGACTATGGATCACCTTAAAACGTGATTTTTCTCTAAAAGGTGCAGCCTTTTGTGGGCGCATCGGAAGAAGTTTTGGAGCATCTCTTTATTCACTGCCCTAAGATTTGGGACTTGTGAACTGTTTTGTTTTCCTTGTCTGAAGGCGGATGGGTTTGTCTCTACCTGGTCAAAGAGCTGCTAATGGGCTGGGTTCGGCTCCCTCTCAAGAAAAAAGAAGCAAAGTTATGGCAGCACTCGCGGCTTGTCAGGCAACTGGATTGAGAGGAACAAAGTGGTTTTTGAGGACATGCAGTTCTCGTTAGATAGGCTGAAGTCCTTTTTTATAAGGTCTTTTTGTGAGTGGGCAACTATGATTCCTGATGTGAATCTTTCCTTTTTAAGAGGAGTGTTGGGTTCTATGTAGCTTGTGCGGTGGGTCGTTTTGTTTTTGTCTTTGTTTTCCTTTAAGCGCCGTATTCACTTTGTATACTTAACAGACTCTGGGTGCCCGTTTGTGGCTCTCCCCTTTTAATATATGGTTTTCTTTGCCTATCAAAAAAAAGAAAAAAAAGAAGAGGACTTTGTTTAGTCTTTGATATATGATATATTTTCTTAACAGATAAATATTATATTTTTACTATTTAATATAATTTAAAAATATTAACACATTTACATTTGATTTTGCTAATGATTTAATATGTTAACATTAAAAGATAAAAAAAATGAAATATTTTGATTTTTAAATTGATTATATGAAATTTGAGCTTATTGTAATTCCTTTTAATTTTAATGATATATTATACATTTATGATGTCATTTTCACATCACAATTTAACTGTCGTTCAACATATGATTTGACTAGTGAACCGTAACTGGGTAACTTTTCCAATTTAATGATTGGGTTGTTTGTGAAAATATTTTTTGTATTACTTTCAATAACTCAAATGAAAAATATTAATATTGTTGCATTCGGGCTTCAAGTAGGCCATGGCACAAATTGTGATAACGTGTGGCTCTTGTGTTGCTTCACTTGGGCATAGAAAGTGACTTTGTGGGGTTATTGTTGTAAATGTAAATGTGTTAGTGGATTATCTTCTTATTTATTGTGGGATAGCTAGAGAGTTAGGGAATAGGATAGATGGCACATTGACAAAAGATCTCAATATAGGTGCCTTAGCCTTAACTTTCAAACATTCTTTTGCGAATTAAGTTGAAAAAGTAAAATAAATACCCTGTAATCTCTGGGACTCCAAGATCATTAATAGAAAGAAGGGATTCTATTTATAGCTGTTAAAGACATGATATTCATATTAAATCTAAATTCTACAAGGTTGAACTTTTAGGAGAGTTGACAATTTAACATGGTATCAGAGCCTGATTTGGCAGGAGGTCTTGGGTTCGAGCCACTTCTTTGCAATTTATTTCCCATTTGTTGATTTGAAAGTCCATGGAGGACTATTAGGTTTATTTGACTCTCCACATGCAGGTATGGGGCTGCACGTGAGGGAGGATGTTGAAGGCATGATATTCATATTAGATCCAAATCTTACAAGCTTGAGTTTTTAGGAGAGTCTTTCATTTAGCAATAGCAAATGTTCTTTGTTAATGTTGAAAAATAATCTCACATTCATTTTATTATGAGATTACAATATATATCGGAAGAATGATTGATAAGATCCCTTAAATTTGGCTAACAATAAAAAAGATTTCCTAAAATTAGGAAATCTGATTGCAAGAGTTCTATTTGGAATTTGCCCAAAGGTTCTCATGTGGAAATTTACCCAGATTCTTGGTAAAAGAATCATGGTTCAGCTTTTACATGAAAGGAAAAAATATCTTGGAGAAATTACATATGTATGGAGTGAAAAATGATTAATGACTGAGGCTTGTTATTTATTATTTTATATATTGATGTAAAAGCAAATTTCAGTAGACCTCTGTGTTCACGTTATCTTCTTGAGCTTTATGTTTTTCAATAACATATTTGTCATAATGGATTATACTTGACCATTTGTCATGCAAACTATTGTAGACTAGTCACGAGCATTTAGTATCACATCTCCTGCCTTTGCTTGTTCGAGCTTATGATGATAATGATGCTCGCATACAAGAGGAAGTGTTAAGAAGATCTGCATTCCTTGCCAAGCAACTTGATGTTCAGGTGAGTGGCACTTCTCATATGAAATTCTTTATAGATCAATATAAGATTTCGAGGTACATGAGGGATATTTGCAAAAGAGTTGCTCATTCTTTTGGATTGAGTTGTGAATAAATGTTGTCCTTAGTCTTGGTTCAAGCGTAAAGGATTGGGGTGGGCTTGTGGGAGGTTCTAGGTTCAATTGCAATGGGAAGATAGTGAAGAAACAGAATAGAAAAACCTATTAAAAAATTGTAAATAAATATTAATTTTTTTCAAGTGACCATATACTGCATATTGATACTTGATTAGCAATGTCATAATGATGTAGAATTATCAAACAGTGTCAATATCTTCCTTCTTGTAGGCTTCTCTCATGGAGGTCGTGACACTCACTGCCTTCTATTTTTGACTTTTGCAGCTCGTGAAACAAACTATCTTGCCTCGTGTTCATGGATTGGCTCTAAAAACTACCGTTGCTGCAGTATGTTCATTTATGCCCTCTCTTGCTCTCTCTCTACACACACAAATAACTAAAGCAGCCTCAAATGTAATAACCGAAAAAACTTGAGAATGAGGCTAGTCTGAATTTTCCCCCATTCATTCTAGGCTGCTTTCATAAAATAAGGTGTTCAAACTTGAAAAGGAATAAAACTAGTACTATCTGTTCCATACTTTTTCATAAAGAAGAGTGTTTAAAAAAAATGAGATTCAATGATATAAAAGTATTTTTACACTACAAGTATCACGCAGAAGGCTTCCTTACTCGCTTGTGTGATGCTAGCTTTGAATGCTTGGTTTTTATAGTAAGTCGTTCTATGTTCAGCTGCCACATTTCTTTCCCCTCCCAGAATATCTTCTTGTACTGTGTTCACTCACTGTGATACCTGTCTACAGGTGAGAGTGAATGCTTTGCTAAGCTTAAGTGATTTGGTTAGCACACTTGACAAACATGCCATTCTAGATGTCTTGCAAACAGTCCAATGTTGTACTGCAGTTGACCGTTCTCCTCCTACATTAATGTGTGCGCTTGGGATTGCGAACTCAATTCTTAAGCAGGTACGTACAGTTCCCTTGAATGAAACTGATGCTTAAGCTGTTTACTTTTGCATCATATTCCTAGGTAGTATGTTAAAGAATCTCGCGCGGTTGTGTGGAATTACAGCTCATTGTTCTTCTGTCTCAATGTGTGTCGTTCAGTATGGTATAGAATTTGCTGCTGAGCATATCCTTCCACTACTCACACCTCTTCTCATTGCCCAACAATTGAATGTTCAACAATTTGCAAAGTATATGCTCTTTGTTAAGGATATCCTCAGGTATTACATATACTGTCTCTAAATTCTCCTATATATCTTCTGTGTTTTCATCTGAAATGCTGTGCTCACACCACCAAATAGCCTTGAAATGTTTCCCTTTCCTTTCTTTGTTGGTTGCTGTTCCTTAACAGGAAGATCGAAGAAAAACGAGGGGTTACCTTAACTGAATCTGGAATGCCAAAAGTAAAACACCTTCTTTTTCTGACGGGCTTCAATCTGAGGCATTGAAAAAGGCAAGCGGAACAGTCTCTTCTGCCGCAAAGAGCAGCCCATCATGGGATGAAGATTGGGGTCCCACAACAAAGGCACCTGCAAATTCCTTTCAACACTCTACGGTCCCTATCCCATCATCCACTCTTCCTTACCCAAATAATCAACCAATCGAAGTTTCATCCATGCAACCACACTCTTCTGTGACTTCTGCATCAACTCAGCAAACAACTTCGACATGTCCCTCAGTCGATCTTGAGTGGCCTCCTCGGGCATCATCAGGTATGACTTCTAAAGTAGTTGATGGTCATGAGAAGCTAAAGCCTAACACAGGGTCTCCATCTACTTCAAATTTTGATGATATAGACCCTTTTGCTGATTGGCCACCGCGGCCTGGTGGGTCCTCAAATGTTTCTGGATCTTCCGACAATGGTATAATGACATCATCAAACAACAAATATGGGTCGAGTTCAAGCTCGAGTATGATGAATGATGCCATCTTCCAAAACAACAGTGATATCAGTTGGGCCTTAAACACCCAGAAACCTATGGAGTCATCAAGACAGAACCATGGAAATTCGACCTTCAATAGTACTACTTTAAACAGTGGGCATAACTCCCAGAGCTCAATTGGATTCTTGAAACAGAATCAAGGGTTTTCAAATTTGGGTTCAAACAATGACAAGAAAACAACAGATCTAGGGTCCATATTTGCTTCTAGCAAGAATGATCATGCTGCGCCTAGACTTGCTCCTCCCCCAGCAACTGCTGTAGGGAGAGGAAGAGGGAGAGGGAGGGGAAATCAAGGTCAATCAAATGCTAGATCTACTCACGCCAAATCGCCACCTGAACAGCCGCCCCTTTTGGACTTGTTGTAATGGGTTTGTCTCAGAAAATGCTAAAACCGCGAAGAATTACTGGATGAGCATTTTGTGTAGATTTTCCTCCGAGGGCTGCTCAGGGGTGGGAATGAAATCTGTGGAGTACTGCTTAAAAGGGTGTCAGTTCATTTTTCAGCGTTCATTGGCAGCAATGCGTAGGCGGCTCTCTGGGATGGTGAGGTTTGTTATATACTGTTTTGTTTTATTTTCCCTATAGTTGAATGTGATCAAATCCTTGAATTCTTTTTCCTTTTTGTTTTCTTGTCTATTTTCTTATTATTTGAAGTTGAGAATATTTTTCTCAAGGATAGTGTATTCTTCAACAGAGTTTCAACCCACCCCATGATGGGTCTGGAAAATAATAATAAAATGTGAAATTGTTGAAATGTGATATATATATATATATATATATATATATATATATATATATATCAAATTGCACTTAGGCCTTACTACTCAGATTGTTACATAAGGTAGAAAATCATCAGGCCTGTTTGAGTTACCTGTTCTTTGTAACAGACATTGAGGAAATGTTAATCCTCATACCCCAGGCTATATTGTAGGGTTGATTTTATTATTTATTTATCCATGAATTATGGATTTTTCATTTCCTACTACCACGTTTAAATTATGATAACAAGCAGGAAAAATGTGATCATATTCTTTAGCTTTTTTTTTGGATCTATCCTCTTACAATTTATCACTTTAGAAGTGATTCATGAATAGCAAGAATGCGAGGACAGCATTTCATGAGTTTTGTGATGTGAGAAAAATGATAGTGCTATCAATATCACATGAATGAGTATTATAATTATAGTTGGATATAATAAACTAATTCGATGATTCTTTTCAGCTGGTGCAGGCTCCAGTAAAAATACTTTATTTATTCCTTCAAAATTAGATTTTAATGTCGTGGATGTCATTTATATTTTATTTTTATTTTCTTATTTTGAAACTTGAGGAAATTTTTAGTTATTATTGTATTGAAATGAAGTAGATTTGTAATTTTGAGCACATTAACGCCTTTTAGTATTCCTTATGTTGAACTGTTGAAGTATTCTTTTTACCATAATACTTGAGTTTTGGACAAAAATAGGTTATTTAAAAAAAAAAATTACTAATATGGGTTGTAAACCAAAATAATGCCCAAATTAGTACGTCTGGGCCACACGGCAGTATACACATCGACAATGCCGTAGTCACTTACTACGACATTGAATGAGTAATATAATAATAGTTGGATATGATAAACTAATTTAACTATTCTTTTCAGCTGGTGCATGCTTCACCAGTAAAAATACTTTATCTAGTCCTTCAAAGTTAGATTGTAATGTCATGGATGTCATTTATATTTTATTTATATTTTCTTGTTTTGAAAGTTGAGGAAATTTTTAGTTATAACTTATACATAATTGAGATATTGTAAAGAAATGAAGTAGATTTGTAATTTTTTGTTTTGGAAAATTTTGGAATTCGTTTTCTATTATTTTACAGTATTAATATACTAAGCATCTTACAGGGTGTTTTTAGTATATCTAATGTTTTAAAAGTAATATTCTTTAAATATTATGGAAAATGTAAACACTTCATAGAATCACTACTAAATACACCCTGAGTATAGTTTCCATTTGGATATTTATGTTAATAATGTTTTAATTGATCATACATGTGTACCTAATTTTTGTCATAGCAATATAAATTTCATTAACCTTATCTTAATATGATTAATAAATGAATAGATTAATTGGTCTTTTTCGGATCATAAAAAGTAATTTTTAGGTGTTTTCACTTATGATCCATGTTTTATTTTTTCATCTTTAAAAATTGAAAAGCCAAATTATAGGAATATATTGATTTTCTTTCCAAAAGAGCCTGTAAAATTACCCACCTCCATAATATAGTGAAGAAATCTAGAATGAATTTAATAAAAACAGAAGTTTAAACAACTTCACAAAATGGTTCAACAAGTTAAGATAGATTCTGATTTTGATTCTTTTTTTAAAAAACATGGTTTATTGAAATGATAAAGGTGGGGATTTATGACAGGATCATAGGACCGAGTAGGACCTTTCCTTCTTTTTTACCAATACAATCTGATTTCACATAAAAAGCAAAACTTTACATTGAAAAGAGAGATTTTTCAAAGCAATTAACCTAAGATTAACAAACTAAGTAGAAGACCCATCCTAGAGGACGACCCTAAAACCACTATACATACAAGTAGCCCTGACTACTCTCGTGAAAGTGGAATTAGGCATAATTATAAATTTTTATGCATTTTGAACCTGCCATCAAGCGACGAATCACCCTTGGAGGCCGACTTGGACCCCTAGAGACACAAGTGAAAGGCTTCATGGCAGCTTCTAAGAGAGTTAAAAAATCGTTCCACTGTTTCTAAGCGATTACATTTTTCCATTCCTCTATTTCTAAATGATGTACTTTTTCTTCGAGTATGCAGCAAATAAAAATATTCGCTTCTGTAAAAAAAAAGAAAAGAAATTGTTGCTTAACTTACATTGCTACGTTAATATTAATTCAACAGGGAACATAAAAACTTCAAGAAAATGGATCTTTATGAGAAATTATAAAGAAACAAGACATCCTATAGAGGGATCAGTCATTAAAACCATGGGAAGAATTGCAACAGAAAGAGAAATCACATCCTCTACGGAGAAATCAATGAGAGAAGTTGTGTTTCCAGTAGTTAGAAATCAAACAGAAATCATTGAATGCTTTCTAGGCTGTGAAGCTAGAGAGAAAGATTGATCTTCGCCAACACGAAATCTGGAGCCTGTGAAGTAGGCAAATATTATGAGAAAGCAAAACCCACACAACACCGTCCATGGATAAAGTTCTCGGAATGGCTGTCACTACATTTACCTTGGTATTGAACTTCCCGTCCATCTCATCTAGATCCTTTCCTCAAGTCCTTGCTACTTAAGGTGTAATTTCCTGCACATGCACAACTTATTTGACAAAATGTTTAATACTACATACAGTCAAGCTCGTACTACATATTCTCTAAAATCAACGATGTAATTTTCTGCACTAATGAAGTTTTTTTTTAATAAAAATGGTGTTTGAATAAAACAGATTTGAATCTTATAGCCTATGGAGATAATTGGACTTTCAGGAAAAAAGGGAGAAGAAAAAGAAGAATCACTTAACCATATATATAATAGAAACTCAGAAGGAAAGGAAAGGAAAGGAAGAAAGGGGTGTGGCTTACGAAATGCTTGAAATAAATGTTTAGTATCTTCTACAACATATCCATTGAACAAAGTTGCAAGTTTAGTATCTTCTACAGCATATCCATTGAACAAAGTTGCAAAGAAGCTCCAACCAGTTGTGCGTACGGTCATCTTCATCATCTTTGGTGTCAACAACATTATCATCACGGCTTCTCTGCTCATCATTATACTCTATCATTGGCTCATCATCGTTGTGCTGGGTGCCTTGTGTGTTGTCCCATCTTCTTCTATGATCATCAGCATCAGTATCAATATCTTCTGGGATGTCCTGTGTGTGTATAAGATGGAATCCACACTCTTTTATTTCTACTCAGAAATCAATATCCCTATGAAATGAAGCCTTGAGGAGTCTCCATTTGTTTGACCAATAGTGCTTCTCAAAAGCAAGCTTGGGATAATAAGCCACACACATTTGATTTGATCCAGTACAAATTTGGTAGCAGGGGAACTGCACATTATCCACGTCCCAGCTCCCAGATCCTCCATCACTACAGAAATTCAATTTGCAGTTCAACCAACCAGGAGCCGAAGGAATAAAAACAGAGTATATAGCACATCCTAAGAAGTCATTATTTTTGTGCCAATCCGGAGGAAGCTCTACTGTTATTTGAGATCCTTTTTCTTGATGTCTTATCCACTCTGGAATTCCATTATTTCCGGGAGTAACAACTCTGATTGCTTTGTCCCAATAAGTGCCACATTCCAACTCCTGCACAGAAGTATGGTGTAAATACAATGTCTCCATGAAGAAGACGGGCTATTTAATTAATGTTGTGAAAAATCATACCTCAATTGATGATTTGAAGCATTTGAGCAGAGAAAAATTGAGAAGATGCGAAAGACTAGATAAATTTTCCAAGCATGTGCAGTTGTGTACATCTAGGGGCTCTGGAGGTTGCGGAAGGTCTGAACTTGTAGAAGCCAGCAGTGACTCAAGTTAAGGGCTCTCAGTTTAGAGAGTTGAATGAGGCCTGCAGCTATGCTACTAAAGTAGTCCTTGCTTAGATTAAGACCTGAAACTCCCAGAACCTCTAGACATTGAAAACTCCCCAGATTCTCAGGAAATTTCTCAAGGTCTGTACAGAAATGGACAAATAACTCTTTTAGGGAGCTCAACTTACAAATGCTTTCTGGAATGTTCACAAGGTCGCTGCAATTGTCCAGATACAAAAATTGAAGCCCTTGTAGAAGTTCAATTGATGATGGCAGCTCTTTTATGGAAGTTCCACTCAAATCAAGGTCTTTTAAATTTTCCATGTTCCCCGAGATTTCTGGAAACATCCTAAGGTTTGAACAGGTAAAGCAAGAGAGAGTTATAAGAGATTTCAAATAGCCAATGCTTTCAGGAAGACGCACAAGGTTGTTGCAAGATGTCAGATCCAAATATTGAAGCCCTTGTAGGTGTTGAATCGATTCTGGTAGTTCTTCTATAGCAGTTCCATCTAATTGAAGCTGTCTTAAATTTCCCATATCCCCAAAGATTTCTGGAAAGCTCCTTAGTTGAGAACAGCCTGAGCAAAAGAGAGCTGTAAGGGATTTCAACTCACAAATGCTACTTGGAAGACTCCTAAGGTTGTTGGAAAATCTCAGATTCAAAAGTTGAAGCCCTCGTAGATTCTCAATTGATGATGGTAGTGCTTCTATGGCAGATCTACCCATATTAAGCTCTACTAAATTTTCCATACTCTCCCATATTTCAGGGAACTCCCTCAGATTTGAACAACCACAGCAAGAAAGAATTGTGAGAGATTTCAAATTACAAATGCTTTCTGGAAGACTCACAAGGTTGTTGCAATAATCCAGATTCAAGAATTGAAGTCCTTTTAGATGTTGAATTGATGCTGGTAGTTCTTCTATAGCAGTTCCATCTAAATGAAGCTCTTTTAAATTTTCCACATCCTTAAGGGTTTCTGGGAAGCTCCTTATAAATCCAGGACAACCTATGCAGAGGAGAGGTGTAAGGGATTTCAACTCATCCTGTTGATATTCCCACTCGATAGTGGGTATCAGTGATTTACCAGCAGAGGCAGGGTTGTGTTCATAAGCATGGGAGGCATATATAAGATGGATCCCACACTCCTTCACATTCATTGCTTTACCATCTGAGCAGCCACTAAATGAAGTCTTCAATTGCTTCCATTTATTCGAGCAGAACCTCTTCTGAATAGCCACCTTAGGATAATAAAACATCCACATAACATCAGGCAGCTGCAAAGAATCAATCCTGACAGCCACCAACTGGACGCTCACCAACCAAAGTCAAATCACACTTGAAGTAACTTTCAACAATCCTCCATCC
This sequence comes from Tetrastigma voinierianum, assembly GCA_016808115.1. Classification (NCBI taxonomy): domain Eukaryota; kingdom Viridiplantae; phylum Streptophyta; class Magnoliopsida; order Vitales; family Vitaceae; genus Tetrastigma; species Tetrastigma voinierianum. The sequence goes on from JAEQBH010000401.1 coordinate 158,514, forward strand.
TGCCTCAGATTCATTATCAAGTACTGGATCATAAATAGAGTACAAAACAAAACCCAACAAGTCACTATCTTTATACCAATCTTGGGGAAGCTTTGCTACTACTTCAAATCCCTTTTTTTGAGGCCTTATCCATTTTGGAATTCCACTACTTCCAGAAATAAATACACTAACTCCAATAAAATGTAGTTGTCTACCATTATAACCACATTCCCAATCCTGCAGAAAATAAATCAACACGTCGTGAATTCCCATGTCTGCCAGTATACCAAAAAGAAAAAAGTGGTAAGAAATCAAAAGTACCTGAATCACTGATTCGAAGCATTTGAATAGTGAAGATGAGAGTAGAGGTGATGAAGTTTCCAGCAATCTGCACCCATGTACATCTAAGATTCGCAAACTGGACGGAAGCTCTGCAATTTGTTCTAGTCCAAGGCAGTGACTCAAGTAAAGGACTCTCATCATAGAAAGTTGATTGATCCAAGTAGGTATGCTCCTAAAACGATTCGCATTTAGCTGTAATTCTACCAGAGACGATAGGCGCCAAATTTCATTGGGGATTCCTCCTTCATCTAGTTTGCAGCAACTTAGATCTAATACTTGTAATGAGTACAAGCAGCAAATATCACTCATGATTACCCCTCCGTGCATTAGCTTTAACTCAGATAGATATAGCTCCTTTAAGGAGCATAAACCTGACAGAGAAAGTAATCGGCTACACATCAAATTTAAGCCATGAGCAAAAAGAGACTTCAAGCTTTTGAGCCTACCTAGGTTTTGTGGCAATATGTGGAGTTTTGAACAGTAACTGACATCGAGATATTGGAGAAAGCATAAATTACAAATACTTTCTGGAAGAGTCACGAGTTCTTTGCAACCTCTTAGATTCAAAATTTCAAGCCTATTTAAATGTTCAATTGAGGACGGCAGCTCTTTTATAGCCGTTCTGTCCAGGTGAAGCTTCCTTAAGTTTTTGACATTTGTTAAGACTTGTGGAAAGCACTGTAGTTGTGAACAGTCAGAGAGAAAGAGTGATTTTAGGGATTTAAACTGATCCCAAATGCTTGTCGGAAGACTCTCAAGGTTTTTGCAATCTCGCAAACATAAGGTATCTAAGACAACGGCAGTGGGTATGCATGATAGTTGGTTGATTGGATTTGGCTGACCCTTTAAACAAAGCTTCCGATTTTCCACATTCTCCGACAATCGTATAACATCCCTGCTTCAGACCGCCGGATCGTATGCATATATCGGTTGGAACCCACACTTGAGCACCTTACATTTTCTGTTAGGATTTGAAAAGCGAGCGTGAAGAGATGTGAATTGATTAGAGCGATAGATCTCCATAATGGCAACCTTGGGATACAATGTCACCCACATATGTTTTGAGGCATCTTTGCGATGATAGGATTTACAACTAGTACCACATTGGAGATCTTGCCTTAATTTGTGAGGAGATCTATATCCATCACCAAAGGCTAATACGCAATTTAACTCAGTGGAGATAGAATCATGTGCGGAATCGCTTTCAGGTATGCCCTCACAACATATAGCAACTCCTAAGAAGTCATTATTTTCATACCAAATGTTTGGAAGCTTTATAATTATATTATGTCCCTCACTCTGATTCCTTATCCACTTCGGAATCCCACTGCTTCCCTGAACGACCATACAAATTCCTTGGCCATGGTACCAAGAATCACTGAGGAATAATTTATCCGAACTTCTCTTGTATTCCAAATCCTGCAAAACACACAAAGTAGGATTATGAGTTTTTTATGCAATGGATAATAGGGCACCAATTTAAACTTGGTCTTGTTGGTATTTAAAGTGTAGTTAATTTTTTATAGTCATGAGATGTGAAATCAACTTCAAAATAGGATTATGAGGAAGTTAATATTGTGCTTTGGGTCTAGGCGGTTCTAGGTGTCCTTACTTGAGCTCATATACATCGATGTCGTGATTTATGAGGGTTAGATTAGCTTTTGCTTCACTTATATGGATAAGCATATTTTGATAATTTTATAATGTTGCTAAAAAAAGTGAATATCTAAACCAAAAGTAATATTTTTCTAATGCAATTTAGATTTTTCCTTTTTGACAAAAATTGTCTTTTTGCTTCCATTGCATAGGATATAATGACTTAAAGGAGATTTTCATGCACATAATCGAAGCTCGGAATCGATAAGGAAAAAGTGATTTGGGATTTTCAACAAATGGACCTATGACCTAGTGTATCATCTTGATATACCATTTTTTATGGAAGCCACCTGTGCTGGTTGACGAAATGGCTTATCTAAATAGCTCATTGGCCTACCCACCACACAATCACACATAGGTATGCGATTTTAGTTAGAATTTTGACTATCATATTTTGTATTTTTGCATTTCTCTTATTCTATTTTTTAAGCTTATGTTTCCGATACCCATTTGTAGATTGGTATAAGTTAGGTATTAATGGGCAAGAACGTTAATGTTCCGTTTCAAATTCGGAAAGTACTAAGGAAAGAAAATAGTGAGGAAAATAGAGAAGAAAAGTGGAAGGAAAAAGAATTTGGAGGAAAATAAAAAATTTGTTTAAACTTAATAAATTAATTCTATATGTTTTATTCAAACTCGTTTTATTTGTTTTTCTCTATTATATAGGGATTAAGAAATTTTAAAATATGTAAAATTTTGATTATATTTTATTTTCCTTTATATTTTCACTATGGAACCAAACACGAGAAAATCATTTTTCTTAGTATTTTTTTTTCCTTTCCCTAGTATTTTTCAGGTTCCAACCAGAGCCTAAAAAGACATAGTTGATACAAGAAAATTAAAGCATACCTGATTTGCTGATTTGAGGCAATTCACCAGAGAATGCATCGGTGGCAATGAGGTCCCAATAGAGCTGTGCGCATCTAACAGTCGTAGACTTGAAGGAAGCTCTGGAATTTGTGAAAGCTTCTTGCAATGACTCAAGCCAAGGGCTCTTAGGTTAGACAGTTGACTGATACCCACAAGAATGTTAGTGAGAATTCCTCCTTCCTCTAGATTGCACCCACTTAGATCTAATACTTTCAATGAGCATAGATGGAAAATTTTATTGAAGAATTCACCTTTGTTTATAATATTGCAGTTTCTCAGACTTAATTCTTCCAATGCTTTCAATCGGTTATCACTCTTTATTACTCCTAGTGTTAGATCGCATTTATCTAAACATAGCATCCTTAAGTGAGATAAACTAGATAAAGAAGGCAATCGACAACTGACCGATCTCAAAGAAAGATCCTCTAGACATGGCATTCTCTCCAAGGCCTTCGGCAATTTCCCAAGTTTTGAGCAGCCATCAAGATATAGAGTTCTAAGAGAACTCAAATTACAAATGCTGTCAGGGAGACTCTCAAGGTTTTTACAGTTGTTCAAATACAATTCACGGAGGTCTTGAAGTAGTTCAATCGATGATGGTAGCTCTTTTATAGCTGTTTCATCTAATATAAGAGTCTCTAGTTTTCCAATATTGCGCTTGATTTCTGGAAAACTAGTTAGTTTTGAACAGCCTTTGCAATGAAGATGTAAAAGGTGTTTCAACTTATGAATGTCCCTAGGAAGAGTCTCAAGGTTCACACATCCTATAAAATTCAAGGAGATAAAAAAATGTTAGTTCATAACCCTTACATGTTTACTAGAAATCAAAAGAGACGGAAACATAGTAGAGGAGTAGAGAGAGAAAGAAGGAAATTTCATTCTGCATTACCAAAAAATCAAAGCGTGAAGAACAAGATAACCAAGCTGAAAAGGGAGAAAAATCTTCACCATACACGTGTCCCCCCAACAGCCTTATCTAAAAACGGGAATAAAGACATTTGCATCTATATTTGGTGCCAGCAGAAATTGAGAAAAAAAAATGCAAAGAGAAGAAAATATAAAAAGAGAGAAAAAGTGAAAGCATATAATTTTAAAAAATAGACTTAAGTTAATAAATCATTTTTATTTTCTACTTCAAACTTATCTTATCTATCTTAACAATACAATATAAAAAATTAAATAAATAAAAAAAGTGAAAGCTTCTAACTAACTAATTTTTATTTTTATTTGATTTTATTTGAATTTTTTTCATAAAACAACTAAATATAAAGATATATATTTTTCCTTAATTAATAAATGAACTTGTACAACCTGAAAGAAGAAGAATCTCCAAATTTGGCATGGTTGAGAATTTCGGTATTTCAATGAGCTGTTGTGAACCATTGAGATTCATGCGTGTTAACTTTTTAAGACAATGCAACAAAATATACTTTCTTTTTATGAATCATTTTTAGAAGACTTTAAAATATTAGAAAATAAGAGAATAAATAAATAATCATACCAAGTTTCCTTCCCAAAGTCCTTTTATGTTGCTACGGATCAAACTGAGTTCAACAAGATTGTTTGCATGAAAATTTGATGGTATAGATGCTAAAGAATAACCAACCCAAACGAGACTTGTCAAGTCATGAGAAGGAAATGCAAAATCTTCAGAAAGTTGCACTCGATTGTTATAGACGGCAAGCACTCTAAGTCTAGTCATTCTTTTGAAAGCTTCAGATGTAAACTTTATCTCATGTTCTAATGTGCACTGATCATTAAGAAGCATCCCTTCAATTTTTTCAGTCCCCTATATATAAAAGAAAGAGTGTAAAATAAGCTAACCCCAATGATTATAAATAAAACCTTAATAAGATGATATGGATAAATAACTTCTCAAATAAAAAAGATATTGTTAAACTATATCTATGCATCTTACCGTATTTATTGTTAATACTCGACAAACATCCTCATGTTTCCATAATCTGCTTCTCTCTCCCGGTTCATTAGGACATTCTTTATAAACAATTTCCTTACCCATTTGGGTTAACAAATCATGCATTTCTATCTTTTTGTCTATTGAAATGGTTATGAGACACCTATCCACCAGAGCATTTATTCCACTTTCTGCTTTGAATCTGGAACCATCTAAAACTTGTGTTATTGTTTCCACAGGACTCCTTTCAAGAGGCACGTCCGTAAATATCTTTTGTGTATGATCCAATCCATCATAACTTATTTTAAGCACATTTGTAATTTCCTTGTTAGGCACTTCTGCCAGCTTCTTCAATTCACTTTTCCAAGCTTTTACTCCCTTTTTGAATAAAAGAGAACCCAAAACTTTCAGTGCCAAGGGAAGACCATCAACATATTGTGCTACTTGGATAGAGAGATCTCCATAACCTTTCCCAGGAAGATGTTGTTTGAAGGCATAAGAACAGAAAAGTTGAAGAGCATCAACTTCATTTAATTTGTCAACCTCATATATATAATCCACTTCATGTGCCTTTAGCAAATCTTTTTTTCTTGTCGTTATGATGATTCTACTTCCATGACCAAACCAAGAATGCTTTCCAACTAAGTGCTCTAACTGTCTCGAATCATCAATATCATCAACAAAAACAAGAACCTTTTTGGAGGAAAGCTTGTCCTTTATTACTTTGACACCTTCATAAATATTCTTCAAAGTCAGTTGTCCATTTACCCCTAGAGTATCATCAAGAAGTTGTTGTTGTAGCTTAAGTAGACCAGAATCTTTGGCGGATTCTTCTCTGATATTTGTGAGGAAGCTAGTACTTCGGAATTGATTGGAAATTTTGTTATAAAGAGCAGTGATGATGGTAATCTTGCCAATTCCACCCAGCCCACAAACCCCAACCATACGAACACCATTTGATTGAATCTCTAACCCCGATACTAATCTTTCTAAACGAGAATCCATTCCAATAATGTTCTCATTAACATCTAAAACCATAGGTATGGTTCCACAGATTTCCTTAAGAATATCTTGAATGATCTCTGATTCATAGCTGCCAATTGCAAATCATAACAGAATACGCTTTTTGCATTAGCATTAGTTGCAAATGACGATAGATCATATGCAGAAAATTTAATGATGCCTAAATTTTCAACTATAACTTGTCAGAGGTAATCAGAACTTAATTAAATTAAAAGGAAACAAACCACACCTATTGAACTACATTAAAGTACAATTTCATTATTTTTTATAAGTGCACATATGAAAGAATTGACAAAAGAAAATGAAAACTATGATTAATTTGCATTAGCAGAAGTGGAAAAGGAAACTTAAATATTTGTATCTGCTTGTGGAACTCAATCTTTTAGAAGGTTCAAAATAAACTTGACATGTCTATAATATTATTATCACCTATTTTTTAATAATGGATTTCATCATTCGAATAACTACTGATCTGCATTCAATCTATTTTGGACCTAATAATTTTCATGTTGATTAGATGGTCAGTTACCACATTAATCTTCTATACTTTCATGACTTTGTCTCACCATTTATATGGAGAAAGATCCCCTTTGATCTGTTCCTATTTGTATATAAATTAAATTTTATCAATCTGCTATTACTTAAGTTTCAATCCTATTAAGTGTGTCTCCATATATTTCTAAAAAGATAAAGCACAATCATGAGGAAAATTTCATACATTTGATAATCCTCAGCAACACCTAGCATTAGACTTAAGTAAAAAAAACATTTGAAAACATTAATTTTAAAGGAGAAAGGCTAGTACTTTGAATGAGAAGGTGAAAAGAAGTTACAATTACCTGTCGACCTTCACATCATATCCAGCCAGTTTGCCTGCTTCCCTCATGGCAGTCTTCCATCTTCTTATCTTTTCCTTTTTCTTCCTCATCTGCATTTTCTCATGGATGCAATGCTTTATAAATCTCCCTTTGGTTTCGCACTTCAGACGGATCCACATGATAGAAAATTGGGATGACCTTTTGCTCCCTTTCCTCTTTGCAGTTGATGATCTTGACCAGCTCTTCCAAACACCATTTGGAATCAGCATAGTTTTTTGAGAACACAACAACGGCAATCCTTGATTCTTCAATAGCTTGTAAGAGCTCCGGTGAGATCTCTTCCCCCTTTCGAAGGCCTTCATCGTCTCTAAAGGTTTTGATATTGCAACGAATCAAAGCCGAATAGAGATGATCAGTGAAGCTTCTGCGACTATCTTCACCTCTAAAACTCAAAAACACATCCCAACTCCATCGAGAATGAGAATCAAAAGTGGAAGAAGAAGAATAGGGTATCATGGGGGTGCTGCTACTGGAGGCCATGGCTCAACAGAAATCGGAAGAAAAATAAAGGTTTTTGGGTATTGATGAGTACTTAATTTTCCTTAGCTTCATATGTAAAGCTTTAATGTCAGTGTGGGCCATGTGATTTTTCTTTCTCAATTATTTCTGAGCTGTATCCATCTAGTGGAAACACTTCACACTTCACACTTCACATTTGAGTCATGACCGTACACCTCAATTATTCCCTACACTCTTTATCTTGAACGAATGTCTCAAACCAACTTAAAAGAATTTAAAATATTTAAAATTGTAATTTAGGATGAGTTTTGTACTGAAATATGCAAAAAAATTAATAAAATTGGTTGTGTTTCATGAAAAAATTTCCAAATTATGTTCTTTAACGCCAAGAACGCGAACGACTTAGATTCGATTCGTGCAGTGCTCGCCGGTAATCCACAAGATTCGACATTCACCATTGCGCCCAACGGTGCATTTGAATACCAATCAAGCCGCCGCTCTCAACAAATGCACCAATCCATCCAGTGCTCAGTCGCCCGAACTGGCCAGAATTGGTTTCCTTAAGTTCTCGCGCCTAAGGCTTTTTCCCCATTCTCCCCTTCGCTTCTCCTCTCTTCTCCCCTTCGCCTCCGGCAGCAAATCCGATCCGATTACGTGGTCTCGCGCCGAGCTCTTCCTCCCTTGGTCGCCCTCCTTCGCCCCCACCTGTGTAAAGCTCTTCCCGTCCGTTCTATTTTTTAAATGGGTGTTGGGTTCGGGTCGACGACTAGCTCGAGTCAAGCCAGCTTCTCTCATCTTCCTACTATGTCAAGTAAAGCATTTGAGGTTTATTTTTACTATTTTTCATTAGTTTCCATTTTATTTTCTTGGTTTTGATGGTGTGGATTTTTTTGATGATCGAGTTATGGTATGAGGCAATGGAGTTATCTAGTTACAGTATGACTATTATTACTTTTTTTGGTGTTCATTTTCATTGTTCATAATTGCAATCGTCATGGTGATAATCGACGGGATCTCTTTATGGGTTCCTTTTGAATTTGGTGACAAAAAATGGTCTTTGAGGGTTTTGGGTTTGGGGTGCAGAGGAGACAGGATGGGCCTCCTGTCACATGCCACTACCACTGCTACAAATGTGTTTTTTATGTTTGGTTGCTATTTGGGTAAGTGGGTGTCTAAAGTTCTACTTCTACAGACCTTTTACCTGGTTGGGTTTTGCCCTGATCTTATCTGGATTATGACCGAAAGGGTAAAAGACCGGGGGCTGATCATTCTATGAAAATATAATAATCATTCATTTTGACTTTGACCAGTTGATAGTGGGTATGCTACCGCACAATCAAATGGCTCAATCAAATATAATCCCGATGATTTCGAATTTCAAATAGACGGCCGAGAAAGGGGGTTTGTTGTCGTAGAATTCTAAAACTTGATGGAAATTTTATAATGACTACGAACTCAAGGTGATGGGTGTCGAGTGTTTGTGGTTGTCTAACATGGTAGATTATCTGTAATATAAAACCTTGACAGATTCATAGAATTTATTGACTTTCTGGGTCTTCTCTGCTCTCCATCGCCAACATTATTAACTTTTAATGAATGTGATGGAGGTGGAGTTTGATTCAGCTTTGAGTTTTTACAATAACATACAGCTATTGTACTTGTGATCTTTTTGTTTTGGATTCAATTGATAGAATGTGATATAACCTTATATGTAATGATAAGCATTTTATCAAGCAAAAACCGAGTAAGAACTCTACTACTCTAAGTAAGTTTGATATCAGGTTTATATTAATCGTATACAGGGTTTATTCATAATAGTAGTTTGTCTAGCTTTATTTCATACTCAGAACTCTTTATTGTCATTAGTTAGTTGGGGAGAGTGAAGGGACTCCTTTCGTATATGTTGACCAAACGAAGGTGATGATAGTTTCTAGATTAGAAAGTGGATATGAGATTAGTGTTTATATCAGTAACACAACAAAGAGTGTTGTTTAGTGAAGTGGAGGGTCTTTGTTGGTATCACCTTAAGGGCCATTTTTTCCAAACCCTTAAGGTTTTCTGTTTAATTATTGTGATACTCTTTCCACAATGTGTTTTACTAATATGTATAGTGTATCGTGACATCCGTAAGATATATATGGCGCGAGGGGCCACATGACGTTGATCCATTTGATCCATCCGTCTCGCTATCGCAAGACGCATACAGTCCCACTTTGTTGAGACTGATCAGGTTTGCATTTTATTATTCACAGAATTAACATTCCGGGGCCATTTCTATTTATATATATAGTGAATTCTTAAACATACTATTTACACTATAGTTACAGGATTCCTCCACCTCGCTGCCAGAGCAAGAGCCTTCCTCAAATGTATGGAGGCTGGATTCACGTATCCGTCTTCCATACGTGATCCGCGTGATTCTACTGCGATATACCGATTAGGCCACATCATTATAGATTGGTCACTATTACTCGTCTTCGCCGAGAGATGGCGCCGAGACTATTATTGATACCCAGCTGTCCCGCTGAGATGAATCACCACACAGATGTCGCTATCATGCTAGTTCAGATCACTTAACTCGCCAGGACTGTAATATGCATGTTCATGTAGCAGTTATGCGGTGAGTCGCTTCTGAGTCACCCCACCCATCGATGCTCTCGCAGGATTGACCATCTCCATCGTGGTTATGTCAAGCAGCTTATCGACACCGTGTGGACCTCGATGTCGCGAGTTCTCGAGCGAGCGTGTGGGTTCTTATTAGGCGCTCGATAGGATCCTTCTTGTTTCCGGACAAGAAGGGGGTCCATAGTTCACCGTGCTTTCTCCCGCTACTCCGTGATTCGACGTGCATATCGACCTATAGCCAAGGTGCAAGACTTGCACACACATATCGAGTTATGCCGTGCGCCGACCATAGATGCAAAGATATGGTCAGATTACACTCATTCAGGTATGTATATATTTTTTATTGTAAGTTCATAAACTTTCATCTATGAAATTAGATCGCTTAATTTATGTTTATTGTATACTCAGCTATGGTCTTGGGAGAGGCTTCACGTGGGCCGACCCGATTTTGGGAGATCTGCACCATATCCAGGACCACCATCAAGACATGCCTGGCGATGATTACTCATATCGATGGTGTCAGAACGAGGGTATGGACGATGGATTACCACCGAGCCCGGCGTCACCTGCCGAGGTCGAGGTACGCCCGCAGCCGCCTTCCGCCGGTGTGGAGAGTACCTCGGGACACGTACTTAACCCAACCTGTCCCTCCTATACCGGTGATCGCCTAGACGCCACGCACTTCACTGCAATATATGTTAACGTATAAGGTTGTAATTGTGTGGTACACAAGTATATGGTTCAGTATGAGACTTCAACTGGTTGACATAGTGCTATTTGACGCCAATGGTTAATGTGTAGGTCTTATGGCACTGCAGACGGCGGAGAGGTGGTCAATTCACCCCCGATATATGCGAATGATCAGAGATCCGGGCTAAAGACGATGTCAACGACTCATATACCATACTATCATGGTGATCGTCCTGAGCGCGCATTGCTTCCTGGGCCACAGATCGGGAGATACCCCAGCCTTGCTCTACGCACCATCATCTACATAGTCGATGCACGCCGCGACACGAGGGGTGATCACACATATCATGTCTGCATAGCACTGCTTTCGAGACACGACGGCGAGGGTCATACATTCACCCCCTTCAGTGGGTATGATGGACTTCAGATCTATACATGCAAAGTGGTATCGTCAGATACACTCACGCTTTATGACAATCTCATTCACTGCATAGAGATGATAGTGAGGTTTCATACTACACCCTGTGAAAGGAATGTGTTATGGTACGCTCTGGACCGACGTTTTGTATAATATTTTACCTAATTTTAATCAATGAGTATGTAATTATAATTATTTGGTCAATCACGCTAGACGCGCCATGGCTGACATACGATCGGTCTCGTTTGCTTCGTCAAGCAAGTATGTGCATATCATATCGCTCCGCTCCTACTGCTACACAGACTCAGAAGAACATCATGGTCGCGGCACACCTGTGAGAGATCCACATCACATGCACCATCGAGTAGCCTCCAGTTGTCAATGGTCTGGTCACTGATGCGTACCCCACTGGGAGGCGCAGGCGCAGGGAGAGGCGCAGGGGAGTCGAGCCGAGGCTCGCAGCCGAGATGGTGCCAGGTCATGGCGTGATACAAAGGCTACGCAGACATGCACACTCTCACGCGAGCTCCACTCACTTGCTACTCCCTCTCATACCCACCCTCAATCGTCCACACCACATTTCGTACACCCACACATTGACGCGTCACCTTCCACAATCATTATCTCGCACCCCACACATCACCACCTTCCGCACTACACACGCTTTATCCACACACACCACCTTCCGCATCACATTCCTCAGATCCACACATCGAATCCCACACCTTCCGCACTACACTAGATCCACAATACATCGACCGTCACCTTCCATACCCCACCATTGACACATCACCATCCATCCCCACACGATGACACCATACTGTGACCCTTTACCCGAGCTGGCACTTCCTGTGCAGCGACTCCTGACTCGGGACAAGACGACCACTCTTCCATCCACCACTTGCCTCGCCTCCACGTCCCTGCTCCATCGCCTCCCTGGCGCCGCCTCACACAAAGACAGATACCAAGGTCCCACAGTCTGCGATTCTAGGCGCCGCTCTGGAGAACTATTAGGCGCCTTCGTGGGGACTCATTGATATGATTTTATATTTATATATAATTTTTTTATACATGTGCATTAGATTTTTCTTGTCATCGATTAAGGTTTTATGGTATTTCAAAGATCATGTGGTTTTGTGGTTTATGGTTTTTTGATTGTTTTGGGTTTTTTAAGAAAATGAGTGAGATTTATTTTACATTATATCATATTTTATTTGTAAAAAATTTAAACTCAATGCTCTTAATGATAAGTGTCACGCCCCCGATCCCGGTCCGACCCGATTGGCGGATCCGAACCGAAGTCCGGGCCGCGATACCATCTATACTATCTATATAGTGGGACTCTATTGACCTCGTTTCTTTCTCGAGTCAAGACTGTGATCGTGTGGGTATACAAATAATTTCTGTAATAACAAAAATCATTTGTACATATACAAAGAACTACCACCGGAGTGGTGTCCATCACAATCTATACATATACACAAGAGTCCCTTTACTTCAGACCATTACAATTTTACTATTACAAACTTCAGAGGATTATAAGCAAATACTGAGTGAGCACTCATCTCCGAGCCTACCGTCATGGATGTGGAATGTCCCGTCCCTCTAGCCTCCTCTTTCTACCTACACCTGGATTAACACCCAGGCTAAGCTTTACGCTTAGTGGGAACATAAGCATGGACAAACTTTCACCAATGGGCGACCACACAAGCTTATACATATGCATTATATATATCTAAACATATTTTTATAACTTAAATTCCTTATCATCTTATATTCCTAATAAGATGTCAAACTTTTTCTATTACATGTTCTATATCTTTGGCATATCCTTTACTTATACTTCTTTTCTCTTATTCCTATTTCGTAGTACTTTATATATTCCATACTTATCATGTCTCTAGTTTATGTCTTTTTCATCTTTAGGTTCTTATGTTCATTGCATTCTTCAGACTCATTACGCCTATCATATCATTCCTTATCTATCACAAATACTTTGCTTATTTCTTGTCACTTGCTTATATCAGATACTGGATCTATTTCATCTATTTCTTGTATCATGTTCTTTGCAAGTTTCCTATACTTTCATGTCTCGTATACTTTCATATAACCTATCTTATACTATCCTGTACGTTTATCTACATTCTTATACTTTTCATATACCTGCTCTTTCATATGTCTTTTACCCGTCTCAGCTCCTTTCTATGTCAGAAGTCATGTCTCTATTCTATGTCTGCATATGTTATATCTATACTTTTCTATACATACATATTCATACTTAAAATATCAGACATTCATATTCTATCTATCATCTACTTTGAAGCTGTATACTTTCATTACTTTTCTTTGCGGTTCATATACTTATTTTCATCAAGTTATACTCGTATTTCTCGTTCTTGTAACTGTCTACTATCATCGCATAGCAAGGCTATGCTTCTCATATCATGTCATATCCTTTTAGGTTTCCATGTCTCGCAAATACCTTAGAAGGATACAAACTATGTGTAATCAAGTACTATCAATCGCATGGCGCACTGATCTCCGTCTATATCACCCGAAGGTATCATCACTCCGTACGAGACAAAGGACTCCATGCCTATGCTATCGGTAACTGGCAAGGTACTCATCACCGCACGAGGCGCTGACTCGTCTATTGTGGTGACTTTATGTGGGGCCACCCGGGATCCAAACGGATCTATGTCATCGACCCAAACTAAATTCCTCGGGAGACCGTCTATGAATATGTCATGTTGAATCAGATTCTCTCCCTATAAGAGATGCCTATCTATCCTCTACCAGTCCCAAGGTGACAATCTGCCTTTATTACATTTTTACATATCTCATAAGCATGAATAACATTATTACTCATATTTTTATGCATATATACTATCGTTACTTTACTTCCTCGTATTAGTTCTCATAATCGTAGTTTCACATTTTGCCTCATATATATATATAATACATATATTCATATCTTTTTCTATCATTTAGTTTTGTCTATCATATTTCATGAATGCATCTATGCACTCTCAGATTCATATATTCATATATAGCTTTCTATATTCATAACTTCATATCATTTATACATTTCTATCATGTTTTAGCTATTCTTGTACTTTCTATATTCCTATCATGTAGGCTTTTACTCATTCACATTTTCGTATATGTACCTATCATTTATGTACATGTTCTCATTCCTGTGATTTGTCATCTTTCACTTATCTCTATCGTTCTTATCATTTATGTCTTTCTATCATATGTTCCTAGTGTGTTCCATCTTATTCCTTTCGGTATGTCTATCTTATACTCATATCTTTTACGTATTCCTATCATGTGTTCTTAGCATGTTCTATCGATTCATTTATATATCTATCATATAATCCTATTATACACGCTTATATTCATATATTTACTAATCTTATATACTTAGCCTCTATCATTCGTACTTTAGACTATCATATCTTATGACATGTTCTATCATATCTATCATATTTTATGACTTCTTATACCTATCATATCTTATGACATATTCCTATACCTTTCTATACTTGTACATTATGCAACCTATGTATTCCATTCCTCTATGAATCTACTTTATTTAGAAATTGAATCAATCCAATCGGATCCTCAAACTAAAAATTATACATTTTCATGCCAACTAGTCATTTTACCGATTTTTCTAGTGACAATTTTTATTACTCATTTTTCCGGGGTCTTAACTTTATATTTTGACACTATGTCCTTATAATCATTTAAAGCTAAGGTGTTAAGGGTTCTATTCCAACTAGACCACCCAATGAGCACCGAACTCAAGTTACGTCCAAAATAACCCGACTTCTATGTTCAACATCAAAACCAGAATTTGTTTGCACACGGTCCCACTTCGAAAGGGATTTTTGGGCCACTTAGAGTCTTATAATTTGATTAATGCCTATTTCTTTTTGCGCTCGCTTTTCTCGGGGTCTATTTTAATTGACACTCGAATAACTCCAAATCGATGTTAAACGATAAGTTTATGGCTAAAATACGAAAACCTATTTAAACCTTTAATGCGTAATTGCAGGTACCGGTACATGTCAACATGTACTGGGTGCATGCCAGCCAAATTAATTGGGGACTCTAAATATGTAATCGGTACATGTTCAAGGTGTACCGGCACATGTCACCGAAAAGCGCCTCTGTAATGTGTGTTTTCCCATTTTTCCATATTTTGATCCTCAATTCAATCCCCTATACTTTATATACACTCTCAAGACCACTTCAAATTCATCTTATGATCTATTTTCTACTCAATTTATCATTCAATCCTTCTTATTTCAGTTAATCTATCATGTAATTACTTCAAAACTATTTTAATACGTTATGACCCATACACAAACCAAACATGATGTTTAGTTAGGCTTATTCTGCAAAGTTCTAACTCAAAGACTCTCACTAATCCATTAATCTATCCTCAAAAGAGAGTGATTTCATTGAAATTATCGCATTTATACAATTTTTACCCACTTTACTGGGCTTATACTTTTAAGTAAGATTTAAACCCTAAAGAAACCCCAAGCTGTGTGGACAAGCTACTAACCAACCAAAGACGCACCATACATAATCTCTGTAATCCATAACCAAAGCTGGCTTCCATACCTTCGATCTGCCTCCTTCTTCCTCTCTTCTCTCTTCTTTCCTCTTCTTCTTCTTTCTTTTCTCCTCGCTTTCCCTTCTCTCTCTCTCTCTCTACTTGTTCTTTCTCTCTTATTCGGCACTCAAATTGGTCTTAAACCCATGTTTATATACATGTTTGCCAAAACAATTAAAAAAACCCATTTTGTTTTAACTTTTCATTTTTTTTGCACTTAAGCCCTTATTCTCTTCTATTTATATTCCAACTTTCTATTTCCGTTTTAACCCCATAACTCCTCTATTTACATTTCATTTTTCTCAAGATTTTAAAACATTAACCCCCTCGGCTTTCTTCACTTTTACGACCATTATATCTTTTTTAACAATTTACGCATCGTTCTTGTATCTCAGGGAACTTTCAGGGGCCTCTGCTTTATTTTTCCTAAAATTCCATTTAGCCTTATAATATACCCTAAATTGTTCAAAACTACTGGCAGATATTTCGGAGTACAGCTACAATGCACTTAGATCACCCTTTTCACGTAAGATGTATGAAAATGGTGTATATAAGTGTTAATTTTGATCAAATATTTAATAAAAGTATAAATTAATTGAGGGTGGTTATATTTGGTGGAAATCAGAAAAAACTAAATGAATGAAATTATTTCAAATTAATTATCATTGAACAAATATTTATAAAAAGATGAAAGAAAATTAAAGCAACAAGTTATTTCATATGCTATTTGAAACTCATTTCAATCCTCATATCCCCTTCCTAGTTATTTCAACCTCTCACTTTCCTAGTTATAACCTCTCACTTTCCAACCAAATAATATCAACGTTTTTCACTCCCTTTATTTGAACTATTTTGAGCCCTTTTCACCTAATATTACAAAGATTCAAACCACATAAAATATTCAATCTCCAATCGCTTATTTGTTTTACTTAAAAAATGATGCTCAAGTGGACTTTTCAAACATCGCTTTCACAAAATTATCCTTCAATATTTTGTCATTGCAAGCATAAATATCTACCATCCTTTCCATTCTTATCCAAATCAAAATGCTTTTTTTTTTTTTTTTTTTCTTATCCCAGAAATCTAAATTGTACATAAATCCCTGGGTATCCATTTTTAAAATTGTTTTTTTTATTCTGATAAACAAAGAGCACTTGTTGAACAAATATTTTGTGATGAGTGGTAATTATGCCGGTATGATATTTTGTGCGTTTTTAATATGTTGAATTTATCATTTAAAAAAATGTTATATTAAATGGACCATGATTAATTGTTAGACTGACGTATGCCAAATAATTTGATGTCATGTGAAAAAAAAAAAAAGCTAAGCAGTCTATTTTATTGTATGGGTTGGAAATTGGAAGTATTTGTTGATTTAATATTATCAATATTTAATGGTATTATAAAAACAAACACTTTTTAAATAAATACTTCAAATATAAATCCTAAATCTGTTCTTATATTTGAAACGGTTTCAGTTTAGCTCTTGATTTTAAAATTAATCTTATAAAATATATATATCGAAAAAAAGACTATAATCAAACGAATTTAAAAGTCATGGTCTCGCTTCATACCTTTTCGAACCGACATTTCGTCGTGGTACACTTCCTGCGCTTATTATACCTTGCTCATTTTAAGATAACAAAATTCTCCTCACACCGTATATCATTTCATTTCATACATTATCTCGCAGGGTGCCAGCTCGTCAGCCCTCCGATCCATCACTTCTGAGAACGTAGATCCGCTCTATCCCTGGCACGATCATTCAACATCCCTGTGACATGTTTGGTGGCCAAATTGCCTTGGGCGACACAACATTACCGCTGTCTTGGATTCGCTCTAATCATTTTGCTTGCACCGCGCGTCATTTCCTTTACGCTTTTGCTTCGCTGAACGAATCGTAACTACAATCTTGTAAGCACGAATTTTTCTTTTTCGCTCGCTCAATCCGCTCGTTTCGCTGAACAAACGCCTGCTCGCAATTTTTCTGCCTGCTCTAATTTCATTTTTTTACGTTTCGTTTGCACTGCACTGAATTTGACTCAAACATTTTTTTATAGTGCAGTTTGAATTGTTTTTGAAGAATGATTCAAACAATTTTTTTTGTAGTGCAGTTTGAAATTCAGTTTTTTGTTTTCGTTTCTGTATTTCTGTTCGGTGTTACATTGTTTTTCGTTTCTGCAATACATTTGTTACAATTGGGTCAGGAATTGATGCTTTGGCTTGCCACATTCTCGAGAAAGAAACCGAGGCGGGCTGGTCGTTACACCATTTCCTGAATGAAAACAAAATGGTTACTGTTTGAGGGCTATTGCATTAATGAATTTCTATCCGTTCGTTCATCCGTCCTGAATCTACTTTTATGTTGGGCCAAATCTTTAAGAAAAACATTGATGGTATTGAGGTTAAGTTCCTATGTATTTGAAATACCACCCAAACAGAATTAAGAAATGGAATCATTAGAAAATTTGGATCTGATTGTCTACTTGAATGTGTCTCATGGTCTAGACCGGGTCAAAGTCACATGGGTTGTATCATGCCCTTAACCAACATAAACCTTCACCTTTCGCTCTCAAAAGATATGGATGTCTTATGGATTACTCACCAAAACGACTTTATACCCATCCGGATGATATCTTCTATGATGCGTTGGAAGACTGATATTCTTCAAATTTTTCTTTGGTTTGCCGCCTGTATATACAAAAAGCGGTCATTCGGAGCGCGTCGATATGTTCGGTATTGACGTAGTGTGAATTGATGAGGGGAGATAAGTATTGTATGATAGCCAATACAGAGTGGCTTTGCCATTTTATGTCTATGTAAACCCGTGTGCTTATAACATGCACGATGGGTGAGGCCCATTAAGAGAAAATCAAATCTTTTGCTTGCAAGTAAATTTGAAATAGAAAGATATGGGGGTCATTGCGATGTTATTTTGGGGTTAAAATCCGTACAAGGCTTTGGAGGGTTAGCTATCTGAGCCAGTATATTGAAAAACGATTCTTGGAAAATGCAAGAATACGAATATAGCTCACCGATGGAACTCAGATGATAGATGTTAATTTACATCTTTAAGAATCTTGGAGTGGCTTTGTCGTATCTTGATATCTTAGGCAATTTAATGTATGTCATGGTATCTGGACATAGCTTGTGCGGTTAACGAAAGTGATCGATTCTGATTAGTCTGAATGAAATTGAAAGCTATGAAATTTGGCCCAGGCTGCTTGGCATCTTCGAATTATGCTGCATTACTGAAATATCGGCGATCATGATACTTGTGATACAAATTGAATGCTTAAATGTAAAGGCATGGAAAATCAGCAGTGGATATGTATTCACACTTGGTGAAGTACGGCGATGTCTTGGAAATCATCAAAAGCAAACTTGTATTGCTAGATCACGTATTGGAATCGGAATTTATTGCTTTGGATAATGCGTTGGCAGAGTGGCTTGAAAATTCTTGGAAGATATTCCTAGTGGCTAAACCGGTGCCGGTGCGTGTATCTGTGTATTGGTCGGCGGCCGATAGGAAGAGCGAGAATGTCATGTATAATGTGATAAATCGACCTACGATGAAGACGCATGACACGATAACAACTTCTTTCTGGTGGAATTATCACCATTATTTATGTGAGAAGTCGAAAGATATGTGCGGGATCCGTTGTCAGGCTGTGGCAGCAGAGATGATTGCGCGCCGAGGGAATAGGTTTAAGGCTTCTAAGCAAAGTCATCATAAGCGGACACCACACCTAGTTGGCCCGGAGATCCCGGGATCTACAGGTTGAAAGGTTCTTAAGTTATGAGACCTGGGGTGTAAAGTGCTGCCACAGTGATTTTACCATTCGGATAAAAACGGTATTAATACGTGTGGGTTAGCTTTTGTGATTATGAAACTATATGTTCATAAATACTTTGTGAGGGTGTGAAGTGGCGGGCCACTTACGTGCAGAGTGAAAATGAATTCTCACAAAACACTCGTGAGACCGAGGGCGTGTTCATGGCTTAGCAGGCTGCAACCGGTGAGAACGATTTGTTAGAAATAGTTTGTGTGATTTCAGTGTCTAAAGAGCTTACGGTCGGCCGGTTGAACGGCCGAGTCTGCGATTGACGCGTAAAAGTGTCAGATGCAAAGACTGATTTAAGGAAAGTTGAAGTCTGGACTACTTGTATCACGATCGCGGCGTTTTCTCGCATTGGAATAATCGACTGCGATACCGTCATCTGGCGAGTTTTGATATCATAACTTTTCGACCATGCAGAGTTGTTGGGAATCAAATGGATGAAAGTTGTGTCCCCGGTTCTATTGCACCGAGCGAACATTTACGTTCGTGAGAGACACTTCCTGGAGCTATTTATACTCGGTTTCCATTTTAAGATAACGAAAAATTCTCCTCTGCGCATATCATTTCATTTTGTGCGATGTCCGCCCGAGTTGAGTTCGTGAGTCACTCCGATGCGTACGGCGGAGCGAGATCGGATATCACCGGGAGGCGATTGTCGATATGCATGATGCAGAGTTGAGGGGGCGAATTAAATGCTTAAGGACCATGACATTATACGTTGGGCTGGATACGCTTCCTAATCATTTATTTGCTGCGGGTTTGCTTCCTTTATGTTTTTGTTTACGTTTTTGAGCAGGCGGGAACTCTGAAGACGACGTAAATATATATATGAATATGATCATTTGTGTGAAACCTCTCGAGTTGTTGAAGGGACTCCATGTTGATGGTGTATCGGAATGTGCTTGCCTCTGTACTTGTTGATTGTTCCAATTTGACGATTATTTCTGAAACGCGTCTTTAATTTAAGGGCTACAGTACTCTTTTAGCGTTTATTTCATTCATGATGAATAAAAATCAAGATACTAACATGATGCTAATAATTTATCTTAATTCAAGTAATGGATGCAGTTGCCTTTCTCGAAAAGCAAAAAAGAGTTCACTTTGCTTAGATGAAAACTTTCGAAACAAATATTACTTGTGTGACCTGCACCCAGCGAGAAAAATGAAGCAATGCATCTAATAGGTTTTGAGATCTGACACTTAAAGTACGGCAAATGATGAACTAGAAGCCACTGTGGGAGCCTGATTCAACTGTTGTTGCATTGTTGAACATGGGAGAAGCCCCGTCGGCAACGGGTTGATTCATTGAATTTTCACCACAATCAAATATCACGGATGCGTCGGAAATTCCCCATAAAAATAAAGAGAAGGATTAATGTCATATGAATGATAATTTCGACAATTTGACCCGATTTTAACAAGATCGATACATTGTGTTGAATATCACTTTCCGGGTTTTTCATAATGAAATAAGACCATTTAATTCACGGTTAATATATGGAGTGGCGATAAATGACTATAGAACCATCCCGTGAATGGGTCTCGGCGATCAGCTAAGCTTAAGATGCAAGACATATCGACCACATGGGACCAGTGCCTTGAAAATATCTGTAATTTATTCGAGGAAATCTCACTTATATATAATTCCTTTAGAAAAATTGCTACAAAATTGAAGCAATTCATTTATGATATATCGGAGGTAATGTCGAAACAGAAGCAGCGATGATAAAATCTTGCTACTCGCAGGCATGTTCTCTTACCCATAATCGTATAGTGGTGGACGACCTCGAAACATTTCAACCACGATGTTTACAACAAATAAATTAAACACCCTTTGCATAATCATTGGCATACAATTTCACGGATAAATCAAAAAACCCGAGAATAGCGGGACGGTCCGTAAAGTATGAAAAAGTATACCTCTCTCACTTCTATGTGCACACCCTTTCTTGTGAAGACCTTGATTTATGTTCTTACAAAAGCGTCCGATTGTGACCCGATTGTTTGCACAACACTTTACGTCGAGGTGTTCCCCTCCCACAACACATCCATTTCGTCTGGCGGGTTGATTTAGGGCGTCCACTTCCAAAGCGTCGTATTTCGGGTAATTACGATCCGCGATTGCCATCTAAAGGAAGCCACTCATCTTCATTGAATATTGGATGGAAAAAGGAGTGCGTGTGTGTCATGAATCTGTGGATGGTGTGGTAACTTCTGTAGCGAATCAACATAAAATGTACGACATGGCGATATGACAACAGCTACGTGGGAAGCCGTATCGATATCTTTACACTTGTCGCGAGTTTTTCATGGTGTAGCGGTCGGCCTCCTTGACTTTACATGGAATAAGGCGCCTTCTCGTGATCGTAAGGGCGATTTCCATCGAACCGACGCGGCCCGACCGCGGCCGGATGCAGCATCAGCGTGCGAGAGGGTGGTGCTCGGTGGATGTCGATCTATTGCTTTACTTCTGCTTGCTGCAATAAGTAGCGGTTGAGGCGGAAAAGATTGACTATACTAATGCGATTCTGCGGGGAGGCCGAGAGCTCACTTTGGGGACACTGTGCATACCTGCGAAATGTTTGTTGTCACATTAAACCATATCTTCGACAAATATAGGTGTGAAAATGCTTGGGAAAAGGCTGCCTGAAGCCATTGTAATGCTTTGAATTAATTCTCCCGGTGTATTCATATGCTTTTTGAATTTCGGATTACGTACTCGCTAAAGACACCGACGAAGCCAAATTCTTGAAATTTTATCTTTGAACCGGGTCATAAAATTGCTAGCGAAATGGCGCATCACCGAAATCTGTGATATCACCAATGGTGTAGCCCGACCGTCGATGCATTGCTGCCCGTGATTCACGGATAATACATGCGTCTCGCATGATTCCGAAGATCGCACGAGCATTGATTTCTAATACATGCGAAGAACCATCCCGTATCGATGATAGCCTTACGTAATGCAAATGCGATGGAAAGCATTTACGATTATTTAGTCGTGCATGCGCCCGATCAACCTTTTTATACTTCCACGTATAAATGTGTACCATCGATACTACCGTAGCGAGGACTGACGATGTTGGAACCCTTGATGGATATGGCTTGAATGACGAGAACACAAACGTTGAGCCTCTGGTGTTTGGCATGGTAGTTTCACATGTTTTCCAAACGGCTTGACACATCAGGGATTTGATTCTTGTCTTACGAAAACAACGTGTATTCTGTGTATATAAGCGAGAGAAATCGCCCACAAATAGCTGTCCCAGTAGCGCTTTATGCTTTTGAAATCAGCGCCTTTTTGTGTGATAATTTGATATACCGTTTCTGCTCATCACCTCGCTAAATGGCGACCATTGACAACATTGGTGTGCGTGAATTAATGGCTTACATAGTGAACGGTGATTCGGGAGGTCTGGTTAATGATGGTCCGGTTGACGAGTTGACCTGAAGTATGCGGCCCGGTATATTTGTTGATAACACGTAAGGAAATATCTTTGACAACCATTGCACGAAGCTTCCATAGACGGTGACTTCTTACGACCTTCTTACATCTTAAAAAAGCATTTTTGGCCAAGCAAACGACTTATACCTCTGCCGGTGTGCTTTTAATGGGTAAATCTTGGGATGCCTCTTGCAAATCAGATTTGAATTAGCTTTTGCGATGCAATTCTCGCTCAGTGTCCGGTGGTCGCACCCATGGAGTCCAACAACTTGCAACAAGAATATCCAGTTTTCAACATGCTGAAATTTCGAGGTGTTTGCGGTAAGTGATAGGTAACAAGGATGGCTCATCCAATGTCTCATTCAGGATTTGATACATCACAAGATGGTGCTTGTGCAGAGACATATATCCCTTGTTCATTCTCCAAAACTTGGTTGAAAACTCGAAGGAATGATGCATGTCAATCAACTTCAACATCCCCATCATCTCCATCGCATTCATCATCAACATCTTCACCATATTCATCACGCTCTTCATCCGCAGACCGTCTCATCATCTTCCATGTAGTCCAAGATCCGACATCGACCACTACGTTTCACAACCGTAAATTTCAACCGCGCAACATTGTACTGTCGCTAACAAATATATCTCGCATGGCCACCTACGCATTGGTTCAATTGCGACTTGACTCGAACAACTTTTAATATATACCAATTTCCTAATGGTTGGGTTGCGGTTAACTTATCCAACATTTCTCGCGGCACACTACTATCATCCCGCATCGAAAAGGTCGAACCTATTTCCATTTCTAAGAGTGATACTTACAAACGAGTACTCAATTTGAACCTTCAAGCCATTAAATTCATTGCTTTAAAGATATCATATCAATCAATTGTTAGAAACGCAGCATTCAACCTGCAGATCTTCAAAGGCGTTAATACAAGTTTCGCTCCCTCATTCGACATCCGCTTTTGGGCCTCACTATTTGTCCATTATAAGAACATATCATAATTGTTGAAATTGTATATATTTTAATCGGTACAAAAATGGTCCAAAAAACAAATTATGAGACTCTCACTCGCACGTAAAATCATCTTGTGTAAAATAGAATCAAAACCAAACAATACAAACATTAATATTAATGTCATACTACACCAAAATTTGGATCTAAACACCAAACACCCTAACTTAAAAATAACAAATTATGTAATTAATTGAGAGAGCTAACAAATAAGACCCTTTATTTCAAAGCAATTTACAGATAGGAAGAGAATTCAATATTCAATTATAAATCAATGGGCTCCTTAGTTTTTAGTCAATCCTGTGAAAAATGGAAATTTTAGTGATTGCCAAGTATCACATTGGATATTCAGCACTCAATGGATTATTTTAATTTTCTGCCTTAATCCCATGAAACTGGAATCTAGTAATTGCTGAATATGTTCACATTTTTCAATGGAATTTTTTACAGTTAGCACTGCTTTAGTATCATACATTCCCAAACAGTTGCAAGAAGATACAAACATGCCTTAGGGCTAGGCAAGATTAAGAGTAAATAGAAACCCTTCTCCTTACTTGAATCGAACCATAACTAGAATCCTAAGAATGTGATAATGATGTGAAAAGTTAAACCTTATTTTCCTCATTAATTATATTCCTTTATTAATACAAGTACAATACAAGATGCAAAAGTACAATGGATAAGGCAACAACCGGAGGAAGAGTGCAACCACCGGAGCAGATCAAGAGAGCAAATGCATAGTTTGACGGACGAGCTACAGAGGAGTGGGAGAAGTGCAAGATAAAGGGGAGAATGGGAAAAAGCCCTAGCCTCATACAATTTAATCCGGCCCAACTGCGTACCGTCTAACCACGCTGGAGCCAGCCCACCAGTCGGTTGAGAACACGCATTTAATTAGTTCAAATGCCGCCGCTAGAACTACGCACCGAACTAACCAAATGCCGCCGTTCTCGACGACGGCAATTAACTTAAACCCAAATGCCGCCGTTGGTGTTGCCGGCTTCTGCCTAATTCAATCACCGCCGTTCCCATTGTCCGGCATTATGATCTAGTTTGGGAAATATTTTCGAACCAACATTAATTTTATTTTATTTTTTTTTAAATGATGTATTTCCGTACAAAACTCATTTAGGATTACGATTTTAAGTTTAAAATTCAAATTATAATTAATAACTGCGATTTTAAAACTACAGTCATCATTAGTGATATGATGCAGAGGGACTTGTTTTAACATATTTTAAAATATGTATTATTTTTGGGACTTTTAAAAAAAAAATTATTTTAGTACAAAGCTCCTTTTTGTTTTCCATTTACTTCCACTTTTCTCCTCTTTGGCCTTCAACATCAATGATGCCCGACATTTCTTGCTTTTGTCATCCACATCTATCCTTTTATTTTATTTCTGATTAATTTCTCAAAATTTAAAAAAATAAAAAGAATTGTCAAATCTCTTGGTGGTGCTTTTTAATAGAATTGAATTTGATTTGATATTATTTATCTATTTGTCTTTCATTATTTTGGTTTTATTAAATATTAAATATTAATAAGATAAAAATCATCCCAAGTGGTATTTTAACTATTTTGAATTTAATGTTTAGCAAAAAGTTGAATATCTTGATTTTTTTTTAATAAAATAATTAGTAAGTAAAAGAAATTTTGGAAACAAAAATGAGTTCAAAAAACAAGTATCACCTTTAGTCCTAAGACTCCTAACCTTGTTTTGGTTACTTTCAACTCCCAAAATTTATAATAAATAAAATAAAATTTTATTTCATTTTACACTGTCTCTAAAAAGCTCTTACATATCCATCCACTGGGTTTTGTGCTAAATGGCCTCAGTTGTGATTATGCATAAACAATCTTTTATTTCTAAGCATCTTCATGTAACTTAGAAAAGTAGTATACAAGTGTTTTAAGATTTTCTTTTCTCCAAATTTCAGGAAAAAAATGAATTTGGGTCATTAATTTAAAAATATATAAAAAAGAAACCTAACTTTTATAAACTTGTATTACCTTCGTCTATTTAAAAATATATGTAATGCTTCACATGGTAGATAGTATTTTATTTATTAGATTAATAATATCAACTAAAAAAAAATTTATGGCTAAAGTTAATTTGAAATAAATAATATTTAGAAAAAAAATTAAAAATAAAATATAATTAAACTAAATTAATTAATATTTAAATACAATTAAAACATAAAAAATAAATATTTAATACGATTAAAGCCAAAAAAAAAAAAAACTTTTAGATCGAAGAAAATATTGACTCTCATCACTAAAAAAATTTATTTCTTTGTTTTAATTGGAAGAAATTAAAATAAGTGTTTTTGGGTTGGAATCTTTTATAAAGCTTGAATGTTGGTGGTGGGATATGGTTTTTCTTTTTCAATTATTACTTCTTGGTTGTATCCTTTAGTTTTGCTCATGATAGCTAGTGCATGTGATGATTCACATGAGTAAAGATCCTACCTATCTCCATCATTTCTCTTTACTCTTTTCTTTTCGATACTCTTGCTTTTTCAGTTTCACATATGTTCTTTTCTTTTATTTCCAATTAATTTCTAAAATCTAAAAAAAAAAAATTATCAAATCTATGGGTGGCTCTTATTAAGGTCGTAAGATATGTAATCATACATTAAATTGAACTTATTCACCTAATTTGTTTTTTCCTTAATGAACAAAATTTCGGTATAAATTAACTAAAGGTTTGTTGAGTTAATAGCTAGTCAAGTAAAGTAAAGCTGACAACTTTGGCAATACTATAAGCTAAAGAAAATTTTGAGAAGTTATAGAGGGAGGCTTTCAGAAGTCTTTGTAGCTGTTTATCGTTCATGGATATTATGCGTTTGAACATGACATCTGTGTGGACCTACCAGATATGCGTTCGAACATGGATATTCTTCTCGTTTTTTTGGGATTGCTCCTTTTCTCTTTTTTTTGTTCTTCTCCAAGCAGCAATTCATTTGGTTTGATCGCTCTTCTTCTCAATTTTTTTTGTTTTTCTCCAAGTAGCAGTTCATCTCGTTTTTTTTGTTCGTCTCCAACGGCGGTGGGATTGCTATGTATTCTTCTCTTTCTTTTTTTTCTTTCTTCTCTTTTCTGCTTCCTCTAATCTTCTTGTTCTTTTTTTTTTTCCAAAAAAATCGGACAAAATCGGTGATTTATCGAAAATATTGGCGATAAATCCTTGATATTTTGCTCATTTTTTCGATGGTTTTTATCTCCAAATCCCGCGCGTGTCAGTTGTTCTCGACATTTCCACGATTTTTCGATTTTTTGATTTTTTTTTCGATATTTCGACATTATTCTCGATATTTCTTCGATTTTTTACACAACCAATTATCAATCGCCTCTTTCGTTTCAGTAATTTTCGATATCCGATAAATCACCGATATATCTGATTTTTTTAATCCCTAGGTGCATGTGATGATTCACATGGGTAAAGACCCTGATCATGTCTCTTTACTCTTTCCTTTTCCTTTTTAGCAGTCAAAAGTTGTATTGAAAGTAATTTGTTGTAGGGCATAATTTTAGATATAAATCTGTTAATAGTGTGTTATAGCCAAGTGTTAGGCTGATGTAATTTACATAATACAAAGTCTTCTGTATATGCTCATAATACAGATTCATTAAAAGTTTGGAAATTTTTTTTTTCCTTTTTGATTTCATTTCGATTTCTGAATCTTCATTTCAATCCTTGAATTTGTTATTCTGAATTCAACTATGGAATCTGAGGTTTCATCCCAATCCAATCGATCTGCTATTGACGATCCCCTCAGTCCATTTTTTCTTCACTATTCTGACAGTTCGGGCCTCGTTCTTGTTTCACAACAGCTTACAGGAGACAATTATCCCTCATGGAGTCGTGCAATGATCATCGCATTGTCTGTAAAAAATAAACTAGGTTTTATAGATGACTCCATTTCTCGACCTGATGGTACGGATTCGAATTTGCTTTCATCTTGGACTGTGATTTCTTGGATTTTGAATTCTGTATCCAAGGAAATTGCAGCCAGCATCTTGTTCTCTGATACTGCTTTGGAGATTTGGAATGATCTTCAAGATCGTTTCAAGCAAAGTAATGGTCCTCGAATCTTTGAATTACGACGAAATTTGCTTACTCGTCCAAAATCACAAATCGATCAGTGCATATTTCACAAAGCTAAAAAGCTTATGGGAGGAATTGTCCAGCTTCAGACCTGTTTGCTCAGATTACAGGCCAAAGGAAAAATAGACCATTTTGCACCCATTGCAACTGTCTTGGTCATACAGTGGCTAAGTGCTACAAGCACCATGGATATCCTCTAGGATATAAACCAAAGCAAACGCCTACTGCTAATGCTGTTGTTCATCAGATGAAAGAGAATGTTGAAACACCTATTGCTTCTAATGGTGTTTCAATTGCTGCTGCCAAAGAGAATGTTGGTTCTCTCCTCCAGTCCTTGTCCACGGAACAATGTCAACATCTCATGGCTGTGCTATCTTCTCATCTCGTGTCTTCTGTTGTCACACACGATGCTCCATCAACCTCTTGCACAACAGGTATTTGTTCCTCTGTCTCTGTACAACCTAGTTTGATCTCTATGCATTGGATAATGGATTCAGGTGCTTCTAAACATATTTGCTCCAATGCGAAGTTGTTTCTTTCAATGAGACCTATTCAGAGTTGTGCAGTGACCTTGCCAAACAAAATTATTATACATGTACACTTCTCTGGTGATATTCAATTGGCAAAGGACTTGGTCCTCCGACATGTGCTTTATGTCCCAGAATTCCATTTCAATTTAATCTCTGTCAGTGCCTTTGCAGCCAACACAGATCTCCCCATAATATTTTCTTCTAGACATTTTACTATTCAGAATCACAGCAGCAAGATGATTGGCAAGGGTGATCAATTTGCTGCTCTGTATTGTCCTGGATGCAAGAACTTTAGATGGATCCTTGGATACCTTTTCTCTTTGTGCAGCTTATGTATCACGCAGAAGGCTTCCTTACTCGCTTGGGTGATGCTAGTTTTGAATGCTTGGTTTTTATAGTAAGTCGTTTCTATGTTCAGCTGCCACATTTCTTTCCCCTCCCAGAATATCTTCTTGTACTGTGTTCACTCACTGTGATAGCTGTCCACAGGTGAGAGTGAATGCTTTGCTAAGCTTAAGTGATTTGGTTAGCACACTTGACAAACATGCCGTTCTAGATGTCTTGCAAACAGTCCAATGTTGTGCTGCAGTTGACCGTTCTCCTCCTACATTAATGTGCACGCTTGGGATTGCGAACTCAATTCTTAAGCAGGTATGTAGGGTTCCCTTGAATGAAACTGATGCTTAAGCTGTTTACTTTTGCATCATATTCCTAGGTAGTATGTTAAAGAATCTCGCGCGGTTGTGTGGTATTACAGCTCATTGTTCTTCTGTCTCAATGTGTCTTTCAGTATGGTATAGAATTTGCTGCTGAGCATGTCCTTCCACTACTCACACCTCTTCTCATTGCCCAACAATTGAATGTTCAACAATTTGCAATGTATATGCTCTTTGTTAAGGATATCCTTAGGTATTATATATGCATGTCTCTAAATTCTCCTATATAGCTTCTGTGTTTTCATCTGAATGTCGTGCTCAGACCACTGAAGAGCCTTGCTTGAAATGTTTCCCTTTCCTTTCTTTTTTCGTTGCTGTTCCATAACAGGAAGATTGAAGAAAAACGAGGGGTTACCTTAACTGAATCTGGAATGCCAAAAGTAAAAACACCTTCTTTCTCTGACGGGCTTCAATCTGAGGCATTGAAAGAGGCAAGTGGAACAGTCTCTTCTGCCACAAAGAACAGCTCATCATGGAATGAAGATTGGGGTCCCACAACGAAGGCACCTGCAAATTCCTTTCAACATTCTACGATCCCATCATCCACTCTTCCTTACCCAAATAATCAACCAATTGCAGTTTCATCTATGCAATCACACTCTTCTGTGACTTGTGTATCAAGTCAGCAAACAACTTCAACATGTCCCCTAGTTGATCTTGAGTGGCCTCCTCGGGCATCATCAGGTATGACTTCTAAAGTAGTTGATGGTCATGAGAAGCTAAAGCCTAACACAGGGTCTCCATCTACTTCAAGTTTTGATGATATAGACCCTTTTGTTGATTGGCTACCGCGGCCTGGTGGGTCCTCAAATGTTTCTGGATCTTCCAACAATGGTATAATGACATCATCAAACAACAAATATGGGTCCAGTTCAAGCTCTAGTATGATGAATGATTCCATCTTCCAAAACAACAGTGATATCAGTTGGGCCTTAAACACCCAGAAACCTATGGAGTCATCAAGACCGAACCAGGGAAATTCGACCTTCAATAGTACTACTTTAAACAGTGGGCATAACTCCCAGAGCTCGATTGGATTCTTGAAACAGTATCAAGGGTTTTGGGTTCAAACAATGACAAGAAAATAACAGATCTAGGGTCCATATTTGCTTCTAGCAAGAATGATCATGCTGCACCTAGACTTGCTCCTCCCCCAGCAACTGCTGTAGGGAGAGGAAGAGGAGGGAGAGGGAGGGGAAATCAAGGTCAATCAAATGCTAGATCTACTCACGCCAAATCGCCATCTGAACAGCCGCCCCATTTGGACTTGCTGTAATGGGTTGTCTCAGAAAATGCTAAAACCTTAAAGAATTATCGGATGAGCATTTTGTGTAGATTTTCCACTCTAGGGGTGCTCAGAGATGGGGTTGTAACCTGTAGAGTGCTTAAAAGGGTGTCAGTTCAATTTTCAGCCTTGGCAGGAATGGAATGCATATGCGGCTCTCTGGGATGGTGAGGTTTGTTATATACTGTTTTGTTTTATTTTCCCTATAGTTGAATGTGATCGAATCCTTGAATTCTTTTTCCTTCTTGTTTTCTTGTCTATTTTCTTATTATTTTGATGTTGACAATTTTTCTCAAGGATAGTGTATTCTTCAACAGAGTTTCAACCCACCCCATGATGGGTCTGGAAAATAATAATAAAATGTGAAATTGTTGAAATGTGATATTTTTTTTTTTAAATTTAGGGTTTTCTATCACTTTGTGATTAGTTATGAAGTTGATACCTTATCAGGTCTGTTTGAGTTGCCTGCTCCTTTAGTTTTTCCTTGAAAAACATAAAAAAAAACATTAAATTTAAAGAAAAAAGAAGACTTTTCAAAAAACACCTTTTAAATGTTGCTGTGTTTTCAAAAAATGTTCTCAAGTTTTCAAAAACAAGAATAAAAAAAAGACGACCCTAAAACCACTATACATACAAGTAGAAGACCCATCCTAGAGGACGACCCTAAAACCACTATACATACAAGTAGTCTTGGCTACTCGTTAAGGTGGAATTAAGCATAATTATAAATTTGCATGCATTCTAAACCTGCCATCAATTGATTAATCACCCTTGGAGGCCGACTTGGACCCCGAGAGACACAAGTGAAAGGCTTCATGGCAGCTTCTTCCACTGTTTCTAAGCGATGACATTTTTTCATTCCTCTATTTCTAAGTGATGTACTTTGTCTTCTGGTATGCAGCAAATAAAAGTATTCGCTTCTGTAAAAAAAAAAAGAAAAGAAATCGAAAGCAACCTTTAATTACATTGCAACGTTAATATTAAATCAACAGGGAACATAAAAACTTCAAGAAAATGGGCTTTTATGAGAAATTATAAAGAAACAAGACATCCTATAGAGGGATCAGTCACTAAAATCATGGGAAGAATTGCAACAGAGAGAGAAATCACATCCTCTACAGAGAAAAAAAAAACTCCTTTACGGAGCGATAAATCAACGAGAGAAGTTGTGTTTGCAGTAGTGAGAAATCAAACAGAAATCATTGAATACTCTCTAGGTTGTGAAACTAGAGAGAGAAAGATTGATCTTCGCTGACCCAAAATTTGGAGCCTGTGAAGAAGACAAATATTATGAGAAAGCAAAATCCACACAACACCGTCCATGGATAAAGTTCTCGAAATGGCTGTCACTACATATACCATGGTATTGAATTTCCCGCCAATCGTTCATCTTCATCTAGATCCTTTTCCTCAAGTCCATGCTAATTAAGGTGTAATGTCTTGCACATGCACTACTTATTTGACAAAATTTTTAATACTACATCATACAGTCAAGCTCGTACTACATATGCTCTAAAATCAACGATGTAATTTTCTGCACTAATGAAGTTCTTTTTATAAAAATGGTGTTTGAATAAAATGATCAGAATCTTATAGCCATTGGAGATAGAAACAATGGACTTCAGAGGCAAGGAGAAGAAAAGAAGAATCACTTAGCCATATATATAATAGAAACTCAGAAGGAAAGGAAAGAAAGGAGTGTGGCTTACAAAATGCTTGAGATAAATGTTTAGTATCTTCTACAGCATATCCATTGAACAAAGTTGCAAAGAAGCTCCAACCAGTTGTGCGTACGGTCATCTTCATCATCTTAAGCCAAATAACATTATTGTTAACATTCTGTGTTGTTGTATCCATCGGATCGTATTCGTCGCTATGCTCAGCGAATTGTGTGGTGATAGCTGTCGCAGTGCAGTACTAGCATCTTCTGTGCAGCTGATCTGGTATCATCACGACTTCTCTGCTCATCATTATACTCCATTAGCTGATCATCGTTGTGCTGGGTGCCTTGTGTGTTGTCCCATCTTCTTCTATGATCATCAGTATCAGTATCAGTATCTTCTGGGATGTCCTGTGTGTGTATAAGATGGAATCCACACTCTTTCATTTCTACTGGTAAACCGTCATCCCCATGAAATGAAGCCTTGAGACGTCTCCATTTGTTTGACCAATAGTGCTTCTCAATAGCAAGCTTGGGATAATAAGCCACACACATTTGATTTGATCCAGCACAATTTTGGCAGCAGGGGAACTGCACATTATCCACGTCCCAGCTCCCAGATCCTCCATCACCACAGAAATTCAATTTGCAGTTCAACCAACCAGGAGCCGAAGGAATAAAAACAGAGTATATAGCACATCCTAAGAAGTCGTTATTTTTGTGCCAATCCGGAGGAAGCTCTACTGTTATTTGAGATCCTTTTTCTCGATGTCTTATCCACTCTGGAATTCCATTATTTCCGGGAGTAACAACTCTGATTGCTTTGTCCCAATAAGTGCCACATTCCAACTCCTGCACAGAAGTACGGTGTAAATACAATGTCTCCATGAAGAAGAGGGGCTATTTAATTAATGTTGTGAAAAATCATACCTCAATTGCAGATTTGAAGCATTTGAGCAGAGAAAAATCGAGAAGATGCGAAAGACTAGATAAATTTTCCAAGCATGTGCAGTTGTGTACATCTAGGGCTCTTAAGGTTGGTAGAAGGTCTGGAACTTCTAGAAGCTTGGGGCATTGACTCAAGTTAAGGGCTCTCAGTTTAGAGAGTTGAATGAGGTCTGCAGCTACGCTACTAAAGTACTCCTTGCTTAGATTAAGACCTGAAACTCCCAGAACCTCTAGACATTGAAAACTCCCCAGATTCTCAGGAAATTTCAAGGTCTAGCAGAAATGGACAAATAACTCTTTTAGGGAGCCCAACTTTACAAATGCTTTTCTGAATGTGTTCACAAGGTTGCTGCAATTGTCCAGATACAAAATTCAGCTTCTCGTAGAAGTTCAATTGATGATGGCAGCTCTTTTATGGAAGTTCCACTCAAATCAATGTCTTTTAAATTTTCCATGTTCCCTGAGATTTCTGGAAACATCCTAAGGTTTGAACAGGTAAAGCAAGAGAGAGTTATAAGAGATTTCAAATAATCAATGCTTTCAGGAAGACGCACAAGGTTGTTGCAACCTGTCAGATCCAAATAATAGCCCTTGTAGGTATTTTTTGAATCGATTCTGTAGGTCTTCTATAGCAGTTCCATCTAATTGAAGCTGTCTTAAATTTCCATATCCCCAAAGATTTCTGAAAGCCCTCCACTTGATAACAAATCTAGATGCAGAGTCTGCAAAGGGATTTCAACTCACAAATGCTACTTGGAAGACTCCTAAGGTTGTTGCATTGTGTCAGATTCAAAAATTGAAGCCCTCGTAGATTCTCAATTGATGACGGTAGTCCTTCTATAGCAGATCCACCCAAATTAAGCTGTATTAAATTTTCCATATTCTCCCGTATGTCTGGAAACTCCCACAGATTTGAACAGCCAAAGCAAGAAAGAGTTGTCAGAGATTTCAGATTACAAATGCTTTCAGGAAGACTGACAAGGTTGTTGCAATAATCCAGATTCATAAATTGAAGTCCTTTTAGATGTTGAATTGATGCTGGTAGTTCTTCTATTGCAGTTCCATCTAAATGAAGCTCTTTTAAATTTTCCACATCCTCAAGGGTTCTTGGGAAGCTCCTTATAAATCCAGGACAGCCTAAGGAGAGGAGAGGTGTAAGGGATTTGAACTCATCATGTTGATATTCCCACTCAATAGTGGGTATCATTGATTCACCAGCAGAGGCAGGGTTGTTGTGTTCATGAGCATGGGAGGCATATATAAGATGGACCCCACACTCATTCACTTTCATTGCTTTACCATCTGAGCAACCACTAAATGAAGTCTGCAATTGCTTCCATTTATTCGACCGAAACCTCTTCTGAATAGCCACCTTAGGATAATAAAACATCCACATAATATCAGGGCAGTTGTAAGGGAATCTAATCCAGAGATTAGCCACCAACTGACGTTCATGACCAACCAAAGTCAAATCACACTTGAAGTAAGTTTCATTCATCTTCCATCCCGCCTCAGATTCATTATCAAGTACTGGATCATAAATAGAGTACAAAACAAAACCCAGCAAGTCACAATCTTTGTACCAATCTTGGGGAAGCTTTGCTACTACTCAGATCCCTTTATGAGGCCTTATCCATTTCGAATCCACGCCCAGAATACACACTAACTCCAAAATCATGTAGTTGTCTATCATTATACCTACATTCCCAATCCTGCAGAAAATAAAATCAACACGTCATGAATCCCCATGTCTAACTATATACCAAAAAAAAAAAGAAAAAAGAAAGTGGTAAGAAATCAAAAGTACCTGAAACACTGATTTGAAGCATTTGAATACTGAAGATGAGAGTAGAGGTGATGAAGTTTCTAGCAATCTGCACCCATGTACATCTAAGACTCTCAAACTGGACGAAAGCTCTGCAATTTGTTCTAGTCCAAGGCAGTGACTCAAGGAAAGGACTCTCAGCATAGAAAGTTGATTGATCCCAGTAGGTATGCTCCTAAAACGATTCGCATTTAGATGTAATTCTACCAGAGATGATAGGCGCCAAATTTCACTGGGGATTCCTCCTTCATCTATTTTGCAGTAACCTAGATCTAATACTTGTAATGAGTACAAGCAGCAAATATCACTCATGATTACCCCTCTGTTCATTAGATTTGACTTAGATAGATATAGCTTCTTTAAGGAGCATAAACCTGACAGAGAAATCAATAGGCTACACATCGAATTTAACCTATGAGCAAAAAGAGACTTCAAGCTTTTGAGCCTACCCAGGTTTTGTGGCAATGTGAGGAGTTTTGAACAGTAACTGATATCGAGATATTGAAGAAAGCATAAATTACAAATACTTTCAGGAAGAGTCACGAAGTTCTGGCAAATCAGATCTCAAAATTTCCAAGCCTATGTAAATGTTCAATTGATGACAAATGTTTCTTTATAGCCGTTTCGCCTGCAGTTCCCTAAGTTTTCCACATTTGTTAAGACTTGTGGAAAGCACCGTAGTTGTGAACAGTTAGAGGCAAAGAGTGATTTTAGGGATTTCAACTGATCCCAAATGCTTGTCGGAAGACTATCAAGGTTTTTGCAATCTCGCAAACATAAGGTATCGAGAAAAGACAGAACAAAGTTAGCAGGCGTATAGTCGGGTTGATCGTCGACCCTAAACAAAGCTCTTGCTTCCACATTCCTTAGACAATCAGCAAATAACATCCCCCATCAAGACCGTTGAATCGCTCGCATATACTCATTGAACCCACACTTACACCTTATAGTTTTTGCAACCGCCGTGCCAGCTTGAAGAGACATGAATTGATTAGAGCAAGAAATCTTCATAATAGCAACTTTGGGATACAAATACAATGTTACCCACATTTGTTCGAGGCATCTCCATAATGGTAGGATTTACAATTAGTATGAAAGTGGAGATCTTGCATTAACTTGGGAGGAGATGCAAACTCATCACCAAAGGCCAATGTGCATGTGGAGGCCAAAGATTCAAATCCAACAAGATCCTCATATTCATTCAGGGCTTCCTCACCAAATTCATGTGCAGAATCGCTGTCAGGTATGCCCTCACATCTATCAATTAGTGGAACATAAGCACAGAATATAGCAACTCCTAAAAAGTCATCATTTTCATACCAAACTTTTGGTAGCTCTATATTTATATGAGATCCCTCTTCCTGATTCCTTATCCAAATCTCTGCATCCCACTCAAGCTTCCCTCGAACGACCATACAAATTCCTTGGCTATCAGACCAAGAATCGCTGAGGAATACTTTATCTAAACTTTCTCAGATTCCAAATCCCGCAAAAAAGCACAAGGTAAATCTAGGGGGTCTGTGCCATAATTATGTGAGTTTTTATGCAGTGGATAAATAGGGCAACAACTCGTCTCGTTGTTATTTATATGTGGTATTAAAGGTAGTTAATTTTTATAAAGTGAGATGTTAAATGGACTTTAAAATAGGATTATGAGGAAGCATATTGTATATGGGTCCAGGTTTTAGGGTCCTTACTTGAGCTCATATAATACTGGACATATGAGTTATGAGGTATAGATTAGCTTTTGCTTCACTTACGCGGATAAGCCTATTTTGATAATTTTATAATGTCGTTAAAAAATAATGACACTCAGAGGATTAAGCCAATTGATTAATTGGTGGGACAATCATGCCGGTCAATTAATTAATTAAAACTTTAGAGCGATTAAGTAACTCAAGTCTTTAGTGGACTCAAGTTACTAAGGTTTAGTTAGGGAAATGTATAAATACCTCCTTAAGGGTTATAATTTCGAACTTTTCATTTGATTATCTTCTTCCACATCCAAAGGGAAACAAAAGAACTTTGACCTCCACTAAAACACCCTATAATCCAAGTGCTAAGGAATTAGATAAACTCATTAGATAGAAGATAGTGAGTTTTTTTATAAAGCTTCTTACAACTTTGATTTGGTTCTTTTTCGAATAGATTTGATTTAAGAATATCTTATAAACCAAATGTAATATTTTTCTAATGTAATAATTTAGATTTTTCTTTTTTGTTAAAATTTGTCTTTTTGCTTCCATTCATAGGATATAATGACTTAAAGGAGATTTTCATGCACATAATAATCTAAGCCTGGGATCAATAAGGAAAAAAAGTGACTTGGGATTTTCTTAACAGCTGGACCAATGACCTAGTATCATCTTCGATGTACCCTTGATCAAGCCTCTGTGCCGGGTTGATGAAAGGGCTTACCTAAATAGCTTATCGTCTACCGCACACACATGGATATGCGATTTTAGGTAGAAGTTTGCTTATCATATTTTGTATTTTTGCACTTTCTTATTCTATTTTTGCTTATGTTTCCTGGGTGACCCATTTAGAATTGGTATAGGTTAGGTATTAGCTGGGCAAGGAACATTAAAAAAAAATTAGTTGGACACAAGAAAATTAAAACATACTTTGATTTATCGATTGAGGTAATTCACCAGAATGCATCTGGCTAATAAGGTCCAATAGAGTCAAGATCCACTACTTGTATCAAGGAAGCTCTGGAATTTGTGAAAGCTTCTTATAGTGATTCAAGCCTAGGGCTCTTAGGTTAGACAGTTGACTGATACTCACAAGCATGTCACTGAGGAATGTTCCTCCTTCTTCCTCTGTATTGAAGACTCCGCTTAGATCTAATACTTTTAACAAGCATAGATGGAAAATTTTATTCAAGACTCCTTCATTTAGATCGCAGTTTCTCATACTTAAGTTTTCCAATGCGTTCAAGCGGTTATCTCTCTTTATTACTCCTGGTGTTAGATTGCATTCATCTAAACATAGTATCCTTAAGTGAGATAAACTCGTATTGTGCAAAGGCAATCGAGCTAACCTACCAATCTCAAAGAAAGATTCTCTAGACATGGCATTCTCTCCAAGTCCTCCAGCAATTTCCCAAGTTTTGAGTAGCCATCTAGAGTCAGAGTTCCAAGAGAATTCAAATTACAAATGCCGCTGTGGAGACTTGGTTGCCTTGGTTAGCTGAACAAATACAAGTAACGGAGGTCTTGAAGAAGTTCAATCGATGATGGTAGCTCTTTTATAGCTGTTCCATTTAATCTAAGAAACTCTAGTTTTCCAATATTGTGCTCGATTTTTGGAAAACTGGTTAGTTTTGAACAGCCAATGCATTGAAGATGTAAAAGGTGTTTCAACTTATGAATGTCCCTAGGAAGAGTCTCAAGGTTCACACATCCTATTAAATTCAAGGGAAAAAAAAGGTTACTTCATAGCCCTTACATGTTATTAGAAATCAAAAGAGATGGAAACATAGTAGAGGAGCATAGAGAGAGAAAGAAGGAAACCTCATTCTGCATTACCAAAAAAACAAAGTGTGAAGAACAAGATAACCAAGCTGAAAAGGGGGAAAAATCTTCACCATACACGTGTCCCCCCAACAGCCTGATCCCAAAAAGTAACAAGCAGCACATCAATCTTAAAGGTTAGTCTTCAAGACATGTGTAGAAACCTTCAGTCTATATTTGCCCTGGAAGAAATTGAGAAAAATGCAAGAGAAGAAACATAAAAAGAGGCAAAGTGCTGGAATCATATAAATTAAAAAATAGGAATTGCTAATAAATCCTTTTATTTCTACTTCAAACTCATCTTATCTATTTTAACAATACAATATAAAAAATTAAATAAATTAAAAAAAGTGTAAGCTTATAACTAACTAATTTTTATTTTTATTTGATTTTATTTGAAATTTTTTCATAAAACAACTAAATATAAAGATATATTTGTTCCTTAATTAATAAATTAACTTGTACAACCTGAAAGAGATAGAGTCTCCAAATTTGGCATGGTTGAGAATTCCGGTATTTCAATGAGCTGTTGTGAACCATTAAGACACATGCGTGTTAATTTTTTAAGACACTGCAGCAAAATATAATTCTTTTAATGAATCATTTTTAGAAGACTTTAAAATATTAGAAAATAAGAGTATAAATAAATAAATAATCATACCAAGTTTCCTTCCCAAAGTCGTTTTATGTTGCTGTCATTCAAATGGAGATATACAAGACTGTTTGCATGACAATTTGATGGTAGAGATTCTAAAGAATATCCAGCCCAATAGAGATATGTCAAGTCATGAGAAGGAAATGTAAAATCTTCAGAAAGTTGCACTTGATTGTTATTGACCATAAGCACTTTAAGTCTAGTCATTCTTTTGAAAGCTTCAGAGGTAAACTTTATCTCATGTTCTGATGTGCACTGATCATTAAGACGCAACCCTTCAATTTTCTCAGTCCCCTATATATATAAGAAAGAGTGCAAAATAAGCTAACCACAATAATTATAAATAAAACCTTAATAAGATGATATAGATAATAACTATTCAAATAAAAAAGATATTGTTAAACTATATCTATGCATCTTACAGTATTTATTGTTAATACTAGACAAACATCCTCATGTTTCCATAATCTGCTTCTCTCTCCTAATTCATTAGGACATTCTTTATAAACAATTTCTTTACCCATTTGTGCTAACGAATCATGCATCTCTATCCTTTTGTTTGTTGAAATGGTTATGAGACACCTATCCACAAGA
Organism: Tetrastigma voinierianum; assembly: GCA_016808115.1. Classification (NCBI taxonomy): domain Eukaryota; kingdom Viridiplantae; phylum Streptophyta; class Magnoliopsida; order Vitales; family Vitaceae; genus Tetrastigma; species Tetrastigma voinierianum. Next base: position 198,146 of record JAEQBH010000401.1, read on the forward strand.
GCATTTATTCCACTTTCTGCTTTGAATCCGTAACCATCCAAAACTTGTGTTACTATTTCCACATGAGCTCCTTTGAAGAAACATGCAATGTCTAGAAATATCATCTTTTGTGTATGATCCAATCCATCATAACTTATTTTGAGCACATTCGCATCATGTTGGGTACTTTGCGCTTTCTTCAATTCACTTTTCCAATCTTTTACTCCCTTTTCGAACAAAAAGAGTAGCGCTAATGGAAGACCATCAGCATATCGTACTACTTGGATAGAGAGATCTCCGTAACCTTTCCCAGGAAGATGTTGCTTAAAGGCATAAGAACAGAAAAGTTGATGAGCTTCGACTTCATTTAATTTGTCAACCTCATAGATATAATCCACTTCATGTGCCTTTAGCAAATCTTTTTTTCTTGTTGTTATGATGATTCTACTTCCATGACCAAACAAAGAATGCTTTCCAACCAAGTGCTCTAATTGTTTCGAATCATCTATATCATCAACAAAAACAAGAACCTTTTTGGAGGAAAGCTTGTCCTTTATTACTTTGACACCTTCATGAATATTCTTCAAAGTAAATTGTCCTTTTACCCCTAGAGTATCATCAAGAAGTTGTTGTTGTAACTTTCGTAGACCAGAATCTTAGGTGGATTCTTCTCTCGACATTTAGATAAAGCCAGCGCAAGTCAGAATTTGATTGAAAATCGAAATATAAATATACGATTGATAGGGTCTGCTGATCTGATCCAGAACACAAAACCCAACCGTTTTTTGTTAACACCACTTCTGACCAGAACTTCAACTCATAATAGTTTCTCTTTATACCAGAAACTATCAATCATCATCACCCAAAATCGCAGATCAGATCTCGGTAATAATTCGAAATAAACTGATCAGTAGCAATTTATACACATCAATGTATCAAATGCAAAGATCCATATTATGAGAAATACAGAAGCTAAATTTGACCTAATACAGTAACAAAAAGAAAGAGAAGGCAGGAGAAAATTAATGATGTCAATTAGAACTAACTGAACAGATAGAACTAGAGAGTGGATATGAGAAAATTTACATGTCAAATTTTAATATAATCTTATCATCTGAGGTATAAGAACTCACTAATAAGGTGAAATAAACTGTAATACAACCATAAAGTGAGACATATTTAGAAGGTATACATACAAGAAGAATCTAAGGTTATAAGAAAATGAAATATGATTTGACTTAGTTAGTGAAGGAAAAAGAAACCAACAACATCAGTACAGCTCAGGGAATCACCCTAGAAACCAAACAAACGATATCGTTCGATAATATCATACATCAACCATTTTGAATACGATCAACATTCAATAATCATCGCGACGGTATCTGAACCATTTGAACCACGACCTTCGCGCCGATTTGATTTATCAGTTGCATCACTAATGAACTTCAAGAATATGAATTTTTTCATTCATCGATTATTTATGAAGATCCTCGATTCGTCTCATTGAAGATAAATCAATCGACAACTACCACACGGCGCTCTAACTGCGGGCGGTGGTCCCAGCGGTTACTTCAAAAGATAAAGCAGTAACTTTTGGAAATGGGAGGGAATGTGAAAAGAAGCTCAAGCAATTTCAATTATCATCTTCATGATTGGTGATCCCACTGGGGCCACCAAGCCTCATGGCATGCCTTCCATCTTCTTATTTTTTCTCCCTATCTGCACACTTTTCTGTGACGGTAAATGTTTTATAGTCCTCTTGAGTTTAATTAGACGATCCACATTTATAAAATTAATAAACTTTCGCCTCTTCCTCTCAGTTGACATCTTAATCTGTAGCAAGCACCCACGGGTAATGATACAGTTTTTTTATAAACACAATAACTATAGTCCATTCTTCTTCAAAGAATAGGAGCTCTGGGTAAGATCTCTTCCCTTCATATCGAACACGATTTAATGATTGAACATTTATGCTGTAATGAATACGTAAATCATGTATTATTTATATATCATTTTTATTTCCAAACTATTTAATATTTTTCAAAAAACTATATACATGCTCAAAAAACCAAATATTCCCTTGTCCTTTATGGAGGTCTAGTTTACTTCTTCATTATTAGTATTTTAAAAGAGAATATTATATATCTGAGTTTATTATTTTATTAATAGATTATTAATATCAACCAAATTTGTTATATTAGAACTAATTTGAAATGAATAATATTTGAGAAAAATCAAAAAATATATCAGATTTGCAATAATTTTTCTTTTAAAAATTAAAACACAAATTAAACAGAGAAAATGAATTAATACAATAAACAAAAAATCTTGATCATAAGAAAATATTGAATTTCACGCTAAAAGATTCTGATTATTTTGCTCACCAAAGAAATTAAAAATGGCGTTCTGAAGCGAAACCCTCTTACAACAGCTCGACGTTGAGTGTGACATGATCTTTCTTCCAAATTTTCATTACTCCCATTGTATCCCAACTTATTCAAGATGAACAGCCAATGGGACACTACTGGGTGGCTGAAATCAACCACCGCTACACATTATGATGACCGTCCCAAGATCAAATTGTCTAAGATTGACCTACTGCAAAAAGGCCTGGTGGCTTTAGATTCATGTTCCCAACCCAAACAAGATATTTATTATATTTTATAGCCCAAGATCATGTTATCCTCCTCCAACAAAGGACAAATTTTTTTTCATTGTCACATGCAAATAAACTCCATACCTTTGTTTCATCACGACACAAGTAATAATCCGCTTATACTTTTAACCCTTAAAGCTCGTCTCAAACAAACCACACATATGATACATACATATTTTATTATTACGCAAAATTTAATATTTTTTAAAACTGATTTATAAATATTATTTTTGATACAATATCAAAACAAATTAATGATCCACTATAGAATCATAGTCCATTTTATTTTGTTACTTCATCATTTAATCTTTCATGATGATTCAGATTTATACTAACTGACAAGGAGTAATACCAAACGTCAGAACCACCTCACGGGGGGATTATTGATGTCATAACAATTTGAGTCACGACTGTCAAACCCGTGGTCTATTCATCCATCAAACAAAACCACCAGCCCACCATCATTGAATGCACATCCGATTTGTTTGTTCATTATTAAAGAACGACGCACGAAACGAGCGCGCAGATATCGACCGCAGCCGAGAAGATTTCACACCACAACAACCGATCTAATCGAACGGTGCTTCCAGCGATCCCGGTTAACAATCAACTTCAGCGAACAAATTTTTAATGCACTTTTAAGCAACAGAACTACAAACAAAGCAGGTGTTCATGCCGACACGCGTGCAATACTATGAAAATTTTACACTATTTAAGGCATTTTTAATACAGATTTATCGGCATAAACTATTTATAAGTTTGATAATTTTATCTGAATATATGTCTTGAAGCACTGAATTATGGAGCAATGTATTGGTCAAAGGTCTTGACTGATTGTTATTGAACTGTTCACTCATCCCAAGATGATGATGGCAGCCCCAAAAGAAGTCAAAAGGAAGAGAGTTTAAAGTCCCGATCCCCCATCGATTCACAAATGATAGGGAGATGATCACAACCAGACATTACCACCTCAGAGACCACTGGTGAATACAGCAACACAACAACAAGGAAAAAGGTAAACTTAATTCTTCCAAGATTATATCCAGTTAATCATCGGAGCGATCGAGAATGGACAAAAAGTGCGAGCCACCTAAAAAGCCCAAAATACAATATAAAAGAAAGGACTCTTTTCGAGTAAGAAAGCCTTCCACAAACAATGATATGCGACAAGACCATTTTGTGAGCAAGAGAAACCGACAACGCCACGCTACACAATAATTTAATGATTAACTACGCCGATGACAACGAAACCGAGTCCACATGCCAACATATCATGATATCTTTATGAAAGAATCCCATATGTTTGAACTGAGTTAAACACACGAAAAATAAAATTGCAACATCGTACCACCAATACAAATATTAATAGTCTCATCACCTTCCACGAGCGTTGTTACCAAGGATCCATCATTGTCCCACGAACATGAACTGATGTTTCCTGATACATGAATGTGCTCGGCATGAACTGTTAATGAATAACATATGTTCGCAGAATGACACAGCCCGAACTTCAATCAATCACCAAAGAAATCATCCCGCCACCATCCGCCAACCTCACTAACAACATAACATCACATTGCAATGATTTATAGAACTTATGATCCCAAAACCGGCCAACCTACGATAATCAGAACAACATGACCAACTCAACATCTTCTTGACTTGAGTCATTAATATGTTTCTTTCCGGCTTCAAATACGGAATCGCTGGCCACACGTTTCACCACAAATACAATACATAACGCCAAGACAACATCCAATCGTATGATTCACGATCATTAACTGACACGATCATGATAACGTCAATCATATTATCATTGCATGAGCAGACCGTTCGCTATCATTAACGTCATAAGATCTGATAACTGAAGAGGCACACATCCAGATCATGGCAGTAGCCACAAACGTGAATAACGTCGATCGCCGAATACGATCGAACATACGCATCGCGGTTTATTACGGATAATTTTCTTATCAACGGCAGCGTGGTAATCGAACGCTTCCATTATCGCCGGTGGAAGTCATTAGATTCTCCCACCGAAAATTGAATACACGCTGGCTATTTCGGTGATCGGGCTGATTCATCAAGAACATTATATCCAGACCACCAAAAACACCTGAAATTTATAATAATTAATATATATCTGGGCATGAAACGGTCAACGGCTCTTTCCTGAAACCAAGAGACATAAACTGAATTAAGAATGACAAACCTTGGAAGGAACTTAAATGGGGCACTAGAAACAAGGACAAATTTAATTTACACAAGGAGATGAGAATCAAGAAGAGTAGAGATAATATAACAGAAAATGAAAAAACAAGTTTGAGTTCAGAAAATCAAAAGATAATGACTTAACAAATGATAAATCAAAAGTATAAAAATGAGTGTTATGAATAAATAAAATCACGGTCTCCCAGCCTTTGCCAAAAACATATATACAAAGATGGTTGTCAAGATAAACAAGAGGAATGAAGAAGCATATAATATGAGAAGACCAAAAACTCATGTCAACCAGACCATGCCTTGATCTCCCGCGCCTCGGATGGGAACTGTCCTCCCCGTCTGGGTCAGAAAAGATCACACAAAAAACCCAAACTCGCCGAGTTGTGGCAAAACCCAACTGGTAGAAAATAAACATGGAACCCATCAAAACTGATGATGGTGCCAGAAGAACTGATGACCTCTGCAAGACTCAAGCGAGACGTACCCAGGCTTGGTGGCAAGGAGGCTCTCAAAACCACCAATACGCATTTGTTACGGAATGAATTCCGCACTACTCTCGATAAACCAAGTAATGACTTTATATAAGTAAGGAATCTGCATCAAAGCAAAGAAATAAAACTGACAATTTCCAATATAAACTGATGCGCTAAGGTGTACCCTACACTCCCACCAAAGTCAACATGTATCGAGATTAAGTCCAACATGTAAATCGGCAGACATGTCAACAGAGTTGCGACATAACGGTACAAAAGTAACATGTACCTAAGACATGTCCAAGGTGTACCGGTACATGTGAGCCAAAAATGACCAGATTGTGTAGTTTTTGTGAAATTAAGCCCGAATTCATACACCGTTAGTATAGGAACCCTAAGAAATGATTAATGGGGGTTCAATTAAGGTTAGAGCTAGGAGTTCGTCTTCGGGCAGACTTAGTGTCTTAACCCAAGACTTTTAACAAAACTAAAATTGTAATTCGCTAAAATTGTTATTCACCAAGAGTGACGTGAATGTTATTGGATTAGGATCGTGACGACGCCTAACCTAGGACCAAGATCGAAGAGAAGGAAGCTAGATTCGACAGCTTCGGTTTGTTCTCTGACTCTATCCTTAATTCAAGTATTTTGGGTAGTTTACCAATTAACTACGAAATGAGTGCATGAGTGAATATGTGAATTAAGTACATAGATTGAGTATATCTTTGAAAGATAATACGAAAGTGAATATGAAATTGAATGTGATAATCGAAAACCGAATGAAAAGTGAATGATGATAAGGACGGGATTCACCAAACGGAATCCGTCGGAATTGTGAACTGAATAATATACCGAATGAATCGCCTGATGGGATGCACCAATCGACATCCGTCATGAAGGCACCCCGAAATTGTCCAATGTCCCATCATGGATGCAATTCAATTCCAAGATCCGGTCATGATGGTGTATGGTATTGAAGAAATGTCCCACTTACGGATTCACCAACCGATCCTCCATGATAACAGAGTGGCATTTAATTGATACCATGCTCCGGTGCACCAAACGGCGATCCCAGACGGGAGATCAATAAGTGATACCACGCGTCGATGCACCAAACGCCATCCATGATGGGAAATAGAATTGTTAAATGGGCAAGCACACTACCACGATAATAAGGGCTGGATTCACAAACGGAATCCGCCAGAAATCGTGAATTGAATAGTCAAGGTGAAAGCCAGCCAACATTGACGAGCCGTAATGGGATTTTTTAAGAATATGCTTAAATCTCATGAATTGATTGTGAATGAATTGTTGTATTGAAAATGCATGATATGATATGGGTAAATGATTCAGAGTATCAAAGCATGCGAAATGAATAAATATGAGTATATGTTGATATATTAGGCATGGTTTAATGAAAAATGCATGCCAAGTCAAATTGAATATTGGAATAGAACTGTATAGAACCACTAAGCATGAAAATGCTTAGCGTGTAGTTTTAACTATGCGCATGTATCGAGTAAGCAAAGAGAAGAAGGCCAAGATCGCACAACGCAGAGTCATAAAGAGAATACGACGTATAAGTGTATACCCCGTAATTTTGCATATCATCTTTTGAACAAGTGGAGTTTTGTAAACAAAAGGGTTAAACCCGAACTTGATTTGTATATATTTGAAAGGGCATAGAAATGCCTTCCTTGTAAAATGTGTATTTTGTTAATGTTCACGGGCCTACCAATTGCTTTGATTTGTAAATGATTACGGGTTTCGTCAAAACTAAACCGCTTTCCGCAACTAAATGAATTAATAAAATGTTTTCGATAAGATAAATGAAAACGCCGAGGCAACCTGGCTCCGGCTCGATCCGCCATTCGGGTCGGGTCGGGATTCGGGTCGACATTTAAAAAAAAAAAAGAAAAAGAAAATTTAATAACACTAAATAAAAGAAATAAACCGTTACCCTGACGGCTTGACTCGGCGCATCGGTCGGACCGCCGGGGTCGCTACAACAACTACTTTGACAAACCTTTTAAGACTCTCTATGGCAGTACTTTCCCCGATCCGTATGTAGTCATCCACTGAATCTGCTGGTACTCCATAAGTAAGCATCCTCAATGCGGCTGTTATTTTTTGAATGGAGGATAAACCGACAACTCCAGTAGCATCCCTCTTTTGGACAAAGTATGGATCATATGCTTCAACCGCGAATTGAATTCGAAAAAATAAGAGAGGACGATTCATTCGAAACCTCCTACGAAATAGATGAGGAGGGTATACAGGCATTTCAGCAAAATAATCATGGTAAAGTCTTTCATTACATTGAACTCTATTGCGTTGAATGACAGCGTGCCCTAAAATCGAGCAACGACGATGTGATGTTTTTACTTCTGCCTTTAACCATTTCTTCTTGCTCTCTTTTTCACATGACATTGTTGGGCACATTATACAAGGCTGATTATGGAGTTGTTGTCCATGAGGAATAAATTTCGTATAATTTCGAAGATATTTCTAATACTTTGGAAAATAGTAGAATAATAGTTGAGAAGTGAGAATGAAATGAATGTTTATTCTTAAAAGGACAAAATATGACCGTTAAAATATAGCTGTTAAAATATATTTTAATATAAACAATTAATAAAATATTCATGTCTTAATAAAGTAGAGAGCATGGTTGGAGCTTATTTTGAAAAGGTAGCTCCTAAAATAGCTTTTTGCTATTTTAGCTAGTAAAAATAGAGAGCATGGTTGGAGTTGCTCTAATGATTCACATGATTAAAGACCCTACCTTCATCATTTCTCTTTACTCTTTTCTTTTACGTTTTTAGCAGTCAATGGTTGACACTCGCTTTTTCAGTTTCACGTATGTTATTTTCTTTTATTTCCAATTAATTTCTAAAATCTAAAACAAAAAAAATTTATCAAATCTATGGGTGGCGTTTATTAAGTAACTTTCCGAAAATTAATAAAGAAATTAAAAAAAAATATAGTTTAAAAAATAATCATAAATGTAATGTAATTTTCTCCATGTCAGTAAGACAATTTAGAAAATGTCTCTTCAAGGGACAAGAGAAACTTTAAACTTAAATTCAAATTTTTAAAAATTATAGCAAATGTGTCTTCAAAAGACACTTTCACTATTAATTCAAAACTTTCAAAATTATAACATTTCAATAATTTATAAAGTGTCTCATCTTAAATTTAAAATTTTTAAAATTATAGGAATTGTCTCTTCAAAAGATTCTTTCAGTGTTGATTCAAAACATTCAAAACTATGAAGTTATCTTTTTAAAAGACACTTTTAGTATAATATTGCAATAATTTAGAAAGTGTTTTTTCAAAAGACAATTTCTAAAAATTCATAAAACTGAGCTTAAATTCAAAAATTTTAAAATTATTGAAAATGTCTATTCAAAAGACACTTTTAGTGTTGATTCAAAACTTTCAAAATTATGAAGATTTTTTTTTAAAGACGCTTTTAGTATAGCTGTGACGCCCCATTTCCCGGGGGTCCGTTGACAACTCGTCAACCTGCGTAATACTCGTGGGTGTCGGGTAACCCGACACTACTTACAAAAATCGGGCAGAGTCTCATTTGTACGGGGAGCTCTACCCAAGGTACAAAACCTGTCACAACAATTAACAACGACCACACCGAGTCCATGTGCGAGTAAAAATGGCCACTTGGGCCCATGCATCAATACTCACAAAATTACATCAACTATATACCAATAGTTCAAGAGTTATTACAATACTCTTAACCAAAACATATATCAAAATTTAAAGTTTCAATACATGTTATACAAAACGAATACCAAAGCTACAACCCGACTTTCTTCTAAAACGCGGCCTCTAGTGAGCACCGTTCTCCTGTACACTCCCTGTACTTGAAATAGGGATCCCTCGACAGGGTGAGCAATGCTAGTAGAGATAATTTCCTACATGGGTTACTCCCCACCTAAGTGCACATGTCATGGCAAACAATCACACTCAAGTAAATACATGATCCTACTTGAATGTCTACATGCCTAATCCCATGTCTCGAGTCCTCATCGACTCCCTCGCATATGCCTAAGCCAAATGCGAGTAAAAATACAGTTTTCAAAACAAAAGCTTTTTGTTCTCGAAAACTTACTACCGAGTTTCGGTAAAATTTATTGGACAATCCTCCGAGGCGAATTTGTTGGATAACCCTCTAAAACAATTATGGGCCCCTCCGACGCGAATTGTTGAACAACTTCCCAACACAATTCTCCAAAAAATCTTCCGTCGAAATTCCTTTCACAAACATTTTCGTTTTTGTTTTCTTTCATGCCATGCACTCACACCTAATATTCTAGGGTGCTCGAGTGCATATGGAATGCATTATGCCAATTCCAAAATATTCATGCTAATATATTTTTCATGTATATATTAACATAATTAAATTCACATAATTCATGTTATTCAATTCACAATCAATAACACCAAAATTAGCTCACATGGGCTAATTAACCACTCAAGCAATTCATTTTGAATCACCCAAACCACACAAAATCACAACAAATCACGTGAACAAGGAAAAACCCTGGCCCAAGACTGCTCACTACGTGGGCCACACAACAGTGGATTTTCTCCACTGTTCAAATGTTTTGCGACCGAAATCAAGACTAAATCCGCTTCTCCCAAAACATCCCTAACAACCATGGCCTACCGTTATCAACACGCAGGAGAAGACCCCTGTACCTCGGAGTTGTCTAACCCACCAACCTGTCCACGCATAGCCCCGCCGAAAGTAGATCGACTCGCTTTCGCTCTCCGTCGAACCGACGGTCCGAACGACGAGAAATCTAGAGAGAAGTTACACACTCTCTCTCTAAAATCTCAAAAACCCAACTCACTGCCAATTTCCAGCCCTTCTGCACGTTTTCTCCAATTTTTGGAGAAGAAGACTATTGCTTTTTTGTCTTATTCTATTAAACTTTTCAAAATCCCATTTGTGTCCCTTTAAGTTTTGGATTTTGACACTTGGCTTAATCTAAGCCATTAATCTCCATTCTCTCTCTAATCATTCAACATGTGTCACATGAGTACATGTAATAGGTGACTTTTGTCACATCACATGTCTTTTACAAGCCGTTTTACGGCACCCGACACCCAAAGGTGTCTCGAAAAACGTGAAATTTCGGCTGTCTCAAAATTTGACGTGGTGGCTAGATTTCGCGAGATGATTCCAACTATAGTCCAAGCCATTATCCAAGATCTAGAAAAATTTCAGATTTTGACCGAAATTACCATTTTACCATTTTTCAGAAAATTAGGATTTTCTCGGGTTTTATAATAACATTTCAACAATTTAGAAAGTGTCTCTTTAAGAGGCATTTTCTAAAAGTTTGAAAAACTGAAAGTGTCTCAGCTTAAATTCAAAAAATTTAAAATTATAGAAAGTGTCTGTTCAAAAGACACTTTCAATGTTGATTTAAAACTTTCAAAATTATGAAGGTATCTTTTCAAAAGACACTTTTAGTATAATATTTCAACAATTTAGAAAGTGTTTCTTCAAAAGTCACTTTTCGTTTTCTAAGTTTTTAAAAAGTGTTTCTTCAAGAGACATTTTCAGTTTAAATTTAAAATTTTTGAAAGTGTCTCTTCAAAAGTTACTTTTGACATAAAATTTTCTAATTTTTTGAAAATTTCTTTTGAAAATACACTTTTAGAAAATATCTTTCCAAAAGACACTTTCCACGTGGAAAAAACTATATTTCATTTAGGAATATTTCTAAACCTATATTATTTAAAGAATTTTTTATTTTTTTTACACTAAATATCTAAAAAGCCCCATTTATTAAGGTTATAAGATGTGTGATCATACATTAAATTGAAGTTATTCACCTAATTTGTCTTTTCCGTAATGCACAAAATTACGGTATAAATTAACTAAAGGTTTATTGAGTTAATAGCTAGTCAAGTAAATCTAACAACTTTGGTAATACAAAAGCTTGAATTTTTGAAAATTGAGAAATATAATAAGTTATGTTACAAAAGCTAAAGAAAATTTTGATCCTGAAGAGTAGAAAGAAGTACAAAACCTTAACGGAATTCTAGGGAAGAAAGACCATGCTCAAAACTAAACTCATAAATTTAAATTATCATAACCTTTTTGCATTTTGCAGTTGCCAGTATTATTAATAAAGGCACATATTAACGAATATTGTAGTTACTTATAAATCTTATGGAGGCCTTTCTTTATGATCTCCCTATCAATGTCGATCCTCCATCCCTTCAATTAATAAAGGCATATCATAACGAATATTGCCAGTATTATAAAGGGAAATATAATACTAGGAGCGTCCTTTCTTTAGTTAAAAAATAAATGTGAATTGAGTTGGCATTTTTACCATTTTAGAAAAACCAAAAGGTTCCTGCATTGAGCTTTGTAGCCCTCCAAAAAGCTCCAATTTCAGATTTGATAGCAAAAAACCATCCTCGCATAAAGAAAGTGATTAAAATGATGGAGGCCATTGCTGTCCCTACTAGTTTATCCTATACAAAAAATCCTGCAGAAATAATCTTATATCTGATGGTGGGAAAGGTTGACCCTCAGATGGCCACTAAAAACATGGCATCGTTTCAGCAGTAAAAAGTAACTGGTCATAAAAATGCTGCTCTTTGGAATCCCTTTCAAACTCCATAAATGCAAATGCTGAAACAGAAGAAACTTTCTCCTACAGTTTCTTCACTGAATCCTTTAAGATTCCTCTATTCGAATGATCTGGAAAGCACACTGACATGCTACAGTTTGTAACTCTCTTTCCTAGGGGCAGTGAATTTGATCATAATTTTTTTTATTGTGATTTTTGCTCAACATATATTAATTCTTGAAATACTTATAGGAGACTATGATTCTGAAAGAATTGGTTTTCCTTGATTCTATTGATTCACCCGTAGGTCATATATATAATATTACAAACTAAAAGTCTGCCGCTATGCAGATAAGCTATAAATATGGCTATAATATGACAATTACCATTGACCAAATCGTAATATACATATTCTAAAAAAAAATAGAAGATTAGATATTCTTAGTATAATCTTAATACCTCGTTGGAGCATGAGATCACAAACGCCCAACTTGCCAAGTAGACAGTAGTAGAAACTTGCGCTGCCAAGAGCCTTGGTGAAGATGTCGCAAGTCGATCTTCGTGACACATGAGACGCAAATAATACCGTCACGAATGGCATCACGCACATAATGACAATCAACTCACATGCTTGGTACGCTCATGGAAGACGGATTTGAGCAATGTAGATTGCCGACCGACTATCACAAGATAAGCGCATGGTCAGCGAATGTGACACCCAAACTCACAAGTAAAGCTTTGAGCCATTTCAACTCAAGTGATCTGAGCCCATGCGGAAACTGGTACTTTAGCTTCAAGAAGACCGACATCGTATGTTGTTTTCGTTTCGAAATCGAGGAAGATCCAAGAAACACTATCCAACCAAAGAAGAGACCGTCTAGTCAAAGGACACGAGCCCAATCTGAATCGCACCAACCTGTCAGAGATAACTCACAATCAAGTAAGAAGAATGCTCAATTCGACACCCTTTAAGTAGCGAACCGCACGGCTGGCCAAGATCCCAATGATCCTCACAGGGTGTTGCATAAACCGAGCCAAGATATGGAACCGTATAAACCAAGTCGACGTGGAGGTTATAAATGAGATCGACTCCACAAGTCGCCTATACCTTCAGATCTAAGGAAAGGGCCTTTACAGAGCCACGTGATTATGCTCCATGGGAAAGCCAACTATTTTAGACCCCACAAGCCGCTTCAGCACAATATCAAGAGTGTATTTTCGGCTGACACAAGAAGATGCCCTCCGACCACGAGCAACCTCAGCTACCAAGAAAATACTTAAAGCCACTCCAAATCTTTCATATGGAAATACTAGTGCAACAAAGCCTTGAAATGGTCAATGAAGTATCATTACTGTAAATAATGAGATCATCAACATACACAAGAACATTAAGTCAGACTCGATCCTCGACGAGTAACAGAATAATCAATAAGACTCCGAAGGAAACCATAAGTCTTCAAAGAAGCAAATAATCTCTAGCTACCAAGACTGGGCGGAGTCTGTCAGAGACCATACAAAGACTCTTTGAGATCACACACTAAACCAGAGTGCGAACGCTTGAAGCCAGAGAGGAAGTTTCATGTAAACTTCTTCATCAAGATCACTCATGAAGCAAAAATGATTATGAACATCCATCCGATGCAAAACCCAATTTCGACTAACGTGAATCGCTAAGAAGGCACGAACAAAGGACTATTTTCAAGAATCGAGTAAAAAGTTTCATTATAATCAACCCTCAACTCGATGATTGCCAAAAATAACCGTGACGAGCCTTAAGACGCTCTACTGCCATTCGCATGATATTTGATTTAGATACCCATTTAACCAAGAGCCTTTTATGAGGAGGTAAACTCACATGCCCTGTGTGCCATTAGCTTCTAAAGCAGCAATTTTTCTCGCATACCGCGCCAACCTTCATCTTGCATAGCTTTAAAAGAACGAGGTTCAATGCCTTCTCTGATCGTCGCAAGAAAACACTGTCGTGGAGAAAACTTATTACAATTCACCTAATGTGCTATAGGATAAGGAGTACCTGAGGAGCTAGTAGAAGACGATGAACACTCAGATGGACTCGAAGATTGTATAGTGTGGGTAACAAAGTCACGAAGAAGAACGGAGGGACGCTTATCCCGCAACCCGCGCCCTGCTTCACCTGGGTGGGAGTGTGAGGGCACGTGGGCGCAGGGGCGGTGAGGCGTATGTGGGATTCAGCACAATCTCAAATCCCAATTGCGTGGCCGTACGATCATCCACCAAAGGCACTCCAAGTCTTCCAAAATCAACATCAATCCCCGATTAGAATCAGTGGCGACGAGGAATAAGTCGCACTTGAGAAGTAGAAACACCAGAAGGGAAAATTTACCATGAAACCCTACATCTTGGAAACAAAGATGTCACCGGGTCTGGTTATCATATAATTTAATCTCTTTTTTCCCATGTGGATAACCAATAAAGACACACTTCCTACTTCGAGGAGCAAATTTATTACATTTCGCCTTTTGATTGTGGGCAAAAGCTAAACAACCAAAACCTTAAGTTCATCATACTCAAATCGGGCCAAAGAGAATTTCAAAGGAGTTGTATCGCAGGAGCAAACCGTAAGGAGTTCACGAGATAGACCGCACCAAGCACACATTCTCCCCAAAAGTAATATGGGAAGATCGCTTTGAAACATCAAAGCACGACTACATTAAGAATATGTTGATGTTTTCGCTTTACTACCACCATTTTGTCAGAGAGTCCCAACAAGAGGTTTGAAAAATAATGCCATGTGTATCAAAATAATCCAACATACATTTAACTCCTAATCGTTATCACTCCGTACTATTTTGACATGTGTTTCAAACTGCAATCATAGCAAAAATGAACAAAAAACTTGATAAACTCTGTGAGTTTTTGAAATCCGCAATAAATAAACCATGTTTTTAAAAAATCATCCACCAAAGTCAAAAATTAATGTGCTCCACACGAAGAGTGGTATCTGGTCGGGCCCCATAATCACAATGAATAAGTTCAAAGATCTCGACTAGCTTTACTATCAACGACAGAAAACTATCACGCTTTTGCTTTGCTTCGAGGACAAACTTCGTGATGTTTTATTCAATTCTTCGGCAATCTGGAAGAAATAAATTGAACTAATCACGACTTTATCCGACTCCGATGCCCCGCACGACGATGCCACAACTCAAAACTGAACTCTCGGAACCGCTATCGCACACACCGTAGGAACTGCCGAAATAATAGAGTCCATCCTTACGCTCACCGGCCCAATCGACTCCCAGCGCAACTCAGATAGTACATAATGAATCGCTGAATTGTAAAAGACATTTAGGAATCATCAATTACTGTGACACCGGTGATTGCTGCAAATGTAATCGTGGTACAAATAAAACATGTTCAAGTATCAACCCATCAGTCAACAAAACGCGGCTAGCCTTAGTAGCAATGGCATGTGCACCATTAGGTAACCCAACTGAACATTGCGAAATATGATGAGTGTCCGTCAAACATGATTCAAGGTAACATGGTGAGGTGCCACCAGATTAAATAACCAAGAGAGAGAACACTCCATCATCCGATCATGCCGGGCGATTATTTATCATATTTAATAAAATTTGAACTCCGCTTCCGGCTTTTAAGTCGCAAAGAAAATGCCGTAGGACCCATGAGAGGAGTGCCACCGAATCGGTCCTAATTATCCACAAGACGCACCACGACCGTGGCAGCCACGGGCGGTCGACCACGAGGAGTAGCTCTGAGGAGCCGCAGAGGTGGTTGTGCATCGTCGCAGACGCCTCGACTCCACGGTTCCGACCTTCCCACCAATCCGATATCGCTGGCGCTTTGAAAACAAGTATTGTCATCATGACCCGATCGCTACAAACAGTATCAATACAATTTTGATTTATCGTGATCAAAATACTAGCCTGGGTCGGCAAATAGGTGAGCAAACACATGGATTTCCTCCTTGTCCGCTCTATCTCGAGCAATACCCCGAGACTTTTCTTCCTGAAGACATGCTTGATACACACGATCGAGATCAGGTAAAGGAGAAGTGGACAACAAATTAGAACGTACCGTTGCATATAACTCATCGCACGCCGAGAAATTGATGGCTTCTCCTCCGACGCAGCAAGTCGACCAGCAACATCACAAGTACAATTACCACAGGCACACGCATGGAGAGGCTTGAGACGATCCAATTCATCATACAATCCCATCAAACGGGTATAATAATCATCAATAGACATATTCGAAGTTTGCTTACAGTTGGTAATATCAGCCCTCAATTGTTGAAGGCGAGGACCATCACACGCAAAACCGGCTTCAAGATAATCCCAAAGTCGCTTGGCTTCATCATGAAAAAGGAATGGAGGCCGCCACTTTGGATCAAGAGTCCGTAAGGGATCCATGAGACAAGCATGTAATTGACAGTTGTCCCAATCGAGTTGTTTCTTCTTCTCCGTTGGTTTGGTGAATGTCCCATCAACAAACACAAACTTTCGGCGAGCTTTCAAAGACAACTTAATTGCACGTGCCCATGAAATATAATTGTCATTAGAAAGGATCACGTGGGTGATCATATTCCCGGGTTGATCTCCAGACCCAAGATAATAAGGAGAATGGGGATCTATTTTCTCATCGTCGACCATAATGAGAAGAATCGGAGAAATCGTAGAAAGAAAATAAATGGGTAAAAGCTTGCTAGGCTGCTAGGGCTCTGATACCATGAAAGAATTGGTTTTCCTTGATTCTATTGATTCACCCGTAGGTCATATATATACATTACAAACTACAAGTCCTGCTACAAGAGGGTGATTAAGCTATAACATGGCTATAATATATAATGGTACTATTGACCAAATCAGAATATACATATTCTAAAAATAGAAGATTAGATATTCTAGTATAATCTTAATAGATTCTAACTTTCATCTCATGTGCTAAATCCATGAATTGTATATCAATAATGCCTACTTTAAATCATTTGATTCTCTACTTCCACTTTGAGGCACCATGTAAGGTCATGTTATTATTGTCTGGCTTGTATGCTTTCTTGAATGTAAGAATATATAAAACCAATTTTCTGGTCTATCAAATGCTTAAATTGTTCATCACTTTAAATTTCACTGACCAGATGATTGAGACTTGTTTTATATTTATTTACTATTTTATATTTTGATGTAAAAGCAAATTTGAGTAGACCTTTGTGTTCACACTATCTTCTCGAGCTTTTTGTTTTTCGATAACATATTTGTCATAATGGATTATACTTTAACATTTGTCATGTAAACTATGATGAGTAGGGGTCCTCTTCATGAGGGCACCACCTCATTTGATGGGATCCATTCTTTCTTGAAACATGAAAGCATGTCACATTGTTTTTCTCCTAGGCTCCATGTTTTAAGCAAGATGTCTTCTCCCCTTGACCTATAAATAGGCAAGTGAGAAGCTTAGGAAATCAATCCAAGAGCAAGAGGAGAGGAGAGTAAGGTAGAAGAGAAAATTCTGAGAAAGAGAAAGGGGTGGGTCTTTCTGGGGTTTAATACGGGATTTATAGTGTAGTTATCTTTGGATAGTGGTAACCACTTGGTTATTCCGTGTTTGTATTTTCTCTTGTATTAGTCTCGGTTTTCTTGTAGGGTGAGTTGTGAAAATCTATGTAATTGTACAAATTTATTACATAGTGGATTTTGTCTTGGTTGACCCGTGGTTTTTCTTCAGTAAAGGAGTTTTCCACGAAAATCCTTGTGTCATCTATTTTCCTATTTTATTTCTCTGTTCCAGTTGATATTTTGCCAAGATTGATCTCGGGGTATTTTTTCCTAACAAACTATTGTAGACTAGTCATGAGCGTTTAGTATCACATCTCCTGCTTTTTGCTTGTTTGAGCTTATAATGATAACGATGCTCTCATACAAGAGGAAGTGTTGACATCTGCATTCCTTGCCAAGCAACACTTGTTTCGACAAGTGTTTTTTAGTACCTATAATTTTAGAGGATATATGTTTTTTAGTTTTTTTTATTAAAAAGTAGTTTGTATGGTAGAGGTGATTAGTAAAGTTTCGATAAGCATCTTCATCTCTAAAACTCAAAAAACACATCGTTACTCCATTGAAAATTAAAAAAGGAAGAACAAAAATAAAGTTTGGATGGTGGTAGGCTGGTTTTTCTTCCTCAATTATTTATTCTTAGCTTTGCATGATAGCTAGTGTGGTTCACATCACATGAGTAAAGACCCTACCTCCATAATGGTTGACACTCTTGCTTTTGTAGTTTCACATATGTTCTTTTCTTTTATTTCCAATTAATTTTCTTAAATGTAAAAAAAATTATCAAATCTTTGTGTGCCTTTTTTGGAAAGAAAAAAAAAATTATATTATTGATTGAAACTTATAATAGATCCATAGATCCAAGATACAAATAGATAAAAACTATACAGGATGAAACAATATTGTCTGCAATATTAGATTGATTCGGTAATTAATCCTAGAAATTATGATAGTTGACCAATCTTGCATATAGATATAGAAACAATTTGTGTAATTAATCCTAGAAATTATGATAGTTGACCAATCTTTTGTATATAGATATAGAAACAATTTGTTTTTCCCTTTAGGACCTAATTTTTAGATGTAATTGTATCTATATATTGCCTCCTGCTTTGAGAAGAATACATCTCTTTGAAATCTTTCTACGTAAACTCTATTATGTTTGACATTTTTTTGCATCGTGAGCAGCTTGATCCCAAAGAAGTCTGCAAGAAACCATCGTATAATGCATTTTTCCCCTCAAAACCCATCACCTCGTAAAGCCGGTGAGCGGGAGCGTGGACCCTCAAAGAAGCCTTGTAAAAAGATTGTTGGGAAAGCTATGATGACATTGTCGGAAGAAAATCAACCGCTGCCTACTGCAAATGTTGCCCATCCAGGTATTATTGGTAAAGCATCTGTATTTTCTACAACTTCTAAGAATAGAACTTGGATTATTGATACAGATGCATCCGATCACATGACGGGACCTGTGCCGCTTAAAATCGCTCTCCCTTCTTCAATCGCTATTTCCACCGCCATCGGTAGCACTCCTCATTACCGGGGGAAGGATCTGATATCTTGTCTAATACTCTCACATTAGATAATGGCCCTTGTTGCTCCATCTCGAATACAACCTTGTCTTTAGCCAAATTATCAACTCTCGCTGTACTATAACTTTAGCCTCATTTTGTGTCTTTCAAGACACGAACTCTGGAAGATTCTTGGTTATGGTGTTAGACGAAAAAACTTTACTACTTAGAGCTGCGAGAACGGGGGGATCAAAATCAATCAAAATCAAAACTAGCAAGAAAGACAAGGCTCGAACAACTATATGGTTATGGCACCGTAGATTAGGACATCTTTCTTATGGTTATCTTAAGAAATTGCAACCACAACTTTTTTCAGGATTGAACGATAGGGAATTTCATTGTGACACTTGTGAATTGGCTAAGAGCCATCGTATTTCTTATTCACCAAGTCTGAATAAAAGTTCGTAACCTTGCTATTCACTCCGATGTTTGGGTCCCGCAAAGGTTCCTCTATATTTGGAGCTCACATTTCGTGACATTTATTGATGAATGCACTAGAATGACTCGGGTGTCCCTACTTATTAAAAAGTGATGTGTCTAGCATTCTAGAATTTTTCACAAAATGACTCACACCCGCATCAAAAGCGTATCTCGTGGTTCGCAATTTGACAACGGTATCGGCTTATGGATGCTCTCGAATTTTTTGAGTGAAACCATGAATTCGCCATCAAACCTCATGCACCTATGCTCCACAACAAAATGGATTAAGGTGAGAGAGAATAGACAACTTTTGGAGGTATGTTCTCCCTTCTGGGCATGAACATGCCTCGATTTTATTGGGGTGAAGATGTGAAATCTGCTGCCTACCTCATCAACCGAACACCTTCTCAAGTAATAGACTTTCAATTCCCCATCTTTCGAATCTTGAACCTCGAGTTTTTGGACATACCGTATATGTTCACATCCCCAAAATCTTGAGAAATAAACTCGATCCATGTGCAAAATGATGTGTTTTTGTTGGCTACTCTGAATTTCAAAAAGGATATAGGTGCTACCAGTCCTGGCTTCCGAGAAAGCTACATGTGACTCCTAGATACCTCTTTCTAGAAATTAGAGCCTTATTACTCAGGAAGTCTCAAAATTATCTTCGGGGGAGGCTCAGTGAAGAGAATGGTGGAGGTGATGAGGTTTATTGAGTTGGAGAGTATTAAACCGAAGTGGTGGAATTGATGAGTTTATTGAGTTGGAAAAAGGTAGATAGACATTTTAAGCATGTTTGCTAACAAAGAAATTTGTGATCACAATCATGAAACAAGAGAGGTGAATCACCACGATACCCTCGAGTTGCCTATCTACACCGTGCTTGAAGAATCAACTAAAATGTTCCTCACCAGTGAGTATGAATCCTGTGTTTGGAAGTCTAATAAAACATATGTTCCTACTTGAGGAAAATACAGCTCTAGATATCCCACAAAGATTGAATAGGGAGTTCAAAAAAGCGATATGAACACGATCCCGAAGCGAACCCGAATACCCGATTAACTGTATGTGTCATCTCATAGGTTGTGGTAGATCGTATGCATTCTTTGTTAATCAATTGTCCATAGTTTCTATTCCTAGTAATGTGCAGGATGCATTGGCTGATCCAAAATAGAGAAAGGCGATGAACGAAGAGATGGAGGCTTTATAAAAGAATGCCACTTGGGAACTTGTTCCACTGCCTAAAGGAATGAAGCCAATTGGATGCAGATGGGTGTTCACGATGAAACTCAAACCAGATGAAATATTGATAGATATAAAGCCCGACTAGTTGCGAAGGGATATGCGCAAAGGTATGGGATAGACTATCAGGATACTTTTGCACCAGTGGCTAAGATCAATACAATTCACATTCTTATATCTATAGCAGCAAATGAAGACTGGCCTCTGCTACAATTTGATGTTAAAAATGCTTTCCTCAATGGAGATTTGGAAGAAGAGGTCTATATGGAGCTACCACTCGGAGTTAAAAATGGTTCTTCATGTAAAGGTGAAGTCTGTAAATTAAAAAAGTCATTGTATGGGCTGAAACAGTCACCTAGAGCATGGTTTAGGAGATTCTCGACTACAATGAAGGAGTTCGGCTATAAGCAAAGTAACTTAGATCACACTTTGTTTATAAAACACAAAGAAGGAAAAGTAACAGCTTTAATTGTGTATGTTGATGATATGGTCTTGACAGGAGATGACCCATGCGAAATGAAAGCTTTACAGGAGTATTTAGCCACAAAATTTGAAATGAAGGATCTCGGGCAACTTAAATATTTTTTGGGAATTGAGGTAGCAAGATCGAAACATGGAGTCTTGCTTTCCACGGCGAATATGTGTTAGATCTTCTAGCAGAAACCGAATGCTTGATTGCAAACAGTAGAACGCCCATGGAAATGAATCATAAGCTCGAAATTCTCGGACGAGCCCAATGACCAGGTCATTATCGTGATTAGTTGGAAGATTAATCTACTTATCACACAAGGCGGATATATCATATGCGGTGGCGTTGTGAGCCAGTTCATGCATGCAGAAATTGAAGAACATGGAAGTAGTCTATCAGATCTTAAGATACTTAAAAAATTATCGGGGAAAAGGTTGTTCTCAAAATGGTATCTCTAACATTGAAGGATACAGCGGTTCCAGTTGACAGGGCGATCGAGCTGCGGAAGAGGATAATCACGCTGTTCACCGCATGGAGGGCATTCTTAGCAACCCGGGAAAGCACGGAAGGCGAAGGCGAGGCGCGGATGATCGCGGGGCTGGAACTGAGGGCCATGACTCATGAACCATCAGAACTATTCGCGGATTAGAAGGGCCTTCACGGGGACTTGGGGACCGGATAACTACGCGATTCTGTGCGTTAACTGAAGCGAAGCTATTCAGACTAAATCATTTCGCTTTGCCTTGATGCTTGCGAAACATGTTGGGATTGATAAATCTGTTTCATCAGGAGAAAATTCCCATTTATTCAAATCCAGTCGGTTAGGCGATATTATATCACAAAAGCGATTTCGGGAAAGGTGTTTCATGGTATAATTGACAAGGATTGGGCATGATAGACGCTATGCACCAACGAAATTATACTTCACCAATATTAAGATTGATTCGGTAATTAATCCTAGAAATTATGATAGTTGACCAATCTTGTATATAGATATAGAAACAATTTGTGTAATTAATCCTAGAAATTATGATAGTTGACGATCTTGTATATAGATATAGAAGCAATTTGTTTTTCCACTGGGACTTCTGGCAGCTGGATGTGGCCCACTTTCTTCACTATTGCCTGTTTTTTGAGAGGAAAGGTATCTCTTTGAAATCTTTATTTGCAGAAACTCTTGGCTGGCAAATGTTGATTAACTCTTTGCTCAGTTGGCTTTTCATTGCAATATGATAATATGGTAACTAGAATATCTACGACTCCAATTCTTAAACATACTAACCATTATAATTTGATATCTTCGACTGATCAAATCCATTTTGCTTGTCTGAATCACCCACACACAACCATTTTGATAAGACGAAGACAAATCAAACGTCGATGAAAGAAATGCAGATGGGTGATTTTTGGCAAAAAATGACAAAAAAATCACTACTCCTTAGTTAGAGAAAATAAGCTAAAAAAGAACAAAACGAGAGAAAAAGAGATGAGGGGTGGCTTTTATTAAGGTCATAAGATGTGTTAACATACGTTAAATTGAAGTTATTCACCTAATTGATCAAAATTAATTACGGTAGAAATTAACTAAAGGTTTATTGAGTTGATGGCTTTGGTCAGAGTCCAGGCTGGCGGCTTTGGTATTGCTGGCAAGCTTGATTTTAAATTTGAAAGTAATAAATTACTCATGTTACAAAAGCTAAAGGGTGAAAGAAGCACAAAACCTTCGTGAAATTCTAAGGAAGATAGACCATGCTCAAAACTCGAAATTTAAATTATCATAACCATTTTGCATTTTGTAGTTGTCAGTATTATTAATAGAGGCACATAGATTAATGAATATTGTAGTTACTTATAAATCTTCTGACATGAATCCCAAATAATTTATAGGTCGTAATAATATGGACGCGAAGGTGGGCGCCTCTAAAACGGGAAGAAGAAAGTGATCACCAATACTACAAAATTCGAAAGTTGTCATGAAAAGTGGTTGTATAAAACAATATTTTAGAAGACGGGAAAGATAACAGTTGAGATCGACTTGACCAGTTTGAACTAAGGCGAAGTGAGTTCTAAAAATGGTTTAAGCAAAAATAATTCATTTAAAAAAAAATATATACATGTAGTCTTTTTCTTCAAAATATTCTGATATTATTTTATTAAATGTGCTTTGAACTGAGTGCGAAAATCGAAAAACTCACTTTGTACCCAATTCATCATATCGGACTTGGTAATCAGACTGTAATTGATTGAATGGTTCCAGACAATTTTTAAACCGCAGTTGATGAATACGATTTTAAAAAGCAAAAGTTTTATGAAAATTTGAAAAGTCCGTCATTTTTTTCTAAAATGAATTATGACACTGTATTTCTGCTGAAGCTTAAAGGAACTTTCTCCCTTGGTATTCCCGATCAGCCCCACCAGGTCCCAAATCCGCTGGCCACCATTTCACCTTAAGTCTAAAAAGCTCAGTGGGAAAGATCCCAAACATTCTTTTATTTTTATTTTTATTTTGGTTGTGGTTGTGGAGTTCCTTCACTTTCTAACTAAACACCAAAATAAAATTTTATGAGAAATTGGTTTAAAATGGGCAAAAACAAAAGTTATTTATAAAACTAACATCTTGCAAAAGTAACTTTGAAAATGTTTCGTTACGAACAAAAATGTCCCTAAAAATGTAAAGATAAATCCCTAACGTGATAACAAAATGACCAAGGTCATTTGTTGTCCGTATTAACTTTCAAATGCTGAAGGTGTATATCCGAGCAACGTCTTTTATGCACCCTCATTTGGACTTCGCGTGTGAAAAGAACGTTTGCTAGTTTGGCTGGAACCTATCATTTCCAAATAAAACCTCTAAATTGTAATTCAAACTTGTGATTATGTTAGGGAAGAAGGGATCAGACGGCACGTTAAAGGATATCTGCTGGATGGATTCTTATTGCCACCAGACTTTCTTCACTTTTTGTGAATAAAGTCGAAAAGACTGAATAACTACCCTTTTTGGTGTCTATTCAGACTTCAGATGTGTTCAATCTGAAAAGAAGATCTGTGCATTAAACTATTTAACTGACAATGACAGATCTCATCCATTTACTCCACCAAGAATTCTACGATCTTTCATATCTTGAGCGGTTCAACAACCGAACATCTTACAATTGGGGCTAAACCATCAAGAAAGGTCCACCGTCAGATGTCGGTGCAAGGTTCATATTCAGGATCTTCCCAAGGTTCCCCATATACTATATCTGGACTTTACCTTTACCTGCATACGACGAAGAAATTCAGCCAGTTGGCTCCTTCAAGAAGGAAAAAAACCTGGAAGAACCTCATTGGAAGGATATTTGTCAGGACTTTCTGACTGTAGCTACCTAACTGGAATTGAGTTTAATAAGGACAGGTTCTATGTATGAATCTTCGAAGGACTTGGGTTTAACCAGGTTGCCTTACTGAACTTATGGACACGACTTTTATATTTCTCATAACATTAATTATTAATTACCACTGTATTCTTCAGATTCAGTGTAGGCACACTCTTGCATCTGCATACTTGCTGGCTTCCCATATTGTTGTGTCACCTAGAAAGCTCAGCTGTTTAACATTGGAATACTACTTTGAAGATACGGTGCAGTATAATCTTTTCAGAATTAAAGTGCATGTGACATAATTTGCATCATAATGGATGGGCAAATAATCGTCTTTTTATGTATGTATTCTCACTTATTTTTACTATCCATAGAATAATTTTAACATTCTATTACTCCAACACTACAAACCATTTTAAGAAATGAAATATACTATATTGTTTATGGACTCTAAAACTTACAGAAAGACGACCAGTTAAGAGTTAACAGGAAGCAAACTTCATATCTTTAACTCTTTTACCCATTTCTGGATATATAAAAAATTATATAAAAAAAAAAACCCTTAGTAGTCTCCATTGTAAAAAGATTAGGGTTTAGGGTTTACAAATCCCAATGTTGTAATCAACGCCCAGTTGATATGTATTTTAAGTACAAAAAAAACAAAAATTGGTGCACATAATTGAGAGGCTGTCTATTTGGTGCACTTTTCAAGTGAAAGGAACTCTCTATGGGTACTTACCAGGATCTTTATATAAATGTTATTAGCTTTGGAGATGAGAAGGTACAAAAAAAAAAAAAAAATCATCTTCGAAACTATTTCATCTTTTGATAAAATTGAAAAACCTCTTGGCATAATATACTTAATGGATCCACCACTTTATGTTTCACAGAAACTAGATTAAACTTCTTTACCTTTACCTTACAAGATGTATTATTCTTACATATTGTCTTTTTTTCTTTAGAGCTAACTATTATAAACTGTTCTTCATCCCAAAAATAATTTAGTCATTAACTAATAATTTGAACAAAGATATATTGATTATTAGTGATATGATATATCTTCAGGAGATCTTTATGACTATCATTGACTTTATGCCAATAATTTGTTAGGCGTGATGAATGATATAAGTCATTAATGTATACTTATTATGTTCAACATCTTAAATAAATAATTTATTTTATCATTTCTGGCATTATGAAAACCGATTGCCATTCTGAAGCGCACGGCAGCGATAATGCTTGATATGTTGAAAATGTTTTTACAGTGATTTTTGTTATCGCAAATTTTATATTTTATGACCAATAAAAAGTAGTCGTAACTACAATATTTCATGATGAAAAAAAGTGGACAGGTTAAATAACTTACCAGATAAAATAAAGTGGCATGATGTGATCATTTACACCTTGAGAAAATAAATGATCTAAGTTAATTATTTCAAACGAAACAGGTATTCTCCACTTTAACAATGTTTAACAACGAAAGATATGATCACAAGTTAAAATGTTTTACGTGATGAAAACCCAGTGTTTACTTCATTATAAAGTTTCAACAATAAAATGTAAATTAGTGCATTAAAGTTTTAATTTTCTTGATATTTTGAAAGAATAGAAACAGTCTAAAACTGTACTGGCATATTGAACTCAACCATTTTAGGTATTCTACTTTGCGTATTTGCAGGCGAGTAGTATCCCAGAATGTTGTTTTCCCAATTTATATTACAAAGAATGAACACTGAAATGATCAGTATCATTAATGTCTTATTTATTCAAACAATTCTAACTGAAAAGGACTAATCTTTTATTTAAAATCAATAAGGCTGTTTAGAAATTTTAGATGAGTCTGTTTAACAAAAGGCTATTCTCAAAAATGGTCGCTGCATGGACTGCAGTGGTTGAATAGGTGTACCCTCAGATCCTTCTCCATTCTCATGATTCATAATACTCTTGTTGGCCCCAAGTCACGAAGCGTGGATTAATTCAATTGGTTTGACTGGCACTAAACAATAACGCGTTGCTGACCAGTGTAACCTGCTGGACTGCCACGGCGCCTTCTGGGACTCTTTGACCATTCCCTCATAATTGTTTCATTTGGTTTCCCGACATTGAAACTAAACTGGATCAGAGCAGAGAGAAAGTTCGAAATTGATCAAATAAGCATATGCATTCTGTTTTATTATTAAGTTTGTTTTCACTGGTTCTTGTATACATTCTGAAGAATCTCAGAAGCATCAGCAAACCTAGTGCTGTTTGACCCAGACGAAACAACCTAAACCACCCATAAATAGCTTAGTTTATGACCACAGATATCATTGTTACTCAGGGGATGAATCTCACATTTAGTTTGATCTTTGTGGTTCTCCTCGTATTAACTATACATCGACAAAAGCAAAGAATAAAACTCAACTAGGATGGATGGCATAATAACACATAAGGACTGTCGGCCAGCTCTTCATTATGACTGAAGGAGAAGAGATCATTAAGGAAGAATGTACTGTTTTTACTCTGGATTTAGGACATAATAATATTGATCTGCATTGAGAACTTTGATTTGATGTATTAGCTTGGAAGACAACAGGTATTTATTATTGTTTTTTAACAATATTCTGCAGATTTAAAATCATAATTTTGTTTACAATTTTGTTAGATCTCCTTTTGCTATGCTTCTCCATGCGTGCCCCACTTTCACACAATAGATCATCTTTCCATAGCAGAACATCCATTTTACACATTTTCCCCCATTCAAGAAAGGCTATTATTCAACTCTTTAACTCTTTATTAGCATTTAACATTAACTAATAATGTTTCTCCACAAATATAAAAAAACAAAAAAGTAAAAAATCTTTAGTGTGAACTCTGTTGATATCCTTTTTCAAACTTCACCTCGGATAAGGAATAAGGAAGAAAGTTTACTTAGGGTTAGGAGCTCTCAAATCTTTTCATAATACGAATTTTCTTTTCAAATATAAATTTTTCTTTCTAAATTTATTTGTATTATCTCTTTTAAAAAAATTGTATTATCTCAAAAATTCCTCTAACCCTTGCACCACCACTAACTTATAACATTTACAACTTAAATGTAATATATTATATACTATAGATCAGATAATAATTATAAAATTGTTTTTGATGATAAGGTATAAGTATAATGATAATATTAACATGACGTATTCATTTGTTCTTGTTACTAACCAGATCTCTTCAACAGAGGATGGAGATAAGTCTTATAAAAATTCTTCGGTCATTCAAACATACCACGGCCCTGGCACAACAATATTAACTTTTATTGTTTGTTTTCATTGTTGTATTTTTTAAACCCTGAAGATGATTATATTTAAAGTAAACTGAAAATCGTGTGTGACTGCATTATTCTCTCTATTTGCTGTTATGAATAAGTAACAATATATAGTTTTAATATTAAGAATCAGCTCTAAAAGTCAGATGGAATCTTCTTTCAAAGAACATCTTTGTCTATTTACGGAAGTACTGAAGATATTTCAGATGTTGCTGCGGAACCTCTGAATTACTAATATTTGCAATCTTATGCCATTAAATAATTATATTAATGAATTAAGAACATATTTATTCTCTTAAATAGAGGAACAAATATTAGCTCTAAACTTACCATTTCAAAATAACTTCAGAATCTCAGTTTAGCTGGCACGTCTACATCAAAATTCAAAGACTTAATTAACACATTCTATGAAGGATTTTTTGATTGAGAGCTTTAGTTTTTCTGATAGACTATAACGTTTTCAAATCTGTGCGCTGCTTTGCTCAGACTTCTGAGGTGTTTGATCGGGTCCGTGCACACGAAATATGTCACTAAGTCATACTACACCAAACTAATCTCAAGCAGCACCTAAGAGGAACATCCGAGCAGCTACTCTACTGGGGGCTGCATTGTTAAAGGTGGAGGATTTAACCTGATTACATGTTAGATATTTTAATTCATATTTATAGTAAAAAGTTAATATAAAGATGTCTTACATTAAAGACTTTTTTTTTTGAAAAGTAAGAAGACGTTCTGAAATATTTCAAGTAATTCTCATTATTACCTTCATTGCGAAAAATTTTATTAAAAACCACTGACTTTATTCTTACAGAACACATTAACAGATTTATTATTTATATCATATATAATTAATACATTAAAATAGATATAAGATTTATTATATATTACCTGTTTCTGTTATTATTCTTCAGCTTAACATAATAATAAATTATTACTAATATTTTAAGTAATATTCATTATATATATACTATATATAATCTTTATATTAATATATGGGAAACATTTATAATTACTATATTTAAAATATATTATATTCTAAAAATAGTGCTTTATTCTATATGCCATAGATATGATATTTATAAAATATAAATATATTATTTATACAAGATAAATATAATTTTTGTGTGAAACTCAGCCTATCAAAGCAGGCCTTGAGTGCTATCTACAGAGACCAAATCTATCAACAAAACTACAGATATGCACTAAGTTTCAGATAAGACAGCTTAAGATATCCCATATTTATATATATATATATGTGTGATATGTGTGTGTGTGTGTGTGTAAAAAATAAAATAAAAATTTAAATTACTCTAACACAAAATAATGACATTTTGTCCCACTCATGCATAATCAGGACTAATAATATCTTTGATCAATTCTTTGTTCTTATTTGGAGTCCCATTTATTTACAAAAGTCAGTTCAAAATACTAAAAAATTTATTCTTTATATAAGTACATGAAACATCTCTACAAATGAGTTATGAAACCATAATAGCTTTGTTTTATAAATGGCTTTTCCTTCAGTGGGTTTATATTTAGAAACTCATTGGTTTAAAATTTAATTTAAAAAGTCGTGTGAAATGTATGTTTTAAGAAGGTATTAACTTTTAAAATAATATTAAATTGTTATTTAAAACTCATGTAAGAAATTGTATTTTGAAAAATATTTACAAAGTAGTAGTTCCAAATTATTAGACATTTACCAACTACAATTATCATTCCTCAAAAAATATTATAATTTCAATGTTGAACTAATTATAAATTTTCTGTATTCAAATATTTGCTGGAAGCAGATATCAGAAGAGACATTTTTTTGAAAAATAGTAAGACCCACAGATATGTTAACAGTGCTGCTGAAATAATACTGCATTTTGACTCTATTCGTCTTCAGCAACTACCTCTGACTTTTAAGGTTTCTGGAACCATATCTTACATTTCATCTCTGTTCAATTTACTTTTTGAATATGCCGATTTTATATTAATCAAAGCAGTTTTTCATGTGCAACGAGTGATATGAATGTTTCAAGGCTGTTTGCATTACCTGCAGCTATATTTAGCCTTATCTGCTTTACAGAATACACATTACAATATCATCATAGATTATAATTTTTGGGGCTAACATAAGGGTTCATCACAATTATTTTACTGTCTCGACCAGTGGCTGAAGTTGATACGAGATTATAAAGATGTTTGGGACTAAAATTACTAGATCCTTACAAAATATAAAACTTCCCCGGAAGCAGACTGACGTGTTTTCTGCTGTTACTCACATTATTTCCCATGTTCGACTGCACAGATTTGACCTCATAAAACACAACTGTGTATTTTCCATTGAAATAAACAACATCTTTGAATCCTCAATCTCTGGATCAAACCTCAGACATTGCTAGCTGATAAATTATTGGTCGTAAATAAATAAATATTCTCAGTTTATCTATTAAAATTAACAGCTTTTGGGTTGTAGACTAACAGCAAGAAGAATGAATAACGAAACTATGTTGGGACAGGTAATGGGAAACTTTGGACACAAAAAATCTAATTTCTTGTAGTGTGCTTTGATATCAATTGAAAGAAACTCCTTCAGACTCATACCTCAACATAAACATAACAATTTCTCACTAAAGCCCTTTATTCTACCACAACACTCAAGGCACATTCTGATAAATCGCTATCTAAATCTTGTGAGACAAAAAACACATAATGGTGCCTATGGATCCACAGCTACTTTCAAACCACTCTCTTTGCCTTTCTGGAACACTGATCACAAGATTACTCTTTATTTGTTTTCCC
The DNA here is from genome assembly GCA_016808115.1 of Tetrastigma voinierianum. NCBI lineage: Eukaryota > Viridiplantae > Streptophyta > Magnoliopsida > Vitales > Vitaceae > Tetrastigma > Tetrastigma voinierianum. The sequence continues at coordinate 228,789 of JAEQBH010000401.1, forward strand.
TCAATCACCTTCTGGTTTGTTTTTTAGTCATAATGGATGGACTTGAATTCATTCCTCTTACTGCCACCATGACTCACTTATCTTTGACACATAAATGAGATAAGTCAGTGTTGTCTCTCTTCTCCAGTTTACTCTGTTTATTTTTAAAGAAATGTGATATGCTATAATGCACCATGGATATAAAACACAGAAAAAGGATATTTGGGACAATGGGTTAATGAGGAACAAGCTTTCATATCCTTTGTCTTTCATATTGTCTTCATTCGCGTTACGACCTTTGGATTACGGCACCAATAACAACGGCGATGATTCAACTCAATCAAACTTTCATTCCACCGCGTTTGGTCGAAGCTGCCTCATCTGAACTTTCAAATGTCACTAACAAATGTTTATAAATTCATTTTGCTGGCTGGCTGAAAATCGGCTATTGAATATGTTTGAAACTTCAAGTGGTTTCTTCACGGAAGCGACTCACTCATTACTGACATTTGCGCGTGTTTGTTTTTATCTTATGGGTTCAGCCCGCGCAACAGCTGCGTCAGCGGACGTTCATTCGCCGGCGCTCGCGCCTCTTCGTACCCGTTATGCCCATTCTGCTTCTTAAACCAGCTCCGCGCAACCACCTTCGCTCTCAAACACATCTAGATCAACCATACGAACCGGCATCCCTTCACAACTACTTATCATTTAAGAATTTAAACGCCAAGGAATACCAATAATTAGCGAAATAATTAGAAAGAAAAATAAGAAAGATGAACAACAGCCACAGCTGATGGTAACTTTAGCTGGCAAAAAAAAAAAAAGAAAGAAGAAGATCAGCACTTAGCATTTGGACATTTTGTTTTTGAAGGAAGAGCATCTCCTACAAGGTTTGGCTTGGACAACGAGATGTCCATAGGATTAACCAAAGAAACCATAGTAGAACAAGACAATATGCTCCTTAATCTTATATATGGCGAGAGTCTGCACGAGGCTTTGGGATGATCAGCTCTCTTCATGGAGAAATGATTGGACTCAAGGCAGGAAAATTTGGAAAATCTTTGCTACAAAACTACTATAATTTGCCTTTTTGTGTTTTACTGAGTGAGCCTCTTGGTTAAAAAAAAAAATAGAACTAAGACATATTATGATAGTAGATATGTCAGTTATGGTAGTACGTAGATCCAACATATTATGGTAGTAAATATATATAACAATTACAGTAGTAGATCTAACATATTATGGTAGTAAATACAATAGTTACGAAAGTATATCCAAAATGTTATGGTAGTAAATATAAGAGTTATGGTAGTACATCCAATCTATTAAAGTACTAAATATAAAAATTACGGTAGTAGATCCAAAATATTATGGTAGTAAATGTTAGAGTTACGATAGTAGCTTCATAAATCTCTTCAATTTTCAATTACATATATTTTTTTGTAATAGAACAAGACGAACCACCTTCGCTTTGTAGAATAAAGTTGGATTGCCTCTGCCCATGAGTGTGGGAAGGCTGGCTTTACTGGCACTGGAAAATTGCTTTGACCATTACTTTTGCTCCGAAGGATCCTGCAGCAGCTCATTACAAGATCTAGCGACTCGCTGGACTGTTGACTTCCAGGAAGGCCAAGAATTCATTGCCTCACTAGCTGAAAGGACAGTTTTTATGCATATATCTTCACCAAGAACCAATACGGTCGTGCTCAAAACAGGATGATACCGCACTAAGGTTCAAAGAATGTTACATTTGAATATATTTCAAAACATTATTGGCTCGATCTGTGATCAGACCTGAAGAGGAGTCCCAAAGCGGGATTTTCTTCTCTTTCCTTTTCTCTATTTCTTTGATATTGGAAGTTGAATGCCTCTGAAGATTGAATAGATGGCTTACAAAGACCCGGTTGAACTCTTCATTAACTTCCACGTGACAGTGATTCAATATACTCAGGCCGGGCATGATGATGGTTTCCGGACAGACCCACTCCGCCAGCGACGGTGCGCGACCGCTGTTTAGTATCCAGCACCGACGAGACCGGCGCGCATCAAACCAACTGGATCTCGACCGATTCAGAATACCATCCCGTGCGAGTCCGAATCCTGGTCGGTCGATCTCGCACTTATATGATATTTATCCATGGATCTCTCAATCCAGTACATCTCAAAACAATAATCTAAATGAAGGGACAAAAATTATCTGCTGAATAAACAGATCTATGAGAATCAAAGGAGGGACAAGCTGGGCCAAGGAAAGAAGAGGGATTACTGCCAAATCATTCAGATTATCTTTCAAAAATGGGAGAACCGTTGTGGACTTTCAGGACTCCATTGGAAGTATGTTTAAAACTTTATATTTTTTTCTTTCTACCTACGTCTTTTCCACTAGCTCAAGACATTGTAGAAGTGGCATTTGTGCCTCTGGTTCTTGGGATTTTGCATACTAACGTTGTTTGGATGACTGTTTCAAATCTGTGATAATTATTTCAAGTTTATGAGAGCCTCAGATAAAAGTTCTAAACAACGTGCAAAACTTAAAACCAAACTCAAACTATCTTACCTGTGGTGTTCGCCTCAGTCTCTGGGTTCAGGTTGAGCAAGCTAATGGTATTGTATTTTTCGGGAATAATTAAATGCTACGAGGTTAGGAAAGGACATAACTTTGGAGTTTTATAAATACAGGGCAGAGCAATTATCTCGAATCTTAAGGACCTAAGGACATTATATGCCAAAAGAGAAGATTATATGTTATTGTGTGGAATATTATATATGATGATTTGCAAATGACATAAAAGTGAAGGACTAATGAATTAGCAAAAAGGAAAAAATTTGAAGCCCAAATTTTCTTTCAGATGTTTTCATCTTAGGCCCAGAATTTGTTTGAGCTTGGGAGAGAAAGATACCTAGTTTGTTTCTGGAGAAAGAGCTTAGGATGCTGTTTGGATTTATACACAGTATGGGATGCTGATGTCAATAGAACAGGAGAAAAAGAAGAAGGAGAGCGAGAAGAGAATCAAGATTGGCGACTAGCTGCTTTATGCGGTATATTTTGATTTAAGGTTTGAAGTTTGGTTAAGGTTTGGGATTTTCTTCTTCTATTTTGTGTTTGTTGGTGTTGTGATTTTGTTTTGGATCCTCAATGGAGGAGTTTGGTGCGAAAAATGAGTTAAGGTTTGTATGGTTGGGAGGTGCTGTCCGTTTTCTTCCGCTCCTTTGTGACCTTATTTTATTTGCGATGTTGAACACTCAGGATGATGGGGTGAGTTTGGATGAGACCCAGACTTGAATCTTGATTGGCAGAAAAACGGACAAAATCTTGACTTTGGGACCTGAAGTGGGATTGAAATATCTGAACATGCCAGACCCACTGATGGACGGAGCCATATACAGATCATTTGATTCACCAGTTTGATCACATAATGTAGATTAAACCAGATTCAATTTGGAATGACAGACCTGTGCTTCTTGTGGACCCCTTCCATGAAGGAAGTGTGTACTCAAGACAACATTCTGACCACCGGGAACAACCAAACAAATGTTTTACACAACCAGGTTAAGTTTCCTTAGAATGGCTGGACATTTTGAGTCACCATCTTTGGGATAGGTTGATCCAAATGTAGTGATTCAAATTTCTGTGTAATCTAGACTTTTGGGAGAACAACTTTTATGAAGAAAGTATTTCAAAATTGTGTTGGGAGTGTTCTTTGATAAGGACCATTTTATGTAAAATGGATATGATAGAATTATAGGGGAAGTGCTGTCAAAATTTCCCCAGAACCCGTTTTCTTGTACTGACTATAACTTGGCCTCATTTTTCGGATTGGTTATTCAGATATGACGAAGGACCGGAGACCAAACGTTTTTAACTTTCATGAAAGAAGTTTGGGTAAAATATGTCTCATTTGTGCCCAGAAAATTGTGCAAGTGAAGATGGAAAATCTGTTTCTAGGTGGGAAGAACATTTTTCCATAATTTGACCTCTTTATTGCAAAAAATGTTATGACAAACAAACGACCATGTTTGCTACAACTGATATGCTGAAGGAAAACTGGGCGGCATACATAACGTGCATTGTCGTATGCATGATAGTAATATGACTTTGACTAATAATGAAAAACAAAAAACAGTGGATTAAATTGGTTCAGTTGTATTATGACTTTGGGATTTTAGTTGTTATGATTGAAACAAACTAGGGCCGCAAGGACTCATTTACTGGAGGATGTTGAACATTGGACCAGTTTCAGGTATATTATATATCTGGACATTTTCTGGGATTGGAGTTGGACTCTGACTCGTTCCAGACCAGGTTCGTTATTTAAAAACTTGGACCTAGGTTTTACGAAGAATGGTTAAATATGGATAAATGTTCCTTTGGAGTAGCACACTCGGATTCCCCAATCTCGATGACGGGAATATTAGTGAACTCATTCGGATCATTGGGTGCTCAGTGAGCAGGAGCTTTAATTGTTAAAGAACATATGGGGTTTGCTTCTGATAGGCGGGAACTATTAACATTACTGCAAACTTCATAGGTGTAGCTTGGGGAAACACAGTGGGACCACAACACTATGCCAGAAAGCATTCCTGCTGGGAGGAAGGAGATTGCAGACATCTCAGAATTTATCAGTCCTGGAGGGTGTTGACTGGAAGAAAAGACAGAAAGGAAAAAGGAAAGGAAAGAGCTTTGCAGGACTTTCCACGCTGCATATCTGAAAAATTCAATCTGTTGTTTTGTACAAAGCGAGACTTATATAGATGCTCAGTGTGAGGGAGATTACAAAAAACCAAAATCGAAGAGTTATTACAGGGTAAAATGGAAAAACCAAAAGCAAAGCAAGCAGAAGGAGTGTATATTCAGTTTTTGTTTGAGAAGGAATGAATTTTCAGACAGGGTGTTCCATGGAGCTTCAAGGTGGTGACTCCTTACTTTAACTCTGTCTCCTTCAGTCTTTGGATCTACAATATTGGTTGACTTGAATTCTTAGTGCTTGGATCGACTCAACTGGTTTGAGGAACTTCGTTGTGGCTATTTAGCTGACAAGGCACCACTTTGTGAGATCAGATATTGATATTCAGGGACAACAATGTGCAAATCGGGTTAATTGGCATGATTAGTACACAAAGCACTCAAAACCTATAATAAATAGGGTTCAAAATAGCACCCAGGCACTAATCTTTAACCTACACATTGCTAGTCCATAACAGTAATAAGAAAGAAAGAAAGAAAGAGCATAAGACTGTTTCATTCATTAACAAGGTGGGTTCAAAAAGTTGAGCCAGTAGCTTCGCCTAAACGCAGAATCTCACTCATTTTTCTGTACCTTCAGTAACTATGCGAGAGGGCCTGGACTTACCCCGGACAGACCTCAGACAACTTTCATTCTTTAGTGGATGCTCACGAAATTTACACTGTTGCGAAATTCGGGACTGTTTACCTCGAGACTATGAACCAGCACATAGACTTTGCTCCCTGACTTTAGCAGCCGGCTGTACTGTAGCTAAATAGATGCAGACTTACACTCACATTCTAGACCTGACAGTCTTCTTTGGATTTGGCCTCTTGGGAGAATCTGCCTCTACAAAGAACTCATACTGCGGGGATTCTAGGTGGTCTTCCAACTGATGGGCTCAGACTCAGGATCAGAGTGCAGGATCTTTGACTTTGAGCTTCTTGGGACTGCTCAGGTATCAGATGTGAGACTTTAGGGCTTCAGGACTTTTCGGCTTTTAAACTCCTTTATCCATTACTAACATGTTCCTGGTGGCTCTGTGACTTCCCAACTTGGGTGGGTTAAACAGGAGCTTTTGTAAAGACTTTTGCTTCTTACATGGGTGACTTGGGGTTCAGAGACTGAAAAATGACATTTAATTTTCCTTTCTTTTCTTTTTCTTTTCTTTTTCTTTTCTTTTTCTTTTCTTTCTTTTCTAGTTTTGTCTTCATTTTTCTTTATGGGGATCATTATTATTTATCATTGAGAATTATAGTTCAAACAGAAGCTGGAACAGACAGCCATGTGGCTGAAGGAGGGCCCAGATTTTGAGCTATAGGCAGACCTGCCTTTGTATTGCAGCAGTTGTAGCTTAAGGTGAAGTTGGCATGGGACTACTTCTGTCTCCAATCGATATAACGGACTATTCGTTTTTATATTCCCTCAGACAGGACTTAAAGTTTGTTTTTCGGACTTCTTTTAGTTGACAAACATGAGTGCATTTGGAGACTGAAGCTTGGATCAGACCTGAAATAAGAGCGAAAGGCCTGGACTTTGTTTGGAGAAAGGTTACCGGCGTAAATATGACTATATTGAAGCAGACTTTTACCCTTTCAATGTCCCAAAAATAACTGAACTCTGAGCTCCGTTTCATGTGCTAACCTACCATTTGCTGGGATATCAGGTGACGTCTGGTGATTACAATAAAAAAACGAGAGATGAAAAAAGGAAGAAGAGAAGAAGAGAGAGGAAGGGAGGAGGAGAGGAAAGGGAAAATATCAGGAACAAGGATCTCTCTTTACAGTCTCTGATGTGAGTTTCTTTTATCATCTATCTCTTTGCACACTAGATCATTGACTTCGGAAAGAGTTTAAGGTTTGTGTTCTAACAAAAAAACTCTGAAGAAGCGGGACGAACGCCATTTCGAGCGCCCTCTTCTTATGACCTGGTAGGGCGGATCGCGAGCCGGCGAGGCTTTGAAAGGGAGATCTTGTGTTGACGGACGTTTCATTCGGGATCTTGATCGAACAACGGACGCTCAGATATTGACTTTCTTCATGGCGTCGGCGACGCCGTTTCGAGGTTTCGCCATTACGTGATGTCACCATTTCTGTCTAATGAAGTTCGGTGAGAGGAACATCAAACTAATGGAAAACGTCAGTTGGAACCTGGTTCATTCAATTATATGTTGTGGGGTGGGGATATGGACATTGTCATTATTGTGTTCAGGGACCTTGGCGTTTGATTGCGTTTCAGGGCACCTCCGCGTAACCGCTGATTTCCAGTATGGGGACTGCTGAGGCACTGGCTTTTCCGTTGCCGGGTATCCCGGCGGGAAGAACCAGGGGAGGGCGACGTGAAATTTGCTTTGAGCCCCAGGCCCGTATATTGCTGACTGAAACGCTTTTACGATTCCCTCGCGTTGATTCGACTGTAACTCGATTATTGTGTCTTGTCAAACCTGGATCTGGCACGACTTGGAAGAATTTTACATCAAATCAGAGTATCTGGAACCTTTCAGTGGCGATCCCTTCCATTGCTGTGGTGTTATCACGGGTTCTCTAATCCAGATATCTCAGCTACAACGAATCTGGCCTCAAGGAGGTGGTGCTTTTGACAAGAGAAGAACAAAAATTGCTCACTCTCTGGAACGGGCTCAACCTGCTCTAAAATTCAGGAAAGTTGCTTGTTTAGGGAAGAGAGGAACTACTATTCAAGCTACAGATATCTTTCCAAAATAGGAAAATTGCAAGTACAAAACAAAAGAAACCCATTAGGCAGGAGGAACTTATCTACTTATTATATACTTTAAAACTACCTTCGTTTAACAATTTAATTTCAACTAATTTAATTACTATTTCAGATTATATGATAAGAGCAGAAAAACAAAAATCAGGTCATCTAAAAATCCAAAAATAAAAATAAATGAATGATAAGACTCAAGGGTCATAAAGAACAAGTTTATAATACCATTGTAGAATATTTGATAATGAAGTGTAAATGAAAGAAGAGAAAGGAAGGACTTTAATGCAAAAAAATGGAAAACTTAACAAAAATGACAAGCCAAACATGACCTTATGAAAGAATAAGAGATAAGACCAAATTTGGTCTTGTAAAGGAACATTTCTCCTTTGGGTTTGAGACCTTGGGGTTACAGGTTGAAGAAAGAGAAAGAGTTAATTGATTTTGCTCCATGGAATTAAGGTTTTGAGTGGCGCCAAGAGGAAGAGGGAAGGAGGAAGAAGAAAAGAAAGAAAAGATTAAAGGTATGGAAGTAAACATAGAAACCCTTTGATGATGGATTACATGTGGGCTGGAGCTCTGACAATCAAGGAGTGCTGTTTTCATACGAGTTGCGATAAGAAACTGCTGGATTACTAGTGCTTTATGTGCGCTGAAAGGGAATCTTACAACCTCTAGCCTCTCATCATGATTGTGTGAATGACATTATCCGTAGCCCTTGGATATTGCGGCAGCCTTGTTCTGAATATAAAAATGAAATAAGATTGATTGTCTGCATATGTCCCCGGGTAGATGGATAGGTAGGCATGCCTATTAGGGCTTACATGATATAGTTGACCTCATTTGGGTCATTACAACGGCCCCATTTGGGTCAATACAGTACATGATCACTTTCTTGTATAGCGATATTGCGCCGGGACGCATGGGTTATACCGCCTCCATGCCGGATCTCCGACGAACCTGCAGATGAAAGGATGATGGATTAAATGGTTGCAGAACCATGTAACATGAAAGCTGGCAGTTTGTTAAAAGTGTGATGGCCACAACAACATATCACCTCATCTCTCCCCTAAAGAAAAAATGACATGGACAACTCTGTCAATGACTGTATCATACAAGTAATTCGGATGCCTGGGCAACTTCTATTGTATAGTAGATGTGTATTAATTCTTTCATAGCCTTCAGTGGTTCTTATAATTGATTTCACCTGCTCTATTATATTTCCCATTGAAACTCAACCCCAACACAAATTCAACTCCATCACTCTGGGTAACCAGAGAAAGTTTTTGCCTCATTGTCCATTTGGAGCCTTTGTGAGCCCAGGTCCTTTCCTGGGTTACCTTACATCTATTTTGAACTCTCATTACATTAACAAATTTTTCTTTTCATAATAGACTTTACTGCTCAAGTCTAAAGAGCTTCTGGGATGTTTATGTGGTTATAATTCTGTCATAGTGGTGATGTGTTAAAATCCTTATTTCTTATGGATTGATTGATTCACAACTAGCATTCCTATTTACTGATTTTCATTCCCAAAAATAGGCCACCAACATTAGAAGTACTTTCCATTGGAGATCCCGAACAGGTACCAGCGATTCCCTCTTATGAAGCTGAAGCGGGAGTTGAAGGTGTGGCAGTCTGCCTCTTCTCTTCTCAGCCTTTTGTTAAGCATGGAGAAACATTGCTTTGTATATCATTCCCACATGCATATTAGTTTACCGTGTGATTCTGCAGGAAGGCCAGATGAGGCTGAAGCTCGACAATATTGAAAACGAAGGGAGATGATCAAGCGGAAGAATGATAGTCAAAGAAGAAAAATCAAAAGGGTTAAATGACAAATAAAGCCAGGGAGTTATGTGACGAAGAAAACGAAAGAAAGAAGAGGGATCTGAGAAGAAGAAGATAGAGGAAATCAAGTAAGATTAGCTAATGAGTAGGTCCTTAATATCTTGCACAATACAATAATACCAATTTTCTTTTTCGCGAGGAAATCAGGAAAAGCTCAAACAAACCGATATTTGCATATAACAGGATTGTGGGGCGGAGACTATGAGTGAAGTGTACAATGAAACTTAGCATGACAACAGTCAAAGTTTTGGGAGCTTGTGGGAAAACTAAATAGTTAGTGCATCACCATGCCATCGACCAAGTTCAATAACATGCAGATCAGACATATAACCACCATAAGCACAGTATGTTCATGTTGTTTCACACAAAGCATCAGCGTCAGGCATCGGATCAGAACAATGAATTACTGTGGTCTAACTCAAACTTCAAATCTAATATATTTGCTTTTCCCAAGAAACTATACTGACCTTAACGAGATCCATACGGACTTGCGTTCTCTGAAAAATTTTGCGTTTTCACAGATTTCTTTGTTCCGTTCGTTAATGATCAGGCAGAACTAGCTGCTCAGAAAGTTCCTCGATCGTAATCTGAGACTACGTGACCAAGGTCAGGACTCAGGTTTATTCTTTTATATAGACTGCCTTTGACACTCGCCTGACCAATCTTCAGGCGCATTGAACACTTGGATGGTGGATCATAGACATAATTTTGATTAGTCATTCAAATAAGATTTGCCCATTCAACAAAGTTTAAACAACAGAAAGCATGTTCAACTTAAGGAGTATAATTCATCTAGTATATCTGTTCAGGTCTTCAGGCAGGAGAACTGATTAAACAATCTTTCCATTCAGACATTAGGGACAGGACCTCCACTTACTGTGAGTGAGATGTAAAGGACCAGAAAGCAACCTTCTTCTCTTTAAACTATGTTAAACCTGACAATCAGATGGACTATAATAAACTTTGAGAATGGACTTGGTGGCGGACCGCGGAGGAACAGACATCACCGGGGACTGCACGGTGATATCAGTCCATTGAGTGTCGATGGAAAGGTATACAGCTGAAGAGAATAAATCTCTGGGAGGAGCCATGGGTGACTATCAAATCGCTCAGGACCAGTAGCCCTGACAGTGGAGCGAGAGGAAGGAATCTGGGCTTTTCGCCGGGACCTCTGGAGCCTGGGGTGGCCGGAGATCAGAGGACAGTGAAGCAAACTGACCTCAGGGACCGAGCCTGAGCGGATGATCCTGACTTTGACTCATTTGGGTGCCTGCAGGCGTTTAGTTTCCCTATCGCGTCTATGTCTCATCTGGTGGCTCAGCTCTTGTTCCTCAAGATCAGCCACTAATTGGGTTGATTTGTCCCCACCATCATATTGACTCAAATGACTTTATTTCAGCCTAGTCTGCTCTCATGCTGCGCCTCTTCTACAGTCGCGTGAAATTATAAAGTCAAGTGAAAACCAGTTTGAACTCAATGATCGGATGAGTTCTTTGCGCTATGAGAATTTCACCGGACTTTCGAAGGCGGAGCATTCTGTACAGCATTAAAAGAAAAAAAAAAGCATTTACCCAAATATAACCATATCGTTGGAGCTTAACCAGAGGAAAGATGATAACATAGAAAAGCTGGACAGATCAGATGAATATTCAAACCATCACTACTAATTATCAAATCCATATCCATCAAAGTTGAAGACAATAGATTGCACTGTGATCATATTCCACATGTCTCTTCTGGAGCATCAACAGTATGCATTGGAGAATCGCTGTGCTCAGTGAACCGTGTGTGGCGATAGCTTGTTTGTGCACTGGCACTAGCATCTTCACATCTTATCTTCACTGGCACTAGCATCATTATACTCTATCATTAGCTGACTATACTCTTCCATTCTTTTGCTAAATAACATCGATATGGTTTATCGAAACCACACATCAGTATCTTCTGGGTCTCCATCTTCTTTTAAGGAAGGTGGATCACCAAAATAGAAGAATATGACACGTCTCCATTTGTTTGACCAATATTGCTTCTCAGCCACTTAAGCTTGGGATAATAAGCCACACACATATGATTTGATCAGCACAACATTAGAGAAGCAGAAGAACCTGACATCATGTCCCATACCAGTTTAACTACCATCACCACAGAAATTCAGTTTGCAATTCAACCAACCAGGAGCCGAAGGAACACAAACAGAGTATATAGAAAATCCTAAGAAGTCATTATTTTTGTGCCAATCCAGAGGAAGCCCTACTGTTATTTGAGATCCTTTGTCTCGATGTCTCAATGATCTCAGCCGTTTACAAGCGGTTATGTTACAAGCGGCTGTGTTGGCTTTCTATAGACGGATCCACTTTCCCGCTTTCGTTTGCTGTCGGGTTTAAGGAAGCGTGTGCACCATTATTTGGCTCGACCGCTTCTCTCAGCCACTCACCCGGGATAACTGTATCACAACAGGCTGGTTTGAGCGGAGCGATGAGGTCGACTTTGCGACGTTCAAACCAGCCGGCTCGTTCACGCCGGAGAGCCAAGTTCCCGCGGGATCTCATCACCACCTGTTGATTGTACTTCCGTCGTTTTGGATGTTGTTAAAAATAAATTTAAAAACCATTAACGAATATGACTCTCTTTACCGTCTTGGGAGAAGCTTTGCCTTCTCTTCGGACTGCACGCCAGAACACTATCATTTGGATTCTCCACTCAACTGAGGGCTATTCATACTCCAGTGCATCATGGTTTCAACATGGATCTTATTTCCGTCACGAGAAAATGATATCATGTATATGTGGGATCTTATCATCTACTTCCTCTTTACAAAAAGAAAGAAGAGTGTCAGGAAATAATTACTTGAATCCTTTGATTCGGCTTTATGACCGTGGATGGGGTAGAGGGTGATAGTTTAAAACAATCCACCGCCACATCACCGGGACATGAAACTGGATGTAAGCTCTGATTAATTCTGATCCAAGGCAGTGACTCAAGTAAAGGAATCTCAGCTGAAGGATTGGACCGGATCTCATTGAATTTTCTTCTCAAGCAGTGTTTGAATTCAAGATCTTTGATCTCTACCAGGGGATGATGAGCTCCATTGCTGTTGGGACCTATCTTCATTGTACACAAACAACTGGATCTAGCCGCTTTGTGAGCACAAGCAACAGTATAACCTCGGATTTGCCCCTCATTGACATTATGGCGTTGAACTGATCTGTACTGCTTTTACTTTCTGGAACACCGAGCATTGAAATGATCGGATTCCCATCAGTTCGTGCTGAGGCAAAAGACTTCAAGAAAGCGGACCTCTAAGGTTTTGTGGAGGCCAACGGGACTGGAGTGTGCTGGCATGGGGTTGAGCTGACCTGTTTGCTATGGCAGGAATCTGCAGGTTCATCAAACTTCTACGGCATCTTAGATCAAAGAACTTTCAAAACCTCATTGTGTTCAGTGTTGGCTGGAAATGCACCATAGCTGGTCATCAGGGTTGACTCCCCTTGAGTTGGACATTCAGTTGGAACTGGGACACCTCATCAGTTATGGGCTTAATCAGAGAAAGTGGACCTGGGATTTCAGCTTAATGTGAGCTGTATGGGAGACCCTCTAGGGACATTTTGGAGTCATGAGCTCAAAGACATCAGTGCGGCGATAATTGGTTTGCGATAGTTGGCCGTTATGATTGTTGTTCCCTTTCCCAACAAGCACAAAATTTTCCCGTCATACGTCGTTTAACCTGCATCGCTGGCTCGCTTTTACGTCTCGGATCAGCCTTACGCACTCCTGGGACCGAACCAACTTTGACTTTACTGTTTACTCAAGGAAGCGCTGACTGAAGAGTGGAGTGATTGGGCGACATGATTCTGCAACTTGCTTTGTAGTTTAATGTCACCGCCTGTTTTGAAACATCTTCGCAATGGTAGGATTTACAACTAGTACCACATTGGAGATCTTGCCTTAATTTGTGAGGAGATTTACATCATCTGAGGCCAATCGCTGTTAGCTTTGGTGGAATCGATCGTGCTGCAAAGATATTTAGGCTGCTGTTTCTACAACATAACTGACTCTAAGAGCTCGTGTTCTTCATTGACTTTGGGAAGCTTCCTATTTATTATACTCCCTCACTATGGATTCTTATCACTAAGGGTCCATTTCATTTATGTGAGCAGCTCCATACAAATTCTTCTTATTAGCAGGCATTTGGATCTTAGGAGCTGCTTTTATCTGAACTTCTCTTGGCGATGAGTATCACAAAACCTACAAGTATATGTGACCCTGTGGACAGCTTGCAAGCAGTTAATAGGCTTCCAGCTTCAACCCCAAAGTCAACTGTTAATTATTTGTGTGGGTTTAAAAGTGTAGTTAATTAATTATATAAAAAAAAAATTGTAGTTAATGTTCTTATATTCAGCCACAGATATTGAAATAACTAAAATCAAGGATTCATAGAAGAAAGTTAAGACTAACTACGCCTTGTGAATCTGATGATTCTAACGACCTGAGTCTTACTTGAAATCATGTATGATGACATGGATTTAGGGGTTGGGTGTTTCACTTATATGGATAGCGTGACAGTATTTATAATGTTGGTAAAAAAAGTGAATGACACCTCTTGATTAAGCTAAAAAAAGTGAATATCTAAACCAAATGTATAAAAATTGTCTTTTTGCTTCCATTGCATGGGATATAAAGACTTAAAGGAGATTTTCATGCACATAATCGAAGCTTGGGATCAATAAGGAAAAAAGTGATTTGGGATTTTCATCAAATGGACCTATGACCTAGTGTATCATCTTGATATACCATTTTTTTTTTTATCAAATCCACTTGTGCTGGTTAGAATTTTGATTATCATATTTTGTATTTTTGCACTTCTCGATCTTATTCTATTTTTTAAGCTTATGTTTCCGATATCCATTTTTAGATTGGTATAAGTTAGGTATTAATGGGCAAGAACATTAATGCTCCGTTTGGAATCCAGAAAGTACTAAGGAATGAAAATTGAGAAAAAAAGTGGAAGGAAAAAGAATTTGGAGGAAAATAAAAAATTTGTTTAAACTTAATAAATTAATTCTATATGTTTTATTCAAACTCATTTTATTTGTTTTTCTCTATAATATAAGAACTAAACAATTTTAAAATATGTAAAATTTTGATTATATTTCAATTTTTTTTTTATAGATAAGTAAGCGAAGCGGGGCATACGGGTATCTGAGCAACCCGAGCAAAAAAAAAAAAATGGGAGAGACACACCAACCCCTCATTTGGGCCTTGACCTCAGCCTATATTGAAGAAATTTCTTCACCTATGTACATGTTCCAATCCCACAAATTAAAAACAAAAAAAAAAATGCTTTAACCTTTGTACAACTAAGGACTCGTTCCTGAAGGCTAAATAGTTTCTTTTTCTCCAAACTGTCCAAAAAATGCACATGGGAATCGACTTCCAAACCTTAGACCTATTTTTCCCACAAGAGGCCTTTCCAGCGAGACGCACCTTGATCTTTTGGGGAAAGGCAGATAACTGAACAAGAAGATGATCTCCCACAAGGAAATGACCATAGGACAATGAAGAAGGAGGTGGTGAATTATATATATATATATATATGATTTTCCCTTATACTTTTCACCGTAAGGACAAACATGAAAATGCTGTAACATTGTTTTCCCTTCCTAGTATTTTGGGGTTAAGCTGAACTAAAAGACATAGTTGATACAAGAAAATTAAAGCATACCTGATTTGCTGATGTGAGGCAATTCACCAGAGAATGCATCGATGGCAATGAGGTCCCAATCGAGCTATGTGCATCTAACAGTCGTAGACTTGAAGGAATCTCTGGAATTTGTGAAATCTTCTTGCAGTGACTCAAGCATAGTGCTCTTAGGTTAGAGCATGAGTTGGCGTGCCTAAGCATATCAGGGAATATTCCTTCTTTCTTACGTATTGAAGACTCAGCCGTCTAATACTTTCAAGAGCATAGATGGAAGAATTTTATTCAAGACTCCTTCATTTTAGATTGCGATTTCTCATATATCATTTCCAATGTGAACAAGCGGTTATCTCTCTTTATTACTCCTGGTCTTGGGTGCATTCATCTAAACCTTAAGTATCTTAAGTGAGATAAACCAGACAAAGAAAGCAATCGACAACTGACCCTCAAAGAAAGATTCTCTAGACATGGCATTCTCTCCAAGTCCTCCGGCAATTTCCCAAGTTTTGAGTAGCCATCAAGATATAGAGTTCTAAGAGAACTCAAATTACAAATGCTGTCAGGGAGACTCTCAAGGTTTTTACATTTGTTCAAACGCAAGCCACGAAGGTCTTGAAGATGTTCAATTGATGATGGTAGCTCTTTTATAGTTGTTCCATATAATATAAGATCCGCTAGTTTTCCAATATTGCGCTTGATTTATGGAAAATTGGTTAGTTTTGAACAGCCAATGCAATTAAGAATCACTTGCTTAGCTTGGATAGGGGCTGCAGAATTTTCTCCCTTGCTTTGCTTCCTTTTTGCTCCACTTTTGCCTCTCAAATTGGTTTCACCCGTATGCACCCAAAAGACCAAGCAAATTGCTTTTTTATGATCTTTTTTCATGCCTAATTTGCCCTCCAATTGTCCTTAAATTAACCCCATGCCATTGGTTAGCATCATTCTCATTGGTCCATATGTAACCATATAGTTCAAAAGTAACTAATTCCACTTTATGCTCCATAAAATCCCACTAACATGAACCATAGTTAGGCTTAACTAACCCTCATGGTTTGCTAACACAAATATCCTTTTAACCTTAGTTAACTTTAACTAACCAAAGTTATGTTTGACTTTAGTTAACTTTAACTCATCCACTAACCATAGTTAAGTTAACTAATTTATGATAAATATCGAAATTTATGGAAAACTCTCATAGGTCCATTTTTAATCACATGAATCACCAAAGCTTGGCACCCATTCTATTAGTTTCTTTGCCCATAGATTAAGGCTTACTCATTAAATGACTTAAATGCCCTCTTGAAAATTATACCCCTATCTGATACAAACTCAGAAAATATTCTGATCGTCAATCACAAAATTGACCATGGAATACTCTAAATTAAACTTATTTCCTATCATGAACATACTTTAGAAAAATTCTAGGGTTACAAGGAATATTTTACAACTATTTCGTAAAAAGGGCATTTCGTCGCCGTCGTAGGGATAGCAGAACCCTTAAAGCGAATTACATTTTAATCAGTTTGATTTCTTTAAACTCAATACATTATTAAAACATTTTCCAATTTTAGGCTCGTTTTCAAAATTACTATTCATTTGATTGTTTCCAGTCAAATACATAACTTATCGAAAACGAAATTTACTATTAATGGAAATAGTAAATTCAGAGTCTTACAAGGTGTTTCAACTTATGAATGTCCCTAGGAAGAGTCTCAAGGTTCACACATCCTATAAAATTCAAGGGGAAAAAAAAAGGAGGTTAGTTCATAACTCTTACATGTTATTAGAAATCAAAAGAGATGGAAACATAGTAGAGGAGTAGAGATAGAAAGAAGGAAATTTCATTTTGCATTACCAAAATATCAAAGCGTGAAGAACAAGATAACCAAGCTGAAAAGGGGGAAAAATCTTCACCATACACATGTCCCCCCAACGGTCGTATCCAAAAAGGGAATAAAGAAAAGACAATTAATCCTAAAGGTTAGTCTTCAAGACATGTGTAGGAGAAACCTTCGGTCTATATTCGGTTCCCGGAAGAGATTGTGAAAAAAATGCAAAGAGAAGAAAATATAAAAAGAGAGAAAAAGTGAAAGCATATAACTTTAAAAAATAGAGTTAAGTTAATAAATCATTTTTATTTTCTACTTCAAACTCATCTTATCTATTTTAACAATACAATATAAAAAATTAAATAAATAAAAAAAGTGTAAGCTTCTAACTAACTAATTTTTATTTTTATTTGAAATTTTTTCATAAAACAACTAAATATAAAGATATATATTTTTCCTTAATTAATAAATTAACTTGTACAACCTGAAAGAGATAGACTCTCCAAATTTGGCATGGTTGAGAATTACGGTATTTCAATGAGCTGTTGTGAACCATCGAGAAGGATGTGCGTTAATTTTTTAAGACATTGCAACAAAATAGAATTACTTTTAATGAATCATTTTTAGAAGACTTTAAATATTAGAAAATAAAAGCATAAATAAATAAATAATCATACCAAGTCTCCTTCCCAAAGTCGTTTTATTTTGTTGCCTTTTAAATAGAGATATGCAAGACTATTTGCATGAAAATTTGATGGTAGAGGCGCTAAAGAATAGCCAACCCAAATGAGACTTGTCAAGTCATGAGAAGGAAATGCAAAATCTTTAGAAAGTTGCAATCGATTGTTAGCAACGACAAGCACTCTAAGTCTAGTCATTCTTTTGAAAGCTTTAGAGGTAAACTTTATCTCATGTTACGTGTGCAGCGATCATTAAAACGTCCTTCAATTTTCAGTCCCTAAATATAAAGTGTGTAAAATAAGCTAGCCACAATAATTATAAGTAAAACCTTAATAAGATGATATAGATAAATAACTTCTCAAATAAAAAAGATATTGTTAAACCATATCTATGCATCTTATCGTATTTATTGTTAATGCCTAGGCCAAACATCCTCATGTTTCCATAATGCGCTCTCTCTCGGTTCATTAGGACATTAACATAAACAATTTCCTTGTCTATTTGTGCTAGAATCATGCATCTCTATCTTTAATACGTTGAAATGGTTGTAGAGGCCTGTCTGAGCATTTATTCCACTTTCTGCTTTGAATCCGGAACCATCCAAAATTTGTGTTACTATTTCCATGTGACATCCTTTGAAGAAACATGCAATGTCCAGAAATATCATCTTTTGAGTATGATCCAATCCATCATAACTTATTTTGAGCACATTTGTAATTTCCTTGTTAGGCACTTCTTCTAATTTCTTCAATTCACTTTTCCAATCTTTTACTCCCTTTTCGAATAAAAGAGAACCCAAAACTTTTAGTGCTAATGGAAGACGATCAGCAAAGCTTACTACTTGGATAGAGAGATCTCCGTAACCTTTCCCAGGAAGATTTTGTTTAAAGGCATAAGAACCAAAAAGTTGAAGAGCTTTGACTTCATTTAATTTGTCAACCTCATACATATAATCCACTTCATGTGCCTTTAGCAAATCTTTTTTTCTTGTCATTATGATGATTCTTCATATTAAATAGAATGCTTTCCAACTAAGTGTTCTAACTGTCTCGGATCATCATATCATCGACAAAAACAAGAACCTTTTGGAGGAAGCTTGTCGCTATTACTTTGACACCTTCATGAATATTCTTCAAAGTCGGTTGTCCACCCTAGGTATCATCGAAGTTGTTATTTGTAGCTTAAGTAGACCGGATTCTTTAGTGGATTCTTCTCGACATTTGTGAGGAAGTAGTACTTGAATTGATTGGAAATTTTGTTATAAGAAGCGGTGATGATGAGTAGTCTTGCCAATTCCTCCAGCCTAAACCCATTATACGAACACCATTTATTTGAATCTCTAACCCGAATACTAGTCTTTCTAGCGAGAGAATCCATTCGATAATGTTCTCATTGCATTTCAAAACCATAGTATGATTCACAGTTTCCTTAGATATCGATTCATAGCTACCAATTGCAAATCATAACAGAATATGCATTTTGCATTAGAATTAATTGCAAATAACAATTGATCATATGGAGAAAATTTAATGATACCTAAATTTTCAACTATAACTTGTTAGAGGTAATAAGAACTGAATTAAATTAAAAGGAAACAAACCACACTTATTGAACTACATAAGAGTACAATTTCATTATTTTTTATAAGTGCACATATGAAAGAATTGACAGAAAAAAAATGAAAAATGTGATTAATTTGCATTAGCAGAAGTGGAAAAGGAAACTTAAATATTTGTATTAGCTTATGGAACTCAATCTTTTAGAAGGTTCAAAATAAACTTGACATGTTTATAATATTATTATCACCTATTTTTTAATAATGGATTTCATCATTCAAATAACTATTGATCTGCATTCAATCTATTTTGAACGTAATAATTTTCATGTTGATTAGATGGTCAGTTACCACATTAATCTTCATACTTTCATGACTTTGTCTCACCATTTATTTGGAGAAATATCCCCTTTGATATGTTCCTATTTGTATATAAATTAAATTTTATCAATCTACAATTACTTAAGTTTCAATCCTTTTAAGTGTGTCTCCATATATTTCTAAAGATACACAATCATGAGAAACTTCATACATTGATATTCCTCAACAATACCTAGCATTCGACAAGTAAAAAAACATTTGACAACATTAATTTTAAAGGAGAAAGGCTAGTACTGAATGAGAAGGTGAAAGGATTCACGATTACATCGACCTTCCTCATATCCGGCGATTTTCTGCTTCCTGTTGGCGGAGTCTTCCATCTTCATCTTTTCCCACTTTTCTCCTCATCACATGGGTACCATGGCTTTTGGCCCGGCACCCTATTCAAAACTCCCCGAGTACCCTTGCCTGAGTTGAGACTGAGTATCCTCACACGAACACGGATCAGAACCACGGCGAATCCGGCTCATGGACTGTCAATCCGCAGCCCAGGCCTGAGTTTGTGCGGGACACGTCCTCTCCTGGTAGGCTCACAGGTCTCTAAGAAGATGGCTGCAAATAATTTCTTGGTGATCCTCGCACCGAAAACACATCCTCCATGGATCACGTACGTAACCGCCCTTGGATTCTGATCAAGCGATTCTTGAGGTGGAAGCTGTCAAGTTGGCTATCGAAAGGAAGAAACGGACCCACTATACATGAGTAAAAGCACCACGCCCCCCTCCCTCCCTTCCATTTCATGAGTAATCACCCTGTCTGAAAAAGCGAAAAGCGAAAAGCGAAGCGTGCCACTGATTGAAAAAGCGGCGTGTTACTCTCGTATTTTCTCTATCGACTTAAGCGTCGAGAGGCGTCGGCCGCAACATCGTCGGTTCCTTGTTTGTTTTGCAGGTCCTTGCGGCTAGGTTAATGCCTCGACGATCCGGAGACTCTAAGAATCTAAGAGACAACAATTGGAGCCATCTGTGGGAACAACTAAGAAAAAAATCTCATTGACGACGTGTGAGGGCTTGGCTACGTCGGCTATCAAGCAATCCCCCACACCCCGAAGCTTCGGTAGTTCCCGCTCACTTATCCGGATCGTCGGATCCTATCGCTATGCCCAGTAACCCAGCAAATCAGTCCCTTGAGGACCAGTTTCTTCGCTAGCGTCAGGATATGGAAACAAAGCAAGAAGAGCAGGCTAGACAGGTGGTTGAATTGCAGAACCGTGTTGACCGTCTGCAGCAAGAGAACGATCGCCTGCGAGCTCGTTTGGAAAATGATCGGGGTGAAAATGCACGAGAGAGCAGCCATCCTGCACCTCGGTCAAGCGGAATAGAAGCGAGGAGCCCGTCTTGCCGGTGGCGATAATGCAAGCGGGCGATGATTTATCTCGGTAGCTCCGTACGTCTCATCCCGAAAGAACACGTGGGGCTAAATCGAAGGCCCCAGCGCCGTTCCATCTGTTCGTCGGTGGCATGCATCGGCGAGTATGAAAGTAATAAAGGCGGCAGACGGTGGACGAGCCCTAATGTTGCCCGTGGCGCAGGCGTAACTCCACTATTCGGATTCATGTATCCTACCTTGATTGCGCTGTAGCACATGCACTATCTACCATTGTCAGGAGAAGCGAAGACATCTTATCCTCCCGGCTGAGCGGCACATCTTGAGCTATGAGCCGCCGCGTGGCTTTTTCATACCTTCTTTTTCCATGTATGATGGCTTCTCCGATCTGTATGATCACATGCTGCATTTGACGAGAGCGATGATACTTAATCGGGAAAGCAGACCGCTTACTATCTGAGTGTTCGAACAAGCTTGAAGGGACACCTGGCTTGGTTCCACATACTCCCACGACGATCTATTAACTCGTTTAGCGAGTTGTGGGCTGCATTTGTTTCCCAGTACCTGTGCTTAGTTCGACAGAAGAGAAATATCAATTCTCTGCAAACCATTTCAAGCGGGAGGACGAATCCATCCGCGGTTTCACAAGAAGATTTGGACCGACCGTCCAACAGATTGATTTGTATAGAATGGATGCGGTCCTCCAAAATTTCCGAAGGAGCTTTGGGCCGACCACCCCATTCTTCTATTCGTTGTCTGCGGATCTGCGGCTTGATGGAGGAGGTGTCTGAAACGGGCGGATAAATGATGTGTTGGAGGACAATATCAGGGCGACCTCTCAAGCGTGATGATAACAACTCAAAGCGTGCGCGGAGCCAGGAGATGGAGTACGAACAAAGGGAGTGAGTAAGAACCGAAGCGTTCAGAGCGGTCGGAGAAAAGGGAACGTGGTTTACCCCTCACAGACATCTCTGCGAATGAGCTCCTTATCTCGTCTTGGATCACCGGAGCTTGAAAAGATGGCCGCACGGTGATCGAGATCCATACGGCATGACAGTCTCTAAGATGTAATTACCCACGGGGACCGTGGGCATGAGACAGCCGATGTCAGCACGAAATTTTGGTGGAAGGTTAATCGGGGTCGACCCGCCTCGGGAGATATGTTAGAGGCGGTTTCGCGAATTTGGCGCCCGCGGTTGTGAATAGCGGCCCGGCCCAGCAGAGCTCACTTTGAACCTCGGCCCACCATAAAGCTACATACTAGGCGGCCGGGTTATTGGCCGGTATTGAGTGCAGCGCGAAAAGAGGGGCGTGCAGCGACGCGACAGAGCCGGTGAATACCATCCACATCTCGGATAGCGGCCAGTAATCCGACCAATTAGCATTACATATCCTTTCCCCTGTTAACCCGTCTAGGGTCCATTACTCGCACCACGATGCACCATTACTTACTGCGTGTATTAGCGATTTGAAGTGCATAGAGTACTAGTTGACTGTAGCGTATGACCAGGCCTGATATTCTGTTGCTTACTTTGTGAGATGGAGCATCTCTTATATTGGTTTGAGTTCGATTTGGCGGAATCCTGTCACGGGTTGGGGCAACCCACGGTAATGATGGGCGACATTGCTCCCGAATTAGCGGGGCTGTAGTTTAAGCGAGTCTTATTTCGGTTGTCGAGGACACAGGCTGTCTGATACCACATTGTTAGTAGAGCTTGTTTGCATGTGATGAAAGTCGCTTTCGACCTGTCAGATGATCGACTACGACCGGTCTTGCGGGCGGAAATTGACCTCTGGCGACAATGGCGGCTTGGCGTAGTACCAGCTGTCGATGCAGAGGGCATGAGAAGCAGCTCCTGATAGGCCCTCGGTGTACCTCGAGCCAGCAATTACGACTCGTTGCCCGAGCAGGGCGAGGGGGACAAGGAGCGGTGGTCGTGAGCCCCACGGAATCAATATTCCTAGACGGGGTGGATAAATCCACTTATGTTAGTTCCCTCCTATCCAGTGGGGAGAAGGAACAAATACAGCAGGTTCTGCTCCATAATATGGATGTATTCGCTTGGAATCACTCAGACATGGCTAGCATTAACCCCATACATGCTTTTCACAAACTGAATGTCATCCCTTTAGTCAGGCTGGTTAGACAAAAAGTGAGGCGTTTCCAGTCATTAGCTTATTCAAACATAAGTGGATAATCTTTTAAAAGCAGGATTCATCAGGGAGATAAAGTACCCAAAGTGGCTGGCCAATGTGGTGGTAGTCCCGAAAAAAGGCAGTAAATGGAGAGTGTGCGTGGACTACACAGATCTCGATGACGTGCGACGACTTCCGCCACCGGATGGGCAGTTGTCGGCGGCGTCGGTAGAGCATGGGATTTTTCGTTCTGGATGCCTTTTGGGATATCATCAAATACCATGCATCGCGGGCGGAAAAAACAACATTCATCACCATGCGGCTGTTCTGTCCTGATGTGATGTTTGGCTTAAAGATTGTCGGGGCAACGTATCAGAGGTTAGTGACCAAGATGTTCAGGCCGCTACTAGGAAAAACCATAGAGGTTTACATTGATGATATGTTGGTAAAGTCTAAGGAACGCCCGGGCCATATTGAACACACTGAGGAGCTTTTGAACTCTTAGGGCATCGACATGAAGCTGATCCTCGAAGTCTTGCGAGATTGATGAGGGTCGATTCTTGGGTTTCATGGTGACTTAGAGGGGAATAGAAGCCAACCCCGCTCAACTTAAAGCTATTTTTAAGGTCCCAGGCTCAGCTTCTAGAAAAGTCTGTGGCTTGTGGCCAGATTAGGCGCCTAGGGCGGTTCATCTCTCGATTACAAAGCTGTCCCCAAGTGGTTTCTTTGTGCGCTCAGGGGCCCGATGGGGCGGATGTCCTCAGCGATCGCGGTATCTTGCAAAACCTCCGGGTCCTTGATAGCACAGGCCCGAAATGAAACACTCTTCCATTATACTTGGTATTGAATGCCGGTGAGTGTTGCCCTGTTCGAGGAAGATGAGCATAAGCGAGAGGCGGTATTTTCGTCGGCAAGTCCTTAGTCAGCGCGAAACCGTCTGACCACCTCGTGCGGGCAGCATTAGCCACTCGGGTAGCAACCCGGGAATCTCGCCCCACATGCTGGCGCGTTGTTGTGTTAGCGGCCCTCCTGCGGGCACCATTCCGCAAGCTGGCAATCAGGGAGGATGGCTCGATAAGCGGTGAATTGAGCAAGTCGGTATAAGCCAAGATTGAGAAATGACGGTTATTGGAAGATTTTCTAGCGAGATCCCAATCGGAATGAGCTGGGTAGCAAGTGGTGGATATAATGTAGGCAGGGCATCTCGACAAGCGGGATTTGGCATCGGTTTGCAACAAATCATTAGGGAAAGATTGAGTAGAGGCGTCAGTTTGGGCTTTAGCCTCTAATAGCAGAATCGAGTATGAGGCCATCCTAGCCGTAATTGAGCCGCGACTCTGATGTCGGTAAATAACCGATTGAGTGATTCTTAGTTAGTGGTAAAGTAGTAAGCATGAGAATATGAGTCGCGAGACCCCAGAATGGCAAAGTATGTATCCACAGTTCAAAGCGGCTTGGGGCGGCTTTCAACAGGCTCGAACACATCCCAGGGTAGTAATGAGAAAGTGGACGCCTTGGCCACCGTAGCCGCTTCTCTTATGATGACAAAAACAGTGTTCCTGCCCATCTATTATCAACCGAATTCTTCAATTATCACTACCCGGGTAAGTCAGGTGGACGAGGTCTCCCTGTCTTGGATGGACCTCATAGTAAATATATCGACACAGGCTTCTTACTTGAAAGGAAAAAGCTCACGAATCAAATCGGTCGGCCCGAGATTCTCTTTAGTTAATGGGCGGTACATTTAAACGATCCTGATGATCGTACCTAAAGTGCTTAACCAGGCCGGGGGCGATATGTATTAGTAGAATTGCATGAAGGGATATGTGGTAATCATCATTGATGAGAACAGCGGCACCTGAGCCCACACTTAGGGGTATTATTGGCCAACCATGAGATCTGACGTCGCCGATTACGTGCAAAAGTGTGACCTATGCCAGCAGCAAGCCCCTATCTCGAGATCACTAGCTCAGGACTTAATTTCCACCACGAGACCTTGGCCCTCTGCTCAATGGAAAATTGACATAGTCGGGCCGCTCCCTACCGCCCTAGCACAGAAAAAATTATTGCTAGTAGCCATTGATTATTTCAGCAAGTGGATAGAGGCTAGGGCTTTCGCATCGGTCAATTAAGGATATCCTTTCGGTTAAATACGGAAGAATATTGTCACTTGGTCGTGTATGAGTCAATTGTCGAGACAGCGAACCTCGAATTTGATAGCTAGGGCATACGGGAACTACGCGGGGAGGTTGAAAATAAAGAATCCTATATACACCTTGCGATATCCAGCGAGTACTTGACGAAACATAAGCCCAATAAAACCATTATTAGCCTTAAAAGCGATTAGACTCTGACTAAAGGCAAATTGATTGGATGAACTCCGGGAGTACTGGGCCTACAGAACAACGGCCATGAACCAATGAAACATATCCCCCTTCGCGCTCACTTATGGGATGGAAGCTATAGTCCTAACAGAAATCGGTATGCCCACGTACGCTCTGAACTGATATACCCGAGCAGTCGAATACTAAATCTATGATTAAAGACCTAGACATGGAAGACGAACTACGAGAAGCAGCGGCTATGCGAATAGCATTGTACCACCGCAGGCTAGTGAACCTATACAACAGATGCTTGAAACCTCGAATGTTCCAGCCAGGGGACCTAGTCCTAAGAAAAGTTTTCGAGAACACAGTCGATCCATTAGCTGAAAGTTCGGCCGAGTGGGGAGGGACCATATGTCATACTTGTGAGTCGAATCGGATCATTATGCATTAAACGAAACTAGGCGGGACACACATTACTAAGAATTTGGAATATTATGCACCTTAAAAGGTACTATCGATAAAGAATGATTCAATCTCTAACCATGTTCCCGTCTCAATTTTTCATTACAAAGCCCGGGTAAGGTTGATGTCCTACCAGCCCAGTATGGTTTATGCCCAGCTGGTTCATTACGAAGCCCGGGTAAGGTTGATGTCCTACCGGCCCAGTATGGTTGATGCCCAGTTGGTTCATTATAAAGCCCGGGTAAAATTGATGTCCTACAGGCCCAATATGGTTGATGCCCAGCTGGTTCATTATGAAGCCGGGTAAGGAGGCGCTAGAAGGTAGGCAAATAAACCTTGTCTATCGGAGTGTTCATCCGGACTTGATCTATGTCCTACTCAAGGTACATCTTTGCCTACTTGGCTAAATGGGCGGATGCGTGATTCGACAAAGAAAGAACAGCATCCAGTTATGGCAACACATGCTTTATTATGGAGCTTGGTTACAGAATAAAAAAAATCAGGGATACAGAACATGGGTGTAGGAAAGGCTCAACGAGCAATGGCAAAATACAACCCCTAGCTCCCGTCGGAGACATCAGGTTCCTCACTCTCCCCGGTTACTCTAGCTGAAGAATCAGGCTCATTACCCAGCCTGACCTCGGCGGTAGAGATCTTGCCTCGCTAATATCCCTTATCGGGGCTGCGGGAACCTCCATTTGATATAATCATCGGCACACGGAGCGGGTATGGAGTGGTCGCGGCTTCGGTGGGGCCCGGCCCAAGGGGGGCATCGAGGGTTGATAAAGAACTATGGGGATAACGGCTTAGACGTGTCTGGCATCCCAATGCGAGAACAGGGTTTGACTTCCACAAATATTATGTGCGGCATAGCTGAAGCTCTGGTTGAAAATGCGTGAAGCCCTCCTCATAAGCCTCCTCCAGGGCCTTTTTCTCCTTAAGGGCTTGTGCACAGAAGGCGGACACTACATCTTTACTGGTCTCAGCTCACAGACAGAGAGACTTCGCTCGGCGGACCAGATCGCTAGCCTTGTGTACACGCCCCAGCTGGCGCGCCACTACGGCCGCCGGGCATTTGGACCACAGCCCGACTCGACTCCTTTCGCCTGGCACTCCCATTAGCATCGGCATCCCGTGGGCCATCGAGGAAGCCATTGGTGGTAACATCTCTCTTTGCCTACCTTTCGAGCAACCTTAACAAACGCCTTAACGGCCTCATTCTCCTATGTAGGGATCTCGACTAGACCGGCTAAGGCACTCAACGCCTTGTGGTCGAAGCGGCGATTGAGCGATAGAACCACGAGCCTCTCAGCATCCCTCTCGGTAGAAGTTGGAGTTACCGATCTTTGGTAAGTCATATTCAGAATAAGCGAAGTAATGCCACGCAAGGAACGCATTAGAATAAGGCAATAACATAAGTAAATAATACTAGAAGCAGTGCATAAGCGATTGTAAACATACCGACTCAGGTATTTGGGCCAGTTACGGTTACGTATTAGCATTTCGTCTTCAACCACCTGCTTGAGTTCGTCCTTATAAGCATAGGCAGGGACTGAGACGACATATTCTTCGCCCCTCCCCTCGGCCCGCATAGCTATAGGCATCCGAAGTAGTGCTGGATACAGTTGGTGCATATGGGCAGTTGGGGATTACGCCGGGTCGCTGACCTCACAGCGATTGATAATTTCTGGGCTGCCCAGCTGAGGCAGGTCGCCTCCTCCATGGGGGAGCTTGGCTATGGAGGGAATATAAGGAAATTCAAGCGGTAGATCAGGGAAGCAACGACCTATTGTGCCCAGCCCGGGTAGGTTTAGCCTTATCTGACCAGCCAGCAATCTGCTCCGAGGGAATGTCCTTCTGGACCTCCGCATGAGTTAGGGAGACCTCTCCTAAATCCACCAAGAGGGCAATCTCCGAAGCCTACTAGGCATGAAAGCCCATCTCAGGAGAATCCGAAGCGACTATAGCTTGCACATCGGGTCTCAGCTGGGATGGTTGTTGACTCGCCGCGGCCACCTCGGGGTAGCACTAGTCGCCATTTAAAAGTTAACCTCGTTTGCTCTTAGGTCTTGTGAAGTTGTAACAAGATCAGCCATCTCTTCCTCATCTTCTTCCTCTTCCATAGCAGGGGGGCGGCTAGATATTAGGGAAACCCAAGGGACCCCACTCCAGGCGTTTTTAGACGTTCGGGCACCCGCCTTCCCTTCTTAGATGCTTAGGGGGAGTAAGGCAGGCCCTTTTTGCGAGGGAGGCGCTTGAGGCAGCTACCCCATCGTCCTTCTTAGATGGGGAATGAGGCCGATTTATCTCAGTGGCGAGAAAGGTTCATGGGCGGGTACTAATCACCAATTCTCGACCAACCGCCTCGGTCTCAAAATTCTTGGCTGGAGACGAGCTGCCTAGGGCTAAATTTAGGAGATCAGCAATAACGTAATGCTCTCCCTCCACTATTTCTGCGGAAGAGGGTGTGGAATAACTGGAATGATGTTGGGAGATGGACTACGACTCGACTCACGAAGATTCTTTGCAATTAAGAGAATTTCATGATTCCGTTCCCGCTCAGAAATCTCTAGCAACCTCTGAATTTTCTTAAAGCTAGCTTTCTCCACCCAGTTTACCAATTTACCCCTCCGGCTTTTCCCTACACGAAAAATATATAATAATAAAATATGCGAACATAAAGGATAGACGCGTAAAAATGCACTGACATACAAATCCCACAACTTGAACACACCTGGGAATGACATTGATTGGTTCAAAACAAACGGGAGGTTAGGGGAGCCCGGGGTCTCGTACGAAGGTCCCTCCCAACAAGTCCGCACCTGCTCGCCTCGATCTTGGCGAGTCGGGAAGTCGTAACAAATTGCGACCGAGGGCTGGGCGGAGCATGGATGTGGAGCCTCAGTGTCCCGGCTTGAGGTATAGATAAAGCGGCCTCTACCAAGGAAATGTCCGGTTGGTAAGGAGTTCGACCGCATTTACACCTGTCGGGATCAGAATGACATTCGGATGGATAGAGTAGGGCGCTCTAGAGAAGTATGGGGCGCTACCGGAGGGTGAAATGGGAAGCGGCCAGTGCAAGGCTGTTCCCCAGGTGAAACCACCTTTCTGTTTTGTCTTCCTCGTCGATAGTGGATTCGGTCGGATAACAAATGACTGAAATCGATATTGTTAGGAATTCGATAATAAGACCTCGACTCCTCCATGGATGAGAGAAGATGAAATTTGCTTGCGAAGGCGTATCTTGGCTGGAAGCCTCTTCTGCGCCCAACTGACTAGTGGAGATCTCTTGCTGACTTCTGTATACGCGACAGACAACGACAAAGGGGAGAGGAAGGGAATCGGTCCAGCTGCTCATAACACCAAGGCGGTAAAAGGGCGAACGCACATGAACCTGCTAAGACCAGGAACCCCCCCCGGTTAGTGTGCCCCAAAAACACCCTCGTCTGATCACATCATAGGAAACATGCCGGCGAAGCTAAGTCCTAACGTGAACAAAACTTGACCTCGAAGATGGGGAAAACAAATTCACGGAAAGGCGATTCGCAAAACACATGACCTTTATACTAGAGTATCAGTAGAAACCCTTGAGCGGAAAGGAAACAATTAGGTGTCTAGCGTCTATAGGTGCATGAAATGCGCCGCTAACTCATCGCCCCTCCAAAAGATTTGAATCCACAGCGGCTTCGCACTGAGGCGATAAGCGAGTATGGGCAGTTCGTGGGCCCTCGAGCTAGGGCCTGTGCCTCCCAATGGATAGACTTGAATTTGAACAACCAAGCTAAGTCGGTCGAGAATCATAAGGCGATCTATTAGAATTCATCGAACACCACAACCCTTGTCCCGAAGGGGTTAGTCAACGTTGTTGGTAGTTGTAGAGCATGAGAAAAATAAGGTGAGCAAAGCGCAAAAATTCCGAAGCACAATTTCATTAATTACCTTAAAGGCGTTCATAATTACACGGCAATGCTGACCAGCGATCATACTTGAGCAATTACATAACCTAACGGGCGAAAAATTTAGAAAACAGACTAAGAAGAGAAAATGGAAGAAAAAGTCGAAGAAAAAGAAAAAGAAGATCCTAAAGAAGATATGAAAAAAGAAAAAGCCCCGGCCACGGATAGCCCTTTTTTGGCAATGTAGTTACAGCGCCTTTCATGATGCCAAAGCGAAGGGCATATAAGGCTTAGATATCCCTCCAAAGCAAATTAGCGCGCTCCAGGGCGTTCCTTGTAGCCTCAACCTTGTCAACATCTTATTCATTGTTAGCAATCGGAAAAGCATGGTACCGTGAGCCCGGCGTCTAGCCATACATACCACAAAAACTCAAAACCGGCTAGTAGTACAAAGATACATTACCTACTTGACCTTTTATAGGGTTTGAACCTATGGGAAACCAAGCACGCGTAAATGTTACCAAAATAGAAAACCGATAGCAGTTGGAACATAACGTGCTTGGTCCTCAGGATTCTCAGCGTGCGGTCGAGAATAAAGGTATTTTTCCAACCGGGGAAGACTAATCTCTCCAACCGGAAAAAAGGGGGGCATTATGGGTACCATGGCTTTTGGCCCAACACCCCTATTCAAAAGGCCCAAGTACCCTTGCCTACAGATCAGGCCCAAGTATCCTCACACGAACACGAATCCGAACCACGGCCCGAACTACGGCCCGAATCCCGGCTCGTGGACTATCCAATCACAGCGAAGGCCTGCGGGATTTTTTGCTCGGACACATCCTCTCCTAGCTGGCTGCCTTCTCTAAGAAGATGGCCAGCCAATAATTTCTCGGCTTATCCCTCGCAGCTCAAAAACACATCCTCCCATGAATCACGTACGTAACCGCCCTTAGGATGATCAAACAATTCTTGAGGCGGAAGATTCGGATAATTTGGCTATCCAAAAGGAAGAACAAGCCTTGACGCGCAAATGAAGCGCCCCTCCCCACCCCCTTCCGTTTCGCAAACCAATCACCCACTTTCCATCAAAAGTGGACCATCCCCCTCCTTCATAAATGAGGAAGGAATCGCAACAGGGGGGGATACCCTATTGAAAAACTGACGTATTTACTCTCCCTATTTTCTCTGTTTGACTTAAGCATCGGAGGCGGTGACACCTAGCCGATTCCTTGTTTGTTTGTAGGTCCTTCTTGGATTGGATTAATGCCACTGACGATTCGAAGACTCTAAGTCCAAGGAGACAAATGCATTTTCCTCGCAGCCGAGGTAAATGCTTCTTAATAAATCTCTCCTTTGGTTCGCACTTGAGACTAGTTCACATGAGTAGAAAAATTGGGATAACCTTATGCTCCCTTTCCTCTTTGCAGTTGATGATCTTGACCAGCTCGTCCAAACACCATTTGGAATCAGCATAGTTTTTTGAGAACACAATAACGGCAAGCCTTGATTCTTCAGCCAGCTTGTAAGAGCTCACAGTGCGATCTCTTCCTTTCGAAGGCCTTCATCGTCTCTAAAGGTTTTGATATTGCAACGATTCAAAGCCCAATAGAGATGATCGGTGAAGCTTCCGCGAGTATCTTTGCCTCTAAAACTCAAAAACACATCCCAACTCCATCGAGAATGAGAATCAAAAGTGGAAGAGGAAAAAGAAGATGAAGAGGGTATCATGTGGGTGCTGCTACTGGAAGCCATGGCTCAACAGAAATTGGAAGAAAAATAATGGTTTTTGGGCATTGATGAGTACTCAATCTTCCTTAGCCTCATATATAAAGCTTGAATGTCAGTGTGGGCCATGTGATTTTTCTTTCTCCATTATTTCTTTCTCATGGTTCACACTTTACATTTGAGTCATGACCGTATACCTCAATTATTCCCCGACCGTTGTACGTATTTAGTTTTTTTTTTTTTAAATTTATTAAAATAATTTGGAAATGAAAATAATACTCAACTAATGCGTGTGAAAATTTGTTAAGTTAAGACTGACATTACTGTGAATTCATGCATTAATTTAGACATCATTTTTATTTTTAAAATATTTTAGTAAATTTAAAAAAAAAAAAAACTAAATATGTCCAAAAGTCAATATTCTCTTAACTTTTATAAACTAGTTTTACCTATGTCTATTTAAAAAATATTTAAAAATATACGTAATGCTTTACATGTTAGATAATTATATCTTAAAATATTATTTTATTTATTAGATGAATAATATCAACTAAAATTTTTTTTTATGGCTAAAATTAATTTGAAAGAAATAATATTTAGAAAAAAGAAACTAAAATAATTAAAACATAAAAAATAAATATTTAATATGATTAAAGCCAAAAAAAAAAAAAACTTTTAGACTGAAGAAAATATTGACTCTCATCACTAAAAGAATTTATTTCTTTGTTTTAATTGGAAGAAATTAAAATAAGTGTCTTTGGGTTGGAATCTTTAATAAAGCTTGGATGTTAGTGGTGGGATATGGTTTTTCTTTTTCAATTATTACTTCTTAGTTGTATCCTCTAGCTTTGCTCATGATAGCTAGTGCACGTGGTTCACATGAGTAAAGACCTAACGTGCTTCCATCATTTCTCTTTACTCTTTTATTTTCAATTTTAGCAGTCAATAATGGTTGACACTCTTGCCTTTTCAGTTTCGCATCTGTTCTTTTCTTTTATTTCCAATTAATTTCTAAAATCTAAAAAAGAAAAAAAATATATCAAATCTATGAATGGCTTTTATTAAGGTCATAAGACGAGTGATCATACATTAAATTGAAGTTATTCGCCTAATTTGTCTTTTCTGTAATGAACAAAATTACGGTAGAAACTAAAGTTTTTGAGTTGATAACTAGTAAAGTAAAGCTAACAACTTTGGCAATACTATAAGCTTGATTTTTTGAAAATTGAAAAATATAATAAGTACTAATGTTACACTAAAGCTAAAGAAAAATTTGATCATGAAGAGTAGAAAGAAGAAGCAAAAAACTTTCATGAAATTCTAGGGAAGAAAGACCATGCTCAAAACTAAACTCATAAATTTAAATTATCATAACCTTTTTGCATTTTGCAGTTGCCAGTATTATTAATAGAGGCACATAAATTAACGAATATTGTAGTTACTTATAAATCTTATAAAATTAATCCCAAATAATTTATAGGTCATAATAGTAATGAACAGGAAGGTGGGTGCCTCTAAAACGGAAAGAAAGAAAGAAAGTGATCATCAATACCATAAAATTCAAAAGTTGTCATGAAAGTAATTTGTTTTAGGGCATAGTGGAACTGAGTGTGTGGGAAAGATAATACCAGGAGCGTCCTTCCTCTAGTTTAAAAAATAAATGTGAGTTGAGTTGGCATTTTTACCATTTTAGAAAAACCAAAAGGTTCCTTCATTGCTGTCCTACCAGTTTATCCTATACAAACATGGCATCATTTCAGCAGCAAAAAGTAAATGGTCATAAAAATTGCTGCTCTTTGGAATCCCTTTCAAATTCCATAAATGTAAAAGCTGAAACAGAAGAAACTTTCTCCTACAGTTTCTTCACTGAATCCTATAAGATTCCTCTATTCGAATGATTTTGAACGCACACTGACATGCTACAGTTTATTGTGATTTTTGCTCAACATATATTAATTCTTGAAAAAACTTGTAGGAGACTATGAGTCTAACTTTTCTCTCATGTGCTAAATCCATGAATTGCATATCAATAATGCTTACTTTAAATCATTTGATTCTCTACTTCCACTTTGAGGCACCATGTTTAAATTATTCTCCCTCTCTTGCTCTCTCTGCACACACACCTACTCAAACATAACAATACATGGAATCCATTGGATAACTAAAGCAGCCTCTAATGTAATAACCCAAAAAACTTGAGAATGAGGCTAGTCTAATTTTTCCCCCATTTATTCTAGGCTGCATTCATAAAATATGGTGTTCATACTTGAAAAGGAATAAACCTAATACAATCTGTTTCATATTTTCTTATAAAGAAGAACATTTTAAATGAATGAGATTTAGTGATATAAATGTATTTTGTGAAGATTTTCCACCCCACGGATGGGGTTGTAATCTGTAGAGTACTGCTTAAAAGGGTGTCAGTTAATTTTTCAGCCTTGGCAGCAATGCGCAGGCGGCTCTCTGGGATGGTGAGGTTTGTTATATACTGGTTTGTTTTGTTTTGCCTATAGTTTAATGTGATCGAATCCTTGAATTCTTTTTCGTTTTTGTTTTATTGAGAATATTTTTCTCAAGGATAGTGTATTCTTCAACAGAGAGTTTCAACCCCGCATGATGAAATGTGAAATTGTTGAATTTGTGTTCCATTCTTTTCACATTTGTGATCTTTTGTAAAATATTCTTAATCTGAACGTTAGACATCTTGATTAGGGTTTTCTATCACTTTGTGATTAATTATGAGGTAAATACCTTATTAGGTCTCTTGTTTGTGTTGCTTGTTCCTTAGAATGAGATATTGAGGAAATATTAATCGTCATACCCCTAGCATGGTGAAAACTTCTAAACCAACTATAATTAAGGACTCTAAGTAGCTTTAATCCATGATTTAGTTTCTTAATCAAAGTTAAGGTAGTATAGAATTCAATAAATTTAAAATTTGAAGCACATAATACATAATTAACCTAAACTACTACCATAACATACTAAAACTACTGTTAGGTGTGAACCCAACGTCTCACAAATATCCCACACCGGTTAGGAATGAAAAAGCTTATGAGTATATAAGCATGGACAACATCTAATTAGTATGAGGCCTTTTAGGCAAAAAGGCCCAAAAACAAAACCATAAGGGCTCAAACCCAAAGTGGACAGTATCATATCAATATGGATAAGAAAATGGTCCATAAGGTTCCCAACAAGTGGTATCAAAGCCGCGTTCAAACTTAATCGTGTGAGTGGAAGCCCAACAAAATGATGTGGTGGGCCCTCTACCAGATGGTGCTTCACGTAAGACATGTGCTCAAATGCAGTGAAGGAAATCCTAGTTTGAGGGGAGGCTTGGTGGACCTTTGCTCGAGGGGAGGATTGTTGAGTGTGCATCCAAAGTCTCACAAATGTCCCACATTGGTTAGGAATGAGAAAGCTTATAAGTATATAAGCATGGATAACATCCAATTGGTATGAGACCTTTTGAGGAAAAAACCCAAAAACAAAACCATGAGGGCTTAGGCCAAAAATGGACAATAACATACCAATGTGGATAGGAAAGGGGTTTATAAGGTTCCCAATAACTACTACCATGATATATTGAATCTACTACCATAACTGCTATATCTAGTACCATAGTGAAAACTTCTAAACCAACGACAATTAAGGACTCCAAGTAGCTTTAATCCATTATTTAATTGCTTAATCAAAGTTAAGTAGGTATATAATTCAATAGATTTACAATTTGAAGCACATAATACACAGTTCAGCTAAACTACTATCATAACATACTAAAACTACTACCATAATATATTGAATCTACTACCATAACTGCTACATCCACTACTTTAGTGAAAAATTCTAAACCAACTACAATTAAGGATTCAATGTAGCTTTAATACATTATTTAGTTGCTTAATCAAAGTTAAGTTAGTATATCATTCAATAAATTTACAATTTGCAGCTTTAATAAATTATTTATTTTTTCATTTAATGTTATATGTTAATTATACAGAGTAGCTCGACATCAACTATGATACGTGAGGGAAATATGTCACAAACATCTTCATCAACATCGAATAGAAGAATCATGGTAAAGGTGATGGTGGACCTGTTAACATGGCCCGCATGCCATACAAACCACCTATTGGAAATCAGGCATACAAGATGTTAGCTTCAAAAATATTGTTCTCCTAATGAACTTACAATTATAATTGGTGGGGAGACGTGATTAGAATGTATTTCTTACCAAATATCGGACATGCATGCATGTATGGTTGTGAAATCAATCTCCTTAATAAGATGATTGCTAATAAAATCAGTGCCAACTTGCTAATAGAATCCTTCCATGCCTACTGTCAACAAGTGGTTGCTGTCAATGGATTTTACAAAGCTTGCCATTTCTTGAATCCAGCCCTGTCATATTAAAATTTGTGATTAGTTGAAGGAAGCCTCCTTCATTACTATGAACATATGCACCAAAGGTTACCAACTAATAAGGCTCACATTAAGGGTTTTTCCAGAGTAATCAACTTGGCAACCCGGTTCGTTTATCAGTTCTCATGCCATGATCATTGGGTCATCTTTGTACGCAACTCTGGTGATTGTATTGATCGTTGTATCCATGCAACATGTCAGATTCCATAATTCCACCGGTTTTTGTGTGTGATACTCCAATGCATTATCAGCCTAGAATTCACATTTAATGTTCTCACAGAATTTCCCTTAAATGCTCCAGACATATGAAAAACTGGTTGAGTAAAGTCTTATTTAGCAAGTTAACCATTTACAAAGCTCACTTCATTTCTAAGGTTAGCAAAATATTCACCAAACAACACAAAACCATAAAAATATTGGATATTACATTTGTTACTACTGATTGAATCAGTATATATTTCCACTTCTTTAGAAAACTTTTAGCTGTTCCATGTGATTTACTTTATCTCAATTTCATTTTATGGTCACCATCACAGCATCACATCTCATAGAGAAGAATCCCAAAACTATAAGCAATGTGGAAAAAAAATAAAGCAAAGAATAACTGGAGGTGCAACATTAATGTTTCCAGTTGGTATCCACATTTTATGACGCGGATGCACAGAATGAAAATGCAAAATTTAGAAAAACTTGCTTGATTTTTATACAACAAGAAATGCCTTCAAAAAATAAACATAAAAAAAAAAATAACAAACTGAATTGGACATAGAGCGAATTCCTCTAAATCGTTCAAAACATAAAAAAAGGAGCTTCGATTTTCAATCAGATCGCAACAAAAAAGAGCAAAATGGGAGAAGTCAAAGCAACATTAAAAAAATTACAAACACATAAAAACAAATTCACTCACCTTATAAAAGCATCTCCATTAGCAGGTGCTCCACTAGATTCCTTCGCTCCCGCCATGGATGACGAACGCGTTTCCCTTGCCGAAAAATCGTACGCTGGCGCCGGCGTAGTCGTGAATTGAGCCTTCAATGCAGAGAAGGCAAGCAAAGAGGATGAGAGGCAAAGCTGAGCGAAGCTCTAGCCTCGGGACCCCTCGGAACCATCATGTGTATTTACTTGGAGAAAAACCAGGAAACATATAGTAGAGTGCTTAATTAAAATCAATCAAGAACAAATTAAGAGACTACTGATTTATTGCTCAAAATGAATTATGAAAAAAATAAAAAATAAAAAATTACATAAGAGAAGGTCACTAACTTTTTATATAGTAGTTAGTGGCATAAAAGACTCCTGAAGAAACTCAACTACTCTAACAAACTCAAGACTCGATCAAAAGGCTCCTAGAATTACTGACCAGTTCACTCTTTTCCTAAAATTATTGTTGACTCTGAATGACCAGTTCTTATTCATAGGATTCGGATGCACTACCTTTTAACAGGCCTTTATGAGAAATTATAAAGAAACAAAACATCCTATAGAGGGATCAGTAATTAAAACCATAGGAAGAATTGCAACAGAGAGAAATCACATCCTCTACAGAGAAAAAAACTCCTTTACGAGCGATAAATCAATGAGAGAAGTTGTGTTTCCAGTAGTGAGAAATCAAACAGAAATTATTGAAAGCTTTCTAGGCTATGAAACTAGAGAGAAAGATTGATCTTCGCCGACGCGAAATCTGGAGCCTGTGAAGAAGACAAATATTATGAGAAAGCAAAATCCACACAACACCGTCCATGGATAAAGTTCTCGAAATGGCTGTCACTACATATACATTGGTATTGAATTTCCCGCCAATCGTTTATCTCCATCTAGATCCTTTTCCTAAAGTCCATGCTAATTAGGGTGTAAATTCCTGCACATACACTACTTATTTGAAAAAAATGTTCAATACTACATACAGTCAAGCTCGTACTACATATTCTCTAAAACCGACGATGTAAGTTCTTTAACAAAAATGCGGTGTTTGAATGAAACAGATTTGAATCTTACCAGTGGAGGCCTATGGACTTTCAGAACAGGGGGCATGCAGCTAGGAAAAAAGGAAGATGAAAAACAAGAATATATCACTTAGCCATATATATATATATATATATATATATATATATATATATATATATAAAATAGAAACTCAAAAGGAAAGGAAAGAAAGGAGTGTGACTTACCAAATGCTTGCAATAAATGTTTAGTATC
Source organism: Tetrastigma voinierianum (assembly GCA_016808115.1). Taxonomy (NCBI): domain Eukaryota; kingdom Viridiplantae; phylum Streptophyta; class Magnoliopsida; order Vitales; family Vitaceae; genus Tetrastigma; species Tetrastigma voinierianum. The sequence continues at coordinate 266,701 of JAEQBH010000401.1, forward strand.
TTCGACAGCAAATCCATTGAAAAAAGTTGCAATGACGCTCCAACCAATTGTGGGTACGGTCCTCTTCATCATCTTGGGCGTCAACAACATTATTGTTAACATTCTGTGTTGTCGTAACCATTGAAGGATCGTTACGCTCAGTGAACTGTACTGTGTGGTGATAGTTTGTTTGTGCAGTGACACTAGCATCTTCAGCTTCAACTGGTGAACTAGTATTGGTGTCACAACTTCTCTGCTTATCATTATACTATATCATTAGCTGATCATCGTTGTGCTCAGTGCCTTGTGTGTTGTCCCATCTTCTTCTATGAGAGTCATCAGTATCAGTACCAGTATCTTTTAGGATGTCCTGTGTGTATATAAGATGGGTCCCACACTCTTTCACTTCTACTGGTAGACCGTCATCCCCATGAAATGAAGCCTTGAGACTTCTCCATTTGTTTGACCAATAGTGGTTCTCAATAGCAAGCTTGGGATAATAAGCCACACACATTTGATTTAATCCAGCACAAATATGGCAGCAGGTGACCTGCACATTATCCACGTCCCAGCTCCCAGATCCTCCATCACCACAGAAATTCAATTTGCAGTTCAACCAACCAGGATCCGAAGGAATAAAAATGGAGTATATAGCAAATCCTAAGAAGTCGTTATTGTTGTGCCAATCCGGAGGAAGCTCTACTATTATTTGAGATCCTTTTTCTCGATGTCTTATCCACTCTGGAATTCCATTATTTCCGGGAGTAACAACTCTGATTGCCTTGCTCCAATACGTGCCACATTCCAACTCCTGCACAGAAGTACGGTGTAAGTACAATATCTCCATGAAGAAGAGGGGCTATTTAATTAATGTTGTGAAAAATCATACCTCAATTGTAGATTTGAAGCATTTGAGCAGAGAAAAATCGAGAAGACGCGAAAGACTAGATAAAGTTTCCAAGCATGTGCAGTTGTGGACATCTAGAGCTCTTAAGGTTGGTGGAAGGTCTGGAACTTGTAGAAGCTTGGGGCAGTGACTCAAGCTAAGGACTCTCAGTTTAGAGAGTTGAATGATGTCTGCAGCTATGCTACTAAAGCAGTCCTTGCTTAGATTAAGACCTGAAACTCCCAGAACCTCTAGACATTGAAAACTCCCCAGATTCACAGGAAATTTCTCAAGGTCTGTACAGAAATGGACATATAACTCTTTTAGGGAGCTCAACTTACAAATGCTTTCTGGAATGTTCACAAGGTTCCTGCAATTTTGCAGGTACAAATGTTGAAGCCCTCCTAGATGTTGAATTGAGGATGACAGCTCTTTTATGGAAGTTCCTCTCAAATCAAGGTCTGTTAAATTTTCCATATTCTCCGAGATTTCTGGAAACACCCTTAGGTTTGAACAACTGGAGCAAGAGAGAGTTATAAGAGATTTCAAATAACAAATGCTTTCAGGAAGACGCACAAGGTTTTTGCAATGCGTCAGGTCCAAAGATTGAAGCCCTGGTAGGTGTTGAATCGATTCTGGTAGTTCTTCCATAGCAGTTCCATCTAAATGAAGCCGTTTTAAATTCCCCATATCTCCTAGAATTTCTGGGAAGCTCTTTAGTCGAGAACAGCCTGAGCAAAAGAGAGTTGTAAGGGATTTCAACTCACATATGGTGCTTGGAAGACTCCTAAGGTTGTTGCAACATCTCAGATTCAAAATTTGGAGCCCTCGTAGATTCTCAATTGATGATGGTAGTGCTTCTATGGCAGATCCCCCCATATTAAGCTTTACTAAGTTTTCCATACACTTCCATATTTCGGGGAACCCCCTCAGATTTGAACAGCCAAAGCAAGAAAGAATTGTGAGAGATTTCAAATCACAAATGGTTTTTGGAAGACTCACGAGGTTGTTGCAATATTCCAGATTCAAGAATTGAAGTCCTTTTAGATGTTGAATTGACGCTGGTAGTTCTTTTATAGTAGTTCCATCTAAATGAAGCACTTTTAAATTTTCCACATCCTCAAGGGTTTCTGGGATGCTATTTATAAATCCAGGACAACCTAAGCAAATGAGAGGTGTAAGGGATTTCAACTCATCCTGTTGACATTCCCACTCAATAGTGGTTATCATTGATTCATCAGCATCGGAGGCATATATAAGATGGATCCCACACTTCTTCACTTTCATTGCTTTACCATATGAGCAGCCACTAAATGAAGCCTTCAATTGCTTCCATTTATTTGAGCGGTACTTATTCTCAATAGCCACCTTAGGATAATAAAACATCCACATAACTTCAATGCAGTTGCAACGGAATTCAATCGGGACATCATTCACCAACTGACATTCATGACCAAGCAAACTCAATCCACAATTGAAGTAAGTTCCATCCATCTCCTGTCTCGCCTCGGATTCATTATCAGTTAGTACTGGATGATCATAAATAGAGTACAATACAAAACCCAACAAGTCACTATCTTTATACCACTTTTTGGGAAGCTTTGCTACTACTTCAGATCCATTTTTCTGAGACTTTACCCTTTTTGGAATTCCACCACTTCCAGAAATAAATACATGAACTCCGGTAGGTCGAACATCAATCCTACATTCCAAATCCTGCAAAAAATAAATTAACATGTAAATCCCCATGTCTACATATATACCAAAGAAAAAGAAAAAAAAAGGTGGAACGTTACGGAATTAATAAAAAGTACCTGAATCGCTGATCGGAAGCATTTGAATAGTGAAGATGAGAGTAGAGGTGATGAAGTTTCTAGCAATCTGCACCCATGTACATCTAAGACTCTCAAACTGGATGGAAGCTCTGCAATTTGTACAAGTCCTAGGCAGTGACTCATGTTAAGGGATCTCAGCATAGAAAGTTGACTGATCCAAGTAGGCATGCTCCTAAAACGATTGGCATTTAGATATAATCCTACCAGAGATGATAGGCGCCAAATTTCACTGGGGATTCCTCCTTCATCTATTTTGCAGTAACCTAGATCTAATACTTGCAATGAGTTCAAGCAGCAAATATCACTCATGATTACTCCTCGTGGCATTAGCGTTGACTCGGATAGATAAAGCGACTTTAAGGAGCATAAACTTGACAAAGAAAGCAATTGGCAACACATTGAATTTAAGCCAAAAGCATAAAGAACCTTCAAGCTTTTCAACCTCCCTAGGTTTTGTGGCAATTTGTGGAGTTTTGAACAGTAACTAACATCGAGGTGTTTAAGAAAGCATAAATTACAGATACTTTCTGGAAGAGTCACAAGTTCTTGGCAACCTCTTAGATTCAAAATTTCAAGCCTATTTAAATGTTCAATTGATGACGGTAGCTGTTCTATAGCTGTTCCGTCCAAGTGAAGCTCCCTTAAGTACTCCATATTTGTCAAGACTTGTGGAAAGCGGCTTAGTTGTGAACAGTGAGAGCAAAAGAGAGATTTAAGGGATTTCAACTCCCAAGAAATGCTGGTTGGAAGACTCTCAAGGTTTTTGCAGTCTCGCAAACATAAGGTATCGACAGCATTAGCAACTGCAGTGGGTATACATAGGTGTGAACAGTTAGAGAGAAAAAGTGATTTTAGGGATTTCAACTGATCCCAAATGCTTTTCGAAAGACTCTCAAGGTTTTTGCAATCTCGCAAACATAAGGTATCGACAGCATTAGTAGCAGTAGTGGGTATACATAGTTGGTTGATTGGCTGACCCTTTAAACAAAGCTTCCAGTTTTCCACATTCCTCTGACAATCAAAGCAACCAACATCCATATCCCTAGTTTGTATATTTGGATCGTACGCATATATTGGTTGGAACCCACACTTGAGCACCTTCCAATTTTTTAAATTAGGGGTCGAAAATTCAGCTAGAATAGACGTGAATTGATTGGAGCAAAAGATCTCTGTAATCGCAACCTTGGGATACAATGTCACCCACATTTGTTGTTCTAACGACGCACCTTCATTATGGTAGGATTCACAAATAGTACCAAAATGGAGATCTTGCCTGAACATGGAAGGAGATCCATATTCATCACCAAAGACCAATATGCATGCTAACTCAATGGTGAACGGATATCCAATTCCAAGAAAATCCACATCTGCATTCAGGGATTCTTCACCAAATTCAATCTTAGATTCATGAGCATAATTGCTTTCAGGTATGTCCTCACATCCATCAAGTGGAACATAAACACAGCATAGGGCAACTCCTAAGAATTCATTATTTTCATACCAAACTCTCGGAAGCTTTATATTTATACAAGATCCTTCTTTCTGATTCCTTATCCACTCCGGAATTCCACTGCTTCCCTGAACGACAATACAAGTTCCTTGGCCATGGTAGCGAGAATTAGTGAGGAATACTTCATTTGAACTTCTCTTGTCTTCCAAATCCTGCAAAGAAGTACAAGGTAAATCTAGGGGGTTTGTGCCATTATGTGAGTTTTTATGAGAGTTTCTTATTAGTTTTTGTCAAATTAGAACCCAGTTGTAACTTTATTTGATCTATGGTGTTGAATCGACCCAATAGATATCTCTATTAGTTGACTATTAGTATACCAACATGGAACTGAGTGAGTGACAAGATTAAGTACCAAATGTGAAAGTGAGTGGAAGATGAAACTAAAAGTAACTTGTAGTGGATATAATAGTCTTGTTCATTGTAGTGGATCTCTTGATTACGAGATCTGATAAATGGATGTTAAACAATGTTTATAAATAGTTATGAAACAAGAGAGCATTTGTATGATGCAACTAGATAGATTCACAGCAAAAGGCCAAGAGCACCTATATGATGCAAATTGAATAAATCCATTAGTGGATTAAAGCAAAGGTTTCGCTCATGGAATAGGCATTTTAATCAGGCTATCAAGACTCTGATTTGGCTCAAAGTGAGGATGAGCCTTGTGTATATAAGAAGACATGAGAAAACATGGTGGGGTTTTTGATACTAAACTATGATCACATTCTGCTCATTAGGGATATGTGAAGTTATTGTCATAAGTCAATATTTGGTTATCTACTCAATTTTAGATGAAAGATTTGGGTAAGACAGTATATTCTTGGAAATAAGATTTTTCAAGATTACAAGAATAGAAAGATTGCATTGCCAAAAGTCACTTACATTGATAAGCTTTTAGTCAACTACGGGATGCACGACTCTTAAAAGGGCTACCACCTTTTAATTAGGCATGAAGTACCTTTCTCTTAGTATTGATGTCATAAGACCACTATGGAGAAACATTGCATGAAGGCAACCCTATGCTTCAACAATAGATAGCCTTATGTATGCGACCTTATTTACTAGACCAAATAATTGCTTTTCTATAGAGATGGTGATAAGATATGAGTTCAATCCTAACATAGAGCATTAGATTACGATCAAGCCTAGACTCAAGTATTTTTGGAGAACAAAGGACTACATGTAATTATCATTATTATGAGTTCTAAGTAAATAAGTTTTCCATAGTTAGTTCATAGAACTAGGAATACTTCCTAATTAGAGGGATGACTTGTCTTGATGGTCAAGATGGATTTTCCATGATAAGGGGACTAGTGTATATGATTGTACATTGAAGAAGACCTATAGTAAATCCTGTCATAAGGTTGTTGACTATCATGATTCACTAAATTACTATACTACATGGACTCTCAATCTCGAGAGAATATTTGGCCTATGTTGAAGTCAATAAGAAGCTTTAACCTATGGATAAGATCCTAAGGTGGTCACATATCCATATGGATAAGATTATTGTTGATAAAGATTACTAGTAATAGGTATTCTCAGTAGAGACACCATGATATCTCACTGGATTGAAATAGTGTGTCTTCTTAGGTGATCAAAAGGACATGTGATCCAAAAGACTATGGTAATATCATTTTCTTTAATGGAAATTTGAGATATACTCCTTGGAGTTAGCTATTTCAATTGTTCACACAATAAGTAAAATCCATAATTTAGGAATTAAAGTGGTAATCTAAGTAAGTGATAGCACTACATTATTAGATTGTGCATATTAATTTATAAGGAGTCTACATATGGTGAATAATATGACACGAAGTTAAACTTTATTTAATGTTGATATTTGAATATGGTTTTAGAGTGAAGTTAATTCTTTATAGTGAGATGTTAAATCAACTTTAAATTTGAAATATAAGGAAGTTAGTATTGTGCTATGGGTCCTAGTGGTTCTAGTGGTCCCAATTTGAGCTCATATACATCGATGACATGATTTATGAGGGTTAGGTTAGCTTTTGCTTTACTTATGTGGATAAGCGCATTTTGATAGTTTAATAATGTTGCAAAAAAAAAGTGAATGGCATCTCTAGATTAGGCTATTTGGTTAATTAGACAATCTTGTTGGTTAATTAATTAATTAATTAGAACCCTTTTGAGGCTAGATTAAGTAAGTCAAGCTCTTAGTGGACTCAAGTTACTAAAGTTTAGTTAGTGAAACATATGAATATTGACTTAAGGATGAGAATCTCCAACCCTTCATTTGATTATCTTCTTCCACATCCAAAGAGAAATGAAAGAGCTTGAACCTCCGCTCTCCCAAACGCCCTATGGCCATTTGAGCGTTAAAAAAATAAGATAAAGTGATCATTAGGTAGAAGATTGTGGGTTTTTAGGCTTTTAACAACTTTGATTTGATTCTTTTTGAGATATATTAGATTTAGGAACATCCAAACCAACTGTAATGTTTTCTAATGCAATAATTTTAATTTTTTTTTTGTTAAAAATTGTCTTTTTGCTTCCATTGCATATGATATAGTGGTTTAAGGCCTGGGATAAGGAAAAAAGTGATTTGGGATTCCCAACCAAAGGAGCTATGGCGTAGTACATCCTCTTGATGTACCATTTTTTATCCAAGCCTCTTGTGTTGTTGGATGAAATGACTTACCTAAATAGCTTATTGCCTACCCACCATTATGGGTATGCAATTTTAAGTGGAATTTTGAGTATCATATTTATGATAAGGTTATATATGTTTCTTCTAGTACCCATCACTTCCTTTCTTCTCTCAAAATAATTTCAAATGTAGTCCAAACATATAAAAAGAAAATATAAAACCAACATTTAATTTGTGGATTAGTACAAGTTAGGAAATGGACAAGAACATTAAAAAAAAATAATGAACACAAGAAAAGCATACCTGATTTGCTGATTTGAGGCAATTCACCAGAGAATGCATGGGTGGCAATGAGGTCCCAATTGAGCTACCGCATCTAACGATAAATGAACTTGAAGGAAGCTAAGATTTGAAAGCTTCTTGCAGTGACTCAATCCAAGGGCTATTAGGTTAGACAATTGACTAATACCCACAAGCATGTCAGTGAGTATTCCTCCTTCCTTTAGATTGCACAGACTTAGATCTAATACTTTCAATGAGCATAGATGGAAAATTGTATTCAAGACTCCTCCATTTAGATTGCAGTTTCTTAGGCTTAATTCTTCCAATGCATTCAAGCTGTTTTTTCTCTTTATTACTGTTGGTGTTATATTGCATGCATCTAAATATAGTATCCTTGAGAGAGACAAAACTGACAAAGAAGGCAATCGACAACTGACCAATCTCAAAGAAAGAGTCTCTAGACATGGCATTCTCCCCAAGTCCTTCGGCAATTTCCTGAGTTTTGAGCAGCCATCTAGAGTTAGAGTTCTAAGAGAACTCAAATTACAAATGTTGTCAGGGAGACTCTCAAGGTTTTTACAGTTTCTCAAATGCAAGTCACGGAGGTCTTTAAGAAATTCAATCGATGATGGTAGCTCTTTTATAGCTGTTCCATTTAATCTAAGATCCGCTAGTTTTCCTATATTGCGCTCGAATTTTGGAAAACTGGTTAGTTTTGAGCAGCCTTTGCAATGAAGATGTGAAAGATGTTTCAACTCATGAATGTCCCCAGGAAGACTCTCAAGGCTCACACACCCTATAAAATTCAAGGGAAAATAAAAAGGTTAGTTTAATAACCTTTACATGCGCAAGAACCTTTAACCTATATTTGGTTCCCGGGAAAAAATTGAGAGAAATTAATACAAAGAGAAGAAAATAGAGAGAATATATATAAAAAGAAAGAAAAAAAGTGAAAACATATAGGGAGAACTACTTATAGGGCCCCAATTTCATTTTATTTGAAAATTTGAAAATAAGAGACCTAAAACAAACCCATGCCTCCGGATTTAATAAAACTTTTATAAGGATTGAAAACTAAATTGATAAAGAGTGGATCATGCGTGAGTATTACATTAGTGAATCGGGCACTACATTAGTGAACCTTGGGTACTTCCGGGTTTATGTAGTACCCAAGGTTCACTAATGTAGTGCCCGATTCACAAATGTAATACTTGTGCATGGTGGATTCTTTATCAATTTAGTTTTCATTTTTTATTAAATATTTTTAAAATTATGAGGTATGGGCTTGGTTTTAGGTCTCTTGTTTTCAAAATTTCAAAAAAAAAAAAATGAAATTGGGCCCCCCTAACTTAGTTCTCTCAAACATAAAAAAAAAATATAGAGTTAAATTGATAAATCATTTTTATTTTCTACTTCAAACATATTTTATCTATTTTAACTAGTACAATATAAAAAATTAAATACATTAAAAATATGTAAGTTTCTAACTAACTAATTTCTATCTTTATTTGATTTTATTTGAATTTTTTTTATAAAAAAAACTAAATAAAAAAAAATCTATTTTTCTTGTTATTTTTTTCTTTTCTTTACTATCTTTTGGGAACAAAAAAAAAAAAAACCTTAATAAATAAACTTGTACAACCTGAAAGGGTTAGATACTCCAAATTTGGCATGGTTGAGAACTTCGGTATTTCAATGAGCTGTTTCAAACCATGGAGAATCATGTGTCTTAATTTTTTAAGAGACTGCAACAAAATAGAATTTCTTTTAATAAATCATTTTGAAAAACTTTAAAATATTAGAAAATATGAGAATAGTTAAAGAAACAATAATCATACCAAGTTTCTTTTCCAAAGTTGTTCTATGTTGCTATTTCTCAAACAGAGGTACACGAGACTGGCTGCATGAAAATTTGATGGTAGAGATGGTAAAGGATATCCATCCCAATGGAGAAATGTCAAGTCACTAGAAGGAAATGCAAAATCTTCAGAAAGTTGCACACGTTTGTAATTGACGCCAAGCACTCTAAGTCTAGTCATCCTTTTGAAAGTTTGAGACGTAAACTTCATCTGTTTTGGCGTGGACCCATCATCAAGGAATATCCCTTCGATTTTCTCGGTCCCCTATAAAAGAACAGTATAAAATAAGCTAAGAACATTATCTAAAAATAAAATAAATAACTACTTTTCAAAAAAAAAAAAAAAAAGAAGATATTGTTAAAACTGTATCTATGCATCTTACCATTTTTTTTTTTAATACTCGACAAACATCAGTATATCGCCATAATCTGCTTCTCTCTCCCGGCTCATTTGGACATTCTTTATAAACAATATCCTTACCCATTTGGGTCAACAAATCATGCATCTCTATCACTTTATTGGAAATAGTTATGAAACACCTATCCACTAGAGCATTTATTCCACTTTCAGCGTAGAATCCAAAACCATCCAAAATTGTTGTAACTACTTCCGCTCTTGTTCCTCTAAAGAAACATGCTATGTCAAGAAATATCCTCTTTTCCGTATCATCCAATCCATCATAACTTATTTTAAGCACTTTTGTAATGTCCATGTTAGGCACTTCTGCCAGCTTGTTCAGTTCACTTGTCCAATCTTTTGGTTCCTTTCTAGATAAAAGAGAACCCAAAACTTTCAGTGCTAATGGAAGACCATCAGCATATCGTACTACTTGGTGGGTGAGATCTCTGTAATCCATCCCAGGAAGATGGTTCTCAAAGGCATAAGAACAGAAAAGTTGATGAGCTTCTTCGTTATTCAATTTGTCAACCTCATACATATAATCCACTTCATGTGCCTTTAGCAAATCTTTTTTTCTTGTTGTTATGATGATTCTACTTCCATGACCAAACCAAGAATGCTTTCCAACTAAGTGCTCTAATTGTTTCGAATCATCTATATCATCAACAAAAACAAGAACCTTTTTGGAGGAAAGCTTGTCCTTTATTACTTTGACACCTTCATGAATATTCTTCAAAGTCAGTTGTCCTTTTACCCCTAGAGTATCATCAAGAAGTTGTTGTAACTTAAGCAGACCAGAATCTTTGGTGGATTCTTCTCTGACATTTATTGAGAAGCTAATGCCAGATTGATTCGAAATTTTGTTATAAAGAGCAGTGATGATGGTAGTCTTGCCAATTCCACCCAGCCCACAAACCCCAACCATACGAACACCATTTGACTGAATCTCTAACCTCGATACTAGTTTTTCTAAACGAGAATTCATTCCAACAATGTTCTCATTAACATATAAAACCTTAGGTATGATTGCATGGATTTTCTCAATGATATCATCAATAATCTTTGATTCGTAGCTACCAATTGCAAAGCATAACAGAACATGTACTTTGCATTAGAATTAATTGCAAAAGACAATAAATCATATGAAGAACACTTAATGATGCATAATTTTCCAACTATAACTTATTAGAGGTGAAAGGAATTTGAATTTAAAGGAAACAAACCACACTTATTGAACTATGTCTAAGTACAATTTCATTATTTTATATAAGTGCACATATGAAAGAAATGACAGAAGAAAATGCAAAATATAATTAATATGCATTAGCAGAAGTGGGGAAAAAACTTAAATAGCTGTATTAATTAGTTTATGAAACTCAATCTTTTGAAAGGTTACAAATGAAGTTGACCTTTTTATAATAACTGCTTTTGAATCTAATAACTTTCATACTGATTAGATGACTTTGATTCACCATTTATTTATTCCGGAAATATTAGTGAAATAAAGTTAAAAGGAAAAATGGACAAAAAGAAAAAAGTTGAGGAAAAGATTATATTTTTTTTTTCTTGTTTGTCTATCTATTAATAGTTTTAAAGAAACAAAAATAAGGAATTTATGTTATAGTTTTTCCTTTCAGCAGCTTTAGGTTGTGTTTGGTTCCTGCAAAATGGTTTTTTATAACTTTATGATTGGTTTATCCATGAAAATTTTTAAAGGAACAAAATAAGGAATTTATGTTATATTTTTCCTTTTGCACAACCTTTAAGTTGTGTTTGGTTCATGAAAATTAATGATTTTTTATGTTTGGATGTCTAATGAAAAATATCAATTAAAGAAAATCAAATATAAATAAATTACTAAAAAAATTATATATTCTTAAATTATTTAATCTTTATATTGACAATTTAAAATAAATAAGATTCATTTAAAGTAGCTAATAAAAATAGTAAGTCACATTTAACCTATTTTTATTTTCCTTCTTTCTACTTTCTTTTCCTTGCATTTTCTCTCAAAATTTTCAGGTATATACATATAAATGAAAAATAATTTTTTAAATTTTTAATTTGATTGTCTAATGATAAATCTCAAAGGAAATCAATTATAAATAAAATTACTTAAATTTTTCATAGTTTTAAATTATTTAATCTTTACATTGATGAATTAAAATAAATAAAAAGAGCTCGAAATAACAAATAATAATAATAATAATAAAATGTTAAATTTAATTCTATTGTTAGCTTCGGTTACTATTTTCTTTCTCTTGCATTTTTCCCTCAAATTATTAGGAACCAAACAAAGTCTTAGTATTTTCTTTTATATTTTCCATGTCATTCAAACTTAGGAAAATGATTTTCCATGGCAATTTTTTTTCCTTGTCCTACCATTTTCAAAGAACCAAACATAACCTTAGAAAAAGATCCCCTTCTATTCCTATTTGTACTTAAATTTTATTAATCTACTACTCCATAAGTTTCAATCCTATTTAGTGTCAACATATATTTCTAAAAAGACATAGCACAATCATGAGGAAAATTCAATACATTTGTTTGTTCCTCAGCAAAACCTAGCATTAGACTCGGGCAAAATACCATTTGAAAATATTAATTTTAAAGGAGAAAGTCCGGTGCTTGGTGAGTCTATTTTGGTGAATTATAAAAACATTTGATATTATTAATTTTTAGTCATAGTTTCATTCAACATGAGAAATAAGAAAGAAATACATAGAAAAATAAAACAAAATAAAACAAACAAACAAAAAGTAAAATAAAAAATGAAATTAAAAATAAACAAAAAGTAAAAAATGGAAACAAAAACAAAAAAACAAAAGACTTGTTTTGATAGAAAGCCTAACCCAAAATTTCTAGAAAAATATCAGGCTTGCAACTTATGTGAATTCAACCCAATTTAACACAAACTCAATCTATTTTACTGTTTAAAACTTTAATAATTGACTTAATAGTCTAGGTTGATCTTTGCAAAATAATTGAACCCAAATTAAATTGAGTTTGAGGTTATTAGGTGTGTGCCTAAAGTCGCACATGGGTTAGAAATAGAGAGAATTATGAGTAAAAAAGTCTGAACATTATCTTCATTATTATAAGAGTAAAAAAGTATGAACAATATCTTCATTAGCATAAGGCTTTTTGAGTAGTAAAGTCTAAAAACAAATACAATATTATACTAGCGTGGGGAAAGATGGGTCCATTAGGTTCATATTAGAGTCGGGTTGGGTCGGGTCCTCGAATACCAAACAAAAAGGTTGGCAACATGCTCCATCAGATAGGGTTATAAGGGTGTTTTTTTTTCTACAATTATGAAAAATGGGGTAGCATGCAGTGTGCAATTTGAAGGTTGAGATGGGTTGGCAAACCACCAGCAAGAATGCACTAAATTGCATGATTTAGACCATAAACAAGACAAGATGAATGATTTTGTCTAGAAGATCACAGCATGTTTAACATAAGATCAATCTTCAACAATAGATGATGATGATGATGATTATTATTATTATTTTGAAGTTAGATCAGTATAGCTCATGGATGTTTTATATATCACCTGAAAGAGAAAAGGAGAATTATAAAAAATAAGAAGGGAAAAGAAGTTACAACTACCTGTCGACCTTCACATGATATCCAGTCCAGATTGGATGCTTCCCTCATGGCATTCTTCCATCTTCTTATCTTTTCCCTCTTCTCCTCATCTGCATTTTCCTCATGATGAGTAAATGCTTTTTCATAAATCCCCTCCTCCTGGTTCCGCACTTGGGACGGATCCACATGATAGAAAATTGGGATGACCTTTTGTTCCCTTTCCATTTTGCAGCTCATGATATTGACCAGCTCTTCCAAACACCACTTGGAATGAGCATAGGTTTTCGAGAACACAATAACAGCAATCCTTGATTCTTCAATAGCTTGTAAGAGCTCTGGTGCGATCTCTCCTCCCTTTGGAAGCTTTTCATCATCTCTAAAGGTATTAATATTGTTACGAATCAAAGCTGAGTAGAGGTGATCAGTAATGTTTGTGCGAGTATCTTCACCTCTAAAATTCAAGAACACATCGTAACGCCATTTAGAAACAAAAGTGGAAGAAGAAGAAGAAGAGGGTCTCTGGGTGCTACTGGAGGCCATGGCTCGACAGAAATTGCAAGAAAAATCTGGGTTTTTGGGTATTGATATGAGTTAATTCTCTTAGCCTTATATATACATATGTAAAGTTGTATCGGTCTAGCTTTGTGGCTTTGAATGGTAGTGCCTGGTTCACACTTCACATATGAGTCATGATCGTACACCTCAATTATTCCCCCTACATTCTTTTTCTTTTATATTTACTTTCACTTTTCCCCTCTTTGGCACTCAACAATGGCCTACATTCTTGCTTTTGCAATTTACATCTCTTTTTTCTTTTGTTTCTCCAATAATTTCCCAAATATAAAAAATAAAAAGAATTATCAAATCTCTTATGGTGGTGTTGTTTTCTTTTTCTACTTTGATCTAAATAGAATTGAATTTGATTTGATATTATTAATTTATTTATCTTTTATTAATTTATTTTTTTAAATATTAAATATTAATAAGATAAAATTGATCATAAATTGTAGGATTAATTACATAAATGGTGTTTCAACTTTTCGATTTTTTCTATTTTGGTATCATAACTTTATTTTTGTTCGATCAAATGTCTAAAATCTTAATTTTTGTTCAATGAAGTGGTTCCTTGTCATAACTTATTGGGGTGTCAAATCAATAAAAATTGTATGCACATGCATCTTATAAAAATATTGAAATTGCTTAAGTGATCTATTAATGAAGTGAAATAATAATATTATCCTTTCCATATTAGAGAGCTATACTATCTATTTGTTTCATTAAAAGAGAAATGGATAAAATTAACTACTATGGAATTAAGATAAAAAAAAAAAAGTTTTTCTTAAAATAAAAAAAAAAGTTTTTTTCTTAAAGTTTTTTCGATTTTTTTCTTAAAATAAAAAAAAAGTTTTAATTATATTATATTACTTTACTCATTTTTATGTCTTATTTGAAAAAATATATATATATGAATAATTAAAAATAAAAACATTATATATTGAAATTATTTTATAATATATTTTAAAATAATTAAAATTTTTATTTTTATCTCAATCACATAGTAGCTAATTTTACTATCTTCTTTTTTTATTGTCAAGAATATATAATAAAAACCCTAAAGAGGAAAGGAAAATATTGTATTTTCACCTTGTTAAACACCATTTAAATAATTTTATCATTTTTACGTGATGTGGCATGCTATGTGGTTCAATTTGTACTGATTTAACATCCTAACGAGCATTGATTGTTCAGGAAGGAATTGAGGCCAAAATAGAAAAAATAAAAAAGTTGAGATAAATTGTATTTTAACTATTTTGAAAAAGTTATTTTTAATGTTTAGCAAAAGGTTGAATATATATCTTGATTTTTTTATATAAAATAAGTAGTAAGTAAAAGAAATGTTAAGAACAAATATGGGTTCGAAAACAAATATCACCTTTGTCACACCACCTTGGTCACACCACCTATTAAATTATTCTTAAGAACAAATTTGTTTTGGGATGTGCTTTTTCTTTTAGCCTGGTTCACACTTCACATATGAGTCATGACCGTACCTCAATTAATATTCCCCTGGGTTCTTTTTCTTTTACATTTACTTCCACTTTTCCCCTCTTTGGGAGTCAACAATGGCCTACATTCTTGCTTTTGCAATTCGCATCTATTCGTTTCTTATATTTCTGATTAATGTTTAGCAAAAAGTTGAATATCTTGATTTTGTTTTTAAATTAACAAAAAACTTAAGAAAAAAAGTAATAAGTAAAAGAAATGTTAATTAAAAACACAACTGAGTTCAAACAACAAATATCACGTTTATTATTCCACCACCTCTTACTGTATAAATAACTTTATATTGTTCAAGAACATAATTAGGATTTAAACCTCTTCTGAATTTGAGACGCAAATGCACATTTGCAGTCAAGTTTAGAAGGACAGATATAAAAATTTAAAATCTTTTCTCATATGAAGCAGCAACCTCATTTTTTTGTAAGATTCTAATTATGAAAATTGACTCCTTTGATGATAGCAACCCATTGGCCCAGATTGGCTTAGTTAACTAATGAAACCCAATTTCTTACATTTGGAAACAAACCAGAAAGGACATAAAATAAGTGTGATACTGTTTGATAACTTCCCCACATGACCCATCAGTTGTATATCTTGCTAGCATCACCAAATAGTGGAAACAACAATAAATTTGATTGAAATGAAATCACAAAGTCAAGTCCCTGAATATTTATTTCCATATTTATGTATCAAAAGGGTTAGTAAATTAAATATACATATAAATGAAAAAAAAAAAGAGAGAAGGATTTCTGGAAATGGTGGAACCTGAAAGACACGCTCATCATAAACTCCAGGAGATATTTGAAGAGCTAAAGTGCCTCCAGTGTTGAATGCCCATGTCCTACACACACTCAGCCGTGAAGCTGCAGCCTCACTGAAAACATCGGACACTTTACTGTTGGGTTATTTAACCCATTAGTGGGCTTATATGTAACTATTATGTGTTGTGCATCCAAATAATATTTTAAGCCTTTATTATAAGTGATCTATCATTTTTATATTTTGTCAAACAATAGAGTTTCTGCAGAAAGATTTCAAAGAGATATATTCTTCTCTAAAACAGAGGCAATATATGAATACAATTACATCTTAAAAATTAGGTCCTAAAAAAGGGAAAAACAAATTGTTTCTATATCTATATTTAGATTAAGTCAGCTATCATAATTTAGGATTAATTGCAGAATGGATCTAATATTGCGTACAATATCTGGAACATATTTCATAGGCTTTTATACATCAAGGTTAGATGTGGTCCTCAAATAGTAATGTAAAGATATTTTGCTTTTGTTTTTGTTGATGGGCCAAAGCGACAATAATAGAGAAGTAGCGCTTGAGTAAAGCATCATTTCCCTAACATAAAAGTCTTGGTCTAAATTCAGCGATTCCAGTTCCTTCTTACGTAATCACCCATTCATTGAGAAAGAAAGAGAGAAAGCGAGAAACTCTCTCTAGAGATTTGCGTTGTAATTTGGAAGGCTAAAACATTTTGTTGATTTAGGTTCACTCATCTCCAATGGATTCAGGTATGCTTTTAATTATAAATGTTTATAATTCTTAATGATTAGGCATTGTTGATCCTAGGGTTTGATCAGTTTTTAATTCTCACAAGTGGTATCAGAGCAGACATGTTTTGATTCTTAGGAATTATGTAAGGTTTCTGATTTTGTGATCTTCTTCAGGATTCTAGGGTTTTACAGAGTGATGATGTTCACTGTAAAGTTTCAGTTTGATTTGTATATTTGCAAAACATCAAGTTTAAAAAAAAAAAAAAAAAAAAAAAAAAACAATTCTCGTTCTATTCCGACATATTCAAGAACATGGTTTCTTCTCGTTTATTTTTTTTTATTATTTCCATGTTTGCATTTGGATTCAGATTAATGGTATATATATGTAGGCGCATTTACTGTGAAAAATATATATATACAGATTCGGGAATGTGGTTTCTTCTCGTTTATTTCTATTTTTTATTATTTCCATGTTTGCATTTGGATTCAGATTAATGGTATATATATGTAGGCGCATTTACTGTGAAAAATATATATATATATATACAGCAGTATATATATATATATATATATATATATATATATATATATATATATATATATATATATATATATATATATATATATATATATATATACAGATTCGGGAATGTGGTTTCTTCTCGTTTATTTCTATTTTTTATTATTTCAATGTTTGCATTTGGATTCAGATTATTGGTGTATATATAAAGTGATTTGAATAATTGCATAAGGTTTCGTTCTGGTTTTAGCCGTGTTTGCTGCAACGAGAATTGGATGTGGTGTCTGGAAAATCATTTCAAGGTGATAACGGTTTTGGTTTAAAATAGTGGTGTCTGGAAAATGATTTTCAGGGTGATAACAGTTTTGGTTTTAAATAATGGTGTCTGGAGAATGGGTTATACTTTTAAGCCAAATTTGAATTTCTAAAATAATCCAATCATGCTCTCCTAGACATGCACCATAATAGTTTTAATTTTGTTATATGAATGGATTCAATATCACGAGATGTTACTTGGGGTGTGTTTGGATCAAAACACTAACCCACAATTTTTTGCATGAGCCCTATATTGATATTAGAATTTTGAAGTCCTTTGGTTAATTATTAAAGATTGCAATCATGATGGTTGTGATGCATACTGGATATTTGGCAACAGAACTAGATAATCTGCTAGGACTTCATTATTCTAAAACATTTCTGGTTGAATTTTCGTCTTATGTGCCCATTTTGTTTGGATTCAGAGAACTCTTAAAATGGGGAATAAAGTAACAGTGTTTTAATATTTTTATGTTGTTCCTCTAAATTGCATACACAAATATAAAACATTTGGTGTAATTTAAATTCAAATCTTGTGTATATTTATACATTCTTGAATTGAATTAATTATAGCAACATGTCACCAAAGTGACCTCTCTTGTGAAAGTTGATTTGATTCAAAATGTAGACAGTAGTGTAGTGCATATCATGTGAATATTAATTGGCCTAAAGGAAAATTAATATTTGACCGCTATACATGTACACCCATGGTGGTCAACATGTGATGAGCATTTGGTTTTACATGTGAATGATGAATATACCCAAAGGAATATTCATTATTTGACAGTAGTTATTATCAGTGTTTGATCACTACAACAAGACATCAATTACGAGTTAATGTTTTGTCCAAAGACAAGACATTAATAGAGTGCTTGACATCTTGGAATGGGATTTTTTACTTGCATTTGAATTTATTATTTTGATTTGGTTTTGGAACTTGTGTGAGCATGCTTATTTGTTTCTTATTCTCTATGCAGCTATTGCTAATGCTGCAAATCTATCTGCTCAAGTTAATGGAATTCTCATGCTCAATGGGAGCAATTTCAAGATTTGGAAAGAGAACGTAGAAATTGTTCTCGGCTGTATGGAATTAGACCTAGCATTAAGAATGGAACACCTTACTTCTACTCCGGAAAACCTCAATGAGGCTAATATTGAGAAGTGGGAACGATCCAATCGCTGAGTTCCACGTTTATAAAACGCCACCTTAAGCGCCGTGAGGATCTATCACTCCAGAGCGCTAATGCTAAGAAATTCTTCGAGCATGTGAGCAAGTTCTTTGCCAAAATGAAAAAGGCGGAACAAGTTGCGACGCCCCATTTCTCGGGGTCCGTTTGACTACCCGTCAAACTGGTGGAGTACCCATACTTCTCATATCATGAGAAGCATACATGAGTAAAATAGCCACATGGGGCCCATACATCCATACTCATAAAACAAAATAATCCACTATATTCTCATAGTTTCCATGACTGTTTTACAAAAAGATTTATACATATTTACAAAATATTTTCTTAAAGCCACATTTCGGCTTTCTTCTCAATAGATACCTCTACTGCTGCATCGCCTCCTCGATGTCCCTCTGCACCGAAAAGGGTCCTACCTTGACCCGGTGAGCAAAGCCCAAGAGAAAATTTTCCTACAAGGTTACTCCTCACCTAAAAACGATACGCAATGGCATATATAATAATCAATCACATTCCATACAATTATTTTCTATATGAAATGTCTATATCATGCATGAGATGACCCCTCATGCTCACCACCCGAGTCCCAATCCGACTTCTCACACCCGAATGCCAAACGCGGAAATAAAACCAAATACACACCCCCGACTAAACCATTGAAAACCTCCAATTTATCTATCAAAAACTGATTTTTTGATTCTTTTCCTTTATTTCATAATACTGATTTCTGTGTTTACAATCTGTGAGGATCACGCACAATCTTTTTTTCAACATTTTCACGAATCCTCAAGATCACCTGATTCATGTCTAACCGCGAATAACTCATGACTTTCACCCCGAGGGGGATCTACCCTAACTTGCTCCCAAAACATGTAATTTATCATTTTGATCATTTACACACTGTTGAATCTCTACCTGACTTTGTCCCATTTTTTCCGGTCACGACCCACTCACCAACACTGATGAATAAACCTTACCCTGCACCCACACCCGACCTGACGCGATGTGACTGGGTGGCATATGAAATGCATGATGTGTCAATGTATTTTCCTCATGTTACATGCATGAATGAGCACTACATGAAACATTTACACACCATGGATAATTATAATTGATACATATAATCTACCTCCATGCAAACTATATTAATACATCAAAAAGCATGCATCAATATAACATTTCCACACACTGCATGTTATTCAAACAAGCACTAACACACAATTGGGTCACCAACTTGGGACCATTAAACAAAAACACCTCACGGCCCCTTAGCAAACATGAACCAGTTTGGTTCCAAACTTCCACACACACATCAACAACCCATAATACCTAGAAACCTTCGGTTTCTAGTTCAAACCCTAACTCCCATAGTCCCGAACTCCACATGGTAAATCCATACCCATCAACCCCAAGGCTCGTAATCCACTTCCATGGCCTCTCACGGTCTCCCATAAGCAACCCCTACCATTATAAAAGCCTTTAGTTAAAAAGTAAATCAAGTAGGAAAATATCCTACCTCTTGGAAGTTGAAGAAACTCCCAAAACCCGAGTCCACGTTGTCCTCTCCGTAGAACACTTCCCTTCTTGTCTCAAGGAATCCGACTAGCCGTATCGCTTACAAATCTGTAGAGAAGGAAGACGTTTTCTCTAAAATGAAGAACAAAGCCTCGCATCCAACCTCTTCTTCCTCTCCACGCTTTTCCCTTCCCTGCTTCTTTTCTTTTTCTTTTCTCTTCTCATTTTCCTTTCATTTTCTCCCTTCTCATTTCCATTTTCTTTCTCCTTATTGGTCATTTTCACCCTGGAGAAATCATCATCTCGCACTGTGGGAGGAAATTTCCTCCCCTCCTTCCTCAAGCCAAGGTGTGGCTCTCCCTTTTTCATGCATTTTCTTTTATTTCATAATTTCACTTTATGACATCATCACTTACATGGCTCATTGTGAGCCATGGAATCCATTTCCCACACATGGCTAGAATTTGCGGAGCTTCACTCCCTTTTATGCCATGTCATTAATTTATGGTGCCAAGTGGTATCCCCTTATTCGCCATGTGTCATCACAATCCCACGCCGACAAACGTGAGAAATCCCAACCACCCGACTCCAACGAAATTCGCCGCGGGTAGATAAATTTTGTGAGACAGTTCAACTATAGTCCGTTGGCCATCCGAGATCTAGAAAAATTCCGGATTTTCAACCGAAATTTCTATTTTACCCGTTATCCAAAATCTTTGATTTTTCTGGGGTTTCACACAAGTACTCTTTTAAGAAAACTTGTTGGCATAATTACACAAACAAGGAGAACATAAGGGAGTACATAATGGAAATGTCTAACATTGCCGGATAACTAAAAGCACTAGTTGGCACTGCTCCCATGACTTGCTTAAAATTTAGTTTATATCTCTTCCCGCACAATTCGGGCCGGGCCTTATCAGGAGTTATACCACTCAAAAGTGATAAATGGACTTTAAATGAGCTTATTTCTCATCAGGTGCAAGTGAAGAGGAAAGGATAAAGAAAGATAAGACAAAAGTGCCTGGCTTAAGATTAACGCCTCAAGAAGAAAAGGAAGAGAGCTAAAATACTTCAACAAAGACATCAGAGAAGGTATATCCAAGGTATAGCGGAAAGACGCAAGATAAGGAATCTCACTTGCTATTTCTCGTAGAAGAAAGGCCACTTCAAGAAAGAGTGTCCCAAATTTGTCAAGCCGCGTATTAAGAAAGGTACTTCACTCTAGTTCATGTTTCCTGCACTTTAATCTCTCGTACCTAGTCATACTCGTGGGTAGGATTCTCGTGCCACTATCACTTAGCATTTCACAAATACCTGGAGCCGACCGCCAAATGATTATGAAAGATTCATCTTATGTGGGCGATGGCAACCAGCAAAGTGTGAGGCAACAGTGACATTAGGTCGTTATTAAAACCTGTTTATCGGATTCGTTGAAACCTTTATGTCAGACCTTCCTTGTGACACTTGATTTCACCGTATCGACGTAACCGGATATTATCGCTCATTTGGAAATCGGAATTTGATCTTTCTTTTAAATTCAAATGTAATTGGTGATCGGTTTTTATCCTCAAGGCATGACAACCTTTATTTGTTGGAAACTATTGCCTCATTTAATGAAACCTTGTATACAAGTATACGTGGTACAAAACGTAAATTAACTGATAAGGATTCTATAATGTTATGGCACAAGCGATTAGGCCACATCTCTAAACAAAGAATTCAAAGGTCAGGTCGATAAATTCTCATTCACTCGATATGACGTATTCTTCAAGTTCTCGTGATTGAAAGTGCATTAAAGGGAAACAAATAGAGAAAAGGAAATTAGCCAATAGATGTACAGATGTTCTTAGAACTAATTCATACCGTATATATAAGTGTGACCATTCCCATACCTTCGAATGGTCAATGGTATTTTATTACGTTCATTGATGACTGTTCAAGGTATGGGTACCTATATTTGATTCATGAGAAGTCTCAAGCTTTGGACGTGTTCAAGACTTTTAAAGCCGAAGTTGAACTCCAACTTGGCAAGAAGATTAAAGCTATCAAATCTTATCGTGGTGGTGAGTATTATGGTAGATATGATGGCTCAGGAGAACAACGTCTAGGACCTTTCGCTATCTTCCTAAAGGAATGTGGGATCGTCCCGCAATACACAATGCCGGGTAAGCCTAGCATGAATGGTGTTGCAAAGAGACAAAATTGAACACTTCAAGACATGGTAAGAAGTATGATTAGTCATTCTTCTTACCCGACCGCTTGGGAGAAGCACTTAAGACTCCGGCAGCAGGCCCTTAATGGTGGTACCAAGTAAAGCAAGATTTAAAACCCCTTATGAGTCAGGATCGAAAGAAGCTTCAAGATTAGGCACTTACATACTGGGGTTGTCCAGCTCAGCACGGCCATACAGACAAATGAAAAGAAATCGATTTAAAGTTAACGCTTAGTCGCTACTTTGTTGGTTGCGCCTTCGAACGCTCTCGGGGCTTTAAGTTTTATAATCCCACTATTAGATCATTTTTCGAGACTGAAATAAATAGATTCTTTCGAGGATGTTGAGTTCGAGGGGAAGATAATCTTAAGGAGTGTTGTTTTTGAAGAAGAACTAGAGAACAATCAGGATCACGTTCTCATACCAAATGTTGTTTTTTATCCTAATATTGCTCTTGACAATACTCAAGCTATTTTACCTAACATTGTTCAAGATGTTATTATGGTTCAGCACAACAATGAAGCCTTCCTAAGACAGACAACACCGGGACACGTTTATTTTACCCAATATTGTTCAAGATGGATGCTTCCGCCAAGATGTAACAATGAAGTTCTTCCTTAAGAACCTATAATACAAACTCAACAACCTCAAGAAGTGCCATTAAGGAGATCCATAAGTGAAAGGAGAAGTGCGATTCCTGATGATTATATCGTATTTCTTCAAGAACATGAGGTTGATGTAAACTTAGCAGAAGATGATCCAATCAATCTTTAGTAAGTTTTACAAAGTTCTAATTCTCACAAGTGGATTGATGCCATGAAGGATGAGATGAAATCCATGGAAGACAACCCGCTGCTGGGATCTTATTAATCGCTTAAAGATCAAAACCTATTGGTTATAAATGGATATTCAAAACCAAGAGAGGGATTCAAAATGGCAATGTCGAAAGATATAAGCTCGCTTACCGCAAAGGGTTTCGCTCAAAAGGAAGGCATGTAATTATAAGGAAACTTTCTCTCCGCTTCAAAAGAATTCCTTAGAACCATAATGGCACTTCAGGGCTCATTTTGATTTGTGAGCGATCGACGGATGTAAAGACAATGTTTCTCAATGGTAACATTGACGAAACTATTTATATGGTACAACCAGAAAACTTTGTATCTAGGGATCCAAAGTCGATGGTTTGTAAATTAAAGAAATCCATCTATAACTCAACATCCCGAATATAATGTTAAGCTACTGTTATACTTCCAATGGTTTTGAGGTACCTGTTGAAGACGCACATATCATAAGTTCAGTGGGAGTAAATTTATCTTCCTGATTTTATATGTCGATGATATTCTACTTGCTAGTAGCGATATAGGTTTATTGCATGAAACTAAGAAGTTTCTCTCAAATAATTTTGAGATGAAAGATCTTGGGAAATGCCTCTTTTGTATTAGGTATAAAAATACTACGAGAGCGCTCTCAAGGTATTCTTCCGTTATCACAAAAGAGCTATATCGAAAAAGTGTTGAATAGATTCAGCATGAAGGATTGTTCATCGAGAGATACGCCCGTAGCTAAAGGAGACAAGTTTAGTCTCACTTAGTGCCCTAAAAATAATCTTGAAATTGAGGAAATGCAAAAGATTCCTTACACATCGGCCGTGGGGAGTCTTATGTATGCTCAAGTATGTACGCGTCCAGATATTGCATTCATAGTTGGCATGGTTGGCAGATATATGAGTAACCTTGAGTCAATTACTGAAAGCAGCCTAAATGGGTCATGTGTGATACTTAAAGAGAAACAAAAAGATTTTATGCTCACGACGGAGATCGATGGCAGAGATTCGGGGTATTCTGATTCTCGATTACTGATGTCAAGATAGCAACCCATCCACATCAGGTTATGTTTTCTACAAGTTAGCCGAGGAGCTATATTCGAGGAGTGCCAAATCGTATTAATTTATAAATTTCTTTCCTCAACTATGGCAAAGCAGAGTTTATAGCCGTTTACGAGGCCTCCAACCATGGGATATGGCCAGGGAAACTTCATTACCGGGCCGCTGTGGTGGTGTGCGGATCGGAAGACCATTAAAGTTATATTGTGACAATAACTCAGCAGTGTTATATTCTAGCAACAACAGAAGCTCTTCAAAGTTGAAGCACATTGACATCATGTTTCTTGTTGTTAAAGAAAGAGTTCAGAATGGTCAGTTATCTATAGAGCACATTGGTACAAACTCTATGATTGCCGATTCTCTTACTAAAGGATTGCCACCTGTTTTTCACGTTGATATCGCTAAGATGGGGTGTCATATTGTACGATATTCAGTTTTAGTGGGAGTTTGTATTTCTGAGATGCTTTTGTTATAGATATATTTCGTATGTTTGTAAATATTTTTGAGGTTTTATGTTCTGCAAAACTTTAGTTTCTTGTTTTATTGATACTCTGAACTAATTTTGGTTTGATCTTACTAAAGAATAAAGTCGACCGCTTTTGAGGCCAGCATGTTAAGATCACATCACATGTACTTCATGCTACACATCCACATCGTGATCTTTGTCATTAAATCATATCAATACATGACTGGGCTGATAGGTCTAGTTACGACAAGTGACAAAGGTCGTTGCGATCCCGTGTTGATACAATCGATGGACCGGGATTGGTTTCGATGCATGTTTTGCAATAAGGTTTGAACTCATATGTTTATTCATTGCAATACATAATTATAAAGTCACATATAACCCAAGTGGGAGATTGTTGGGTTATTTAACCCAATAGTGGGCTTATATGTAACTATTATGTGTTATGCATCCAAATAATATTTTAAGCCTTTATTTTAAGTGATCTATCATTTTTATATTTCATAGGCTTTTATGCATCAAGGTTAAGATGTGGTCCTCAAATAATGTGTAGAGATATTTTGCTTTTCTGTTTTGTTGATGGGCCAAAATAGAAAACAATAATAGAGAAGTGACGCTTGGTGAAGCATCACTTCCCTAACATAAAAGGGGTCTCGTCCCCACCAACGCCGTCTTCTTCAGAATCACCCATTCATTCGTGTGAAAGAAAAGAGAGAACCGAGGAAACTCTCTCTGGGGATCGTTTGTACTTGGAAGGCTAAAACCAATTTTGTTGATTTAGGTTCACTCATCTCCAATGGATTCGTGTGCATGCTTTTAATTATAAATGTTTATAATTCTTAATGATTAGGCATTGTCGATCCTATGGTTTGACTGGCTTTAATTTCACATTTACTTTTCGCTTGGATCTCATACATGCTCATCATCCAAGATAAACCCATTAAAGAAGAATGGGGAACCATTGAGGATGAATGAGTATTTCGAGTTTGAACAACCAGAGATCGAAGTACTCACTTTCCACATGCAAGGGCAATCACTAGAAAAAGAACGTAAAAGTGATGATTCTACTCGGCGGTGCTATCAGAAGCAAACTGGCTTTGCTTTCTCGAACTGTTGATCTGGATGAAGCACTTGTGTTGAGTTTGATGCTTATTTATAGCTAAAAAATGGAGAGAGAAGTTTGCTAATTTAGGAAATCTTTAAGAAGAGGGGAGGCTCTTGCTTTTGCAGTCAACAATGGCCGACGCCCTTGCTTTTGCAATTTCTATATGTTCTTTTCTTTTATTACCAATTAATTGTAAGAATTTCCTAATGTGGGTTTATTAATTGAAATTAACTGAATTAATTTGGTCTAATAAAGGTAAGATATATGGATTCTTAATCGCCCACATGGGTCGCACAAGGTGAAGGTCGAGCACGCCCGCCCCGCAATGCAGGCCCGTGGTCGAAAAACTCAGGAATAGTGCTCAAGTCCCTCCCCAACCAAGACACCACATTTTGACTCACACACGCGTTTAGGAGAAAACATTCCTCCCGTGAGTGGCAATCCTGATTAGGCCGTTGTTTTAACGGCTGTGATAAGGGAGAAGAACTTGAGTTCATGTTCGTGGACCGTCACTAATTCCGCATCAAGCATAATGGATTCCAAACCAGGTACGCGAATCGGTAATTCTCTCGAATATTATGTTTTGTTTTCTAACTATGGTGATCCAGGGCATGCCATTGCGGCCTCATTCGGCATCGTGAGCCCACCATGGGACAGAATCGAAACATGCGGATTAGAACCATTTTTTTTTTTTGTTCGAGTGTTTTTGTCCAGTTTCGAAACTTTTTATCCGATGAAAGTTAAATTTTATTACATATTTGGAATCTACTCGTTGAGACGAGAAGATTGATGGGTGGCACGTCACGAGAGGCCTGACGCGCCGGGCCACGCTCCCGACGTTTAGCGTGATGGCTGCGGGAGGCGACACACGCGCGGTCGCCACGAAATCTGCCAAGGCTTCTTACGCGGTAATCGCTGATGACGCTTACTCCGGCGGTTGACGCTGGGCGATGACGCCATCGCGGTTGTGTCATCATGTCATGTCATTTGACCGACTGATTTTTTATCGACCGAAGCAATGACGGCTGATCGGGCCATTACCGCCAAGACGCCTTCCGAGGCGCTGCGGAGGCCGCCCACGCCCGCTTTGATGATTCGTACCGACGCCGCCGTATCGAGATGCTCACAATGTGGTATATTTATTTTACATGTTCGTTTTTACAGATTCAAAATACGATAGAACTCATGTACGCCAGATTTTTGTGTGGTATTTACGTTTTTTCTTGTATTTCTATGGTTTCTAAATATGTATGATAGCTCATATGTATATCACCACATAAGGACTGTGTAGAGTGTGTAATTCATCAGTTTACAATGAATCGGGAATTAAAGATAATTAGCATGACATGTAATGTAAAAGACATACGCCTCGGTTTACGCCCGACATTACATATATATATATATAAAGGAATGTGATACATAAAGCTTATATCCGTATGAGAAATTTTCATCCAATCAAGTTGTGACCTAAAGTGGCACACTTGACTGGCTCGAGAAACACTGGCTCATATCAGGTGGGATGTCTCCTGCTTATCACAAGTGATCATACTCCCAAAGGAGATGATCTTTTGTTAGTTCATGGAGGGGTACATGTATAGCATGTGCTTGAGAAATGACTGATCTTAGTGGTTCATACACCCAAAGGTGGTGATTTCACGAAAGATTAGAATTTGTTCTCACGGCCAGCGCCATGCTGAGAGTGTACAACCGCATGTCATATTTTCGCCCAAAGGTGATTATGTGATGATGTATGTAATTCCCTTCTCGATAAGTATTCACATGATGTCGGACAGATTGTTTTGTTTTATTTCCACCACTTTTTCTCTGAACTAAGAATTCCATTTCACCGAGGTCCCATCGGATCGAACTTTTAAGAAATGGAAAGAGATTTTCTATTTGAAATTTGGTCATGACGTTCATCAGTTTACAAAAGATGTTTCCAAGCAGATATCACGACCACCGCATAAGCCGAGAAAACCACTATGTCGTCTCGAAGAGCACCTGGATTTGCTTATTGGACAATGAAGAACCATTCAAGAACACTTAAAAATGGTTTACTAGCCGACCAGATCAAGCATGAAAATGATGGCAGCCTTAGAGGCTAGAAACCGCATTTCATCTAATGCCGAGAGGTCGGGTACACTTCTTCAAAAGCTCTTCAATATGAAGTACATGATGGTACCTACAGTGGGTTAGAGATTATGTCCTTAGGGATGGTAAACCTAAAGACAAAGCTCTTCAAGCCTTAATGCTTCCATTCCCGATGCTTGCATCGTGCATCAAGCCCCAAACACCCTTCCACCCGATTGGGATTATAAAGACAAATTACACCCTGGGCACGAGACTTGGCCGGCTAACGACTCACAGCGCGGGTGGTGGCAGAGAAGAGAAACTTAAGAAGGGAGAGCGGGCACCGGCCTTATATGTTTTGGGCTCCCACAAAAGGAAAAATAAGAAGTCCTGTGAATCGTACCTATAAAGGTACTCATGACACTACCGGTCAATCTGACAATATGGGTCCAAAGAAGACATCCTTCAAAAGGGATGGTGATCGCTGCTTCTTTTGTAAGAAGAAAGGTCACATAAAGAAGGATTGTGCAAAGTTTAAAGCTTGGTTGTCCAAACGTGAGCCTATAGGTAATGTTTCTTTAGCACTTGTTTGTAATCCAACCCTTATCAAGCACCATCCAGCTTCAGATTCTCGACAAATGCGGTAACTAATCATGTTGGGCGCTTACCATACGTGGATTCATAAACCGGAGGAAGCCAAATCGGGATGAATCAAACTCATCGTGGGAAACAACGAAAGCCGGGATGTTATGTTCATGGGAGATGTAATCTTCGATTCTGCACTCCGGGTTTTAGATTAATGTCAGCACACTTTTATGTACCTTCATTTAGACTAACTTAGTTTCGTGACGTGTTCGGGACATGTATGACTACTCTTTTGAAATCAAGAGCAATGTTATTTCTTTCGCTTTCTTAATTCAAATAAGGTCGGGTGTCAAGTATATGTCCAACTTGATCGCATATCAGGTTTATCTCCCAATGACATATACGTAGCTTATACGGCTGAAAATGTTGTTTCTAAGAGACCATTACCTAAGGAACAACTTTTTCCTTATGCACAGGGCATAAATCCGCCGCTACATTCCCAAGGATGCAGCAGAAAGGTCGATAGACAACATCCCGTCGCCGCTTCTTAAAAATGACTTGTAGACATGCGACCTGTGTAGGTAAAATGACCAAAGATAAGAAGAAAATTCTCAAAATCAAGTTCACTATTGATAGTCATTCACACCGATATAAGTGGACCTTATACTAAGAACCTCAGGTAGAAATTTTTATTTCATCACATTTATTGATGATCATTCTCGATATGGTTATTTGTACTGACAAGAAAGCGCCGAGTCTCTCGACACAAGTTCAAGATTTTTCTGACCAAGTCGAGAAACAAATAAAAAGTCATAAAGGTTGTTAGATCTGACCGAGGTGGAGAGTATTATGGCAAACATGGCAATGCCGGACAGCCTAAGGGGCCATTCACCAAATACTTAGAGGATTCTGGGATAAAGGTACGCTTACTACGCCTCGAGTCTGAAAGCAAAATGGTGTAGCCGAAAGGCGCAATCGCACTTTTTTTTTATGGAAATGGTAAGGAGTATGATTAGTGTGACAAATTTACCCGGGGTTTTCTACGGGTGAAGCTTTGAAAACAAAGCCAGTACATTCGAATCGTGTACCTACAAAAGTCGTTCCATCGACTCTTTTAAGTTATGGATCGTGCGAAGCTCAGCTTAAACCATCTTAAGGCTCGGGGATGTCCCGTGTATGAAGTCAGATAATCCAACATTAAGCAGTCGACCTGCAACCACCTCCTGTTACCAGATCTCACCCGTAACATCTCGAAGGGATACTCCGCTCTATATCCCAACGGAGGCACAAGAACTGTGAACTGCCGCACACCAAGCTCGAGTTTGATGTGGCCGAAGAAAGTAGTCGCTTCACGCACTATCAAGATAATAGTACCTGGGTAAATATGGCACCTTTGCCTTCTCCCCATACGCATAATCAAACCCCACACACCATCAACCTCGGCTGAGGCTCGATCCTCAGTTGTCGGTGACAAAGCCCCGATGAAGTTCATCAAGGCTCTCAAAAAGTGTGATGTGACTATTGCTACTCCAAGAAGGGGAGATCCACTAGGGAGAGACAATCAGCCATATACTCACCAACCATTTAGCTCCATAGAGAGCAAGACTACGATATCTGGCATGCTGGCCGATCCAATAACTTATGCGGAAGCCTATTCGGTCTCTCAATCGTAACTTATGGTTTGGATGCACGAGAGATGAAATTCAATCTATGAGGCATAATGGAGTTTGGGAACTCAAGTTGAATTACCCGAAGTTCATAGACCCATTGGTCGCAAATGGGTGTATAAGATCAAAAGGACCCTAAAGGAAAGATTGAGAAGTTTAAAGCCAACCGGTACCTAAAGGTTTCCACTCAGAGAAGGAGTAGACTATGAAGCAACCTTTTCTCTCGGGCTCCTCTTAAAGATTCTTTCAGAGTGATCATGGCATTAGTTGCT
The DNA here is from genome assembly GCA_016808115.1 of Tetrastigma voinierianum. Classification (NCBI taxonomy): domain Eukaryota; kingdom Viridiplantae; phylum Streptophyta; class Magnoliopsida; order Vitales; family Vitaceae; genus Tetrastigma; species Tetrastigma voinierianum. The sequence goes on from JAEQBH010000401.1 coordinate 297,015, forward strand.
CATTTCTATTATGGGTTGTCCAGATGGATGTTAAAACTGTCTTTCTCAATGGAGACCTTAATGAAGAAGTCTATATGATGCAACCCGAAGGTTTTGTGGCAATGATTCAGGTACGCTTGTATGTAGACTGAAAAAGTCTATTTATGGTCTCAAGCAAGCTTCTAGACAATGGTACTTAAAGTTTCATAGTGTTGTTGCTTCCATATGGTTTTGTCGAGAACAAAGCGCAGATCAATGTATATACCGCAAGGTCGCTGGAGGAAAATTTCATTTTCCTTATAATTTCCATGCGGATGATATCCCCGTCAAGTAGCAAAGGGACCTCGTTTACCGCATGAGACAAAGCGGATGTTGTCAAAGAACTTTCGATATGAAGGACCTGTGAGGCGTCTGGTTCCGGTATCGAGATTCATAGAATCGCTCGCGACTATTAGGTTTATCTCGTAGAGCATATGTTGATCGATTTTAAAGATTCAACATGCAACAAATAAGCCAGAATTGCTCCTCGGTCAAAGGTGATAAGCCGAGCCCTGGCTTCACAATGTCCTCATTCCAGATTTCGAGAAAGCCCAAATGAAAATGTACCTTATGCTAGTGCACTCGGGAGCATTATGTATGCTCGGGCTACGCACTCAGCCGACATCGCTCGCGAACAGATCTCCCAGCGTACATCACCAAATCCAGGATACGATCATCAAGTTGCCGCTAAGAAGGTTATGAGGTACTTAAAGAGGACAAAAGACTATATGTTGATTTACAAACATGTTCAGACTCCACAAATTAGTCAAGTATCTCTGATTCACTTCGTCGTCAGATGAAAGAAGTCACAACAGTTACATTTTTAAGTTAGCGTGAGGTGCAAGATCATGGAAAAGTGAGAAACAAAATCAATAGCATCCTCTACCATGCAGCGAGTTAGTAGGCGTTTTTCAGCCGCTACTGTGCAATTTGGCTCCGAAACCTCATTAAGGAGTCGACCGCGATTTGGATTCGCGGATGTGCCCATACAAAGCTTGTATCATGACACATCCTCACAGTTGTTGTTTGTTAACAACAATGAGGTCTCAAGGGTCTACATATGGAGGTCAAGCACCGACTATAAAGGAAAAAAGTTCGTGACCTAAGTGACTGCTAAAGGGAGCACATTTCAACGCATGATATGATTGCAGATCCGCTAACCAAAGCGCCTTCGCCCCTTGTATATTTGATCGACATGTCATTAACATGGGCCAGAGTATCACGGGATACTCACAATTAGTGGAGTCGCTTAGTTTTATGTTGCTCTTATGAAGCTTGTATCTCGATTTCATTACTTGTAATATTTGAATATGTATCAACTCTTTTTGCATTCAATAGGTATTTTGTGGAATGCAACATTTATCAAGTCAGTACATATAATTGTTGAAAATCTCGAGGTATCAGGTGGGTCCCCAGTACAAAGCAGGGGGCATTTCGCATTAGCCTTAACAATATGTCTTTGCTACACATAAAGTATAGCTAACTATCAAGGTAAGACATATCTGTGTTCGCTGGAACCATGATGGATATTCTCCGTGACACACACTAGGTTATGGACACTTAAGGAGAGAATTCCTGACTAACAAAATGGATAACACATGAAGTATCACTCATTATGAGGTATTGTCCATTTAACACACTACCATATTGAATCCATATCGCAGTTGAAAGCTCGTGACCATGGAAGGCCTGCGTGAGTACATGCGCTACCGCCATGATCTCTGTTCGAGACTTGATGGATGGATCGACTATTAAGAATGTAATCTCTGCACCAATACGAGGGTGCGATTACGCCTCATAGTTACCCAATATCGCCCAAGTGGTCAGAGAATGTAAGAATTCTAATGTGGGTTTATTAATTGAAATTAACTCCGACCACTTGTCTAATAAAGCGTAAGATATATGGATTCTTAATCGCCTAATACTGGGTCGGCCGGTGTGGGCCGAGTACGGCCCTACTCCGTAATGAGAGGGGCCCGTGGTCGAAAACTCTATAACAAGGCTCAAGTCCCTCCCCAACCAAGACACCACATTTTGACTCACATACGCTTTTAGAGAAAACATTCTCTCGTGAGTGGCAATCTCATTAGGCTAGTGTTTTAACCGGCGATGCGGAGAAGAACTTATTCGTGTTCGTGGACCTGCCGCTTAATTCGCAGATCAAACATAATGGATTCCAAACTGTGTACGCGACCTGCATCCACTCGGATATTATGTTTTGTTTTCTAACTATGGTGATCCAGGGCATGTCATTTTCGTGGCCTTCATTAATTTCTAAAATATATATATAAAAATAATCAAATCTCTTGGTGGTACGTGCTGTTTTTTTTTAAACTTTGAATTTAATTTGATACTATTAGTTTATTTATCTTCTATTTTTATTTTTTTAAATATTAAATATTAATAGGATGAAAATCATGATAAATTGTATTTTAATCATTTTTAAAAAGTTATTTGTAATGTTTAGCAAAAAGTTGAATATCTTGATTTCTTATCAATAAAAAATTTAAGAAAATAAGAAAATAAGCCATAAGTAAAAGAAATGTTAAAAACACATAAGAGTTCGAAAAACAAACATCAGATTTGTCACCCCCAACTCCTACTGTATGAATAACTTGTACCGTCAAAGAACACAATAAGGATTTAGGGCATTTTTGGTTATACTTTTGGAAAACTGTTTTCTGGTCTTAAAAATAAGAAAAAGAAAAACATGTTTATTTCATAGTTTTTCTTCTCGTACACACAAAAACACTAAATATAACAAGAACAATTTTCAGAGAAAACTAAAATAATGTTCTCTATGTTTTCAAAAACCGTTTTTTTATCAAAACTGTTCTCAAGAATAATTTTCAAAAACAAGAACCAAACTCACTCTTAACCTCTTCTGAATTTAAGACCCAAAAGCAGATTTGCAGTAAAGTTTAGAAGGACAGATACCACAACTTAAAATCTTTTCTCATATGAAGCAGCAACCTCATTTTTTTGTAAGATTCTTGTGAATCAGAATCTACAAGTGCATCAAGGGGCTGTAGCTTGTAAATTGACTCCTTTGATGATAGCGAACCATTGGCCAGATTGGCTTAGTTAACTAATGAAACCCCATTTCTTATATTTTGAAAGAAACCACATGAACCCATCAGTTGTATCTTGCTATAGAATCACTTAGTAGTGGAAACAACAATAAATTTGATTGAAATGAATCCCTGAAATAATCAGTAGTGAAGTACATCTGGTTCTGTATATAAAACTTTATTTCCTAAGAACTAATTAAATTCTATTGCTAACACTCTCTCGAAATGCTTTCATCCCTGTAGTAGTCTATATGTGAGCTTAATTCATATAATTAATAACTCTTTGTATCCTATATATTTATACGTGGTCGAAGGCTATCATTTTGTTAGATTGTTGAGTAATGAGGCCGCTTGTTGAAGGATTTTGGGACAGGACAATCTCATATCCATCGTCATATGATTGCATTCAAGAATGAATCCCTTGCAATTAGACTATATCCAGGGTCTTTGCCCGATTTTCCGAATTCAGAAAAAATCATTGGCTTCTTTATTATTGTATCTGAGTCTATCAAATGGCTTGTCATCCATCTTTGCATGAAAGCCATCTGTGTGCTATCGTCCTTCCCAGACAGCCTATTGGAAATCAGGCATACAAGATGTTAGCTTCAAAAATATTGTTAGATCTCCTAATGAACTTACAATTATAATTGGTGGGGAGAAGTGATTAGAATGAATTACTTACCAAATATCTGGATATGCAGGTATGGTTGTGAAATCAATCTCCTTAATAAGATGATTGCTAATAAAATCAGTGCCAACTTGGTAACCAGGGTTTATTGCCTTCTTTTCTGGCATTGAATCTCCATAGAATCCTTCCATGCCTACTGTCAACAAGTGGTTGCTGTCAATGGATTTTACAAAGCTTGCCATTTCTTGAATCCAGCCCTGTCATATTAAAATTTGTGATTAGTTGAAGGAAGCCTCCTTGATTACTATGAACATATGCACCAAAGGTTACCAACTAATAAGGCTCACATTAAGGGTTTTTCCGGAGTAATCAACTTGGCAACCCAGTTCGTTTATCAGTTCCCATGCCATGATCGTCGGGTCATCTTTGTAAGCAACTCTGGTGATTGTATTGATCCTTGTATCCATGCAACATGTCAGATTCCATAACTCCACCGGTTTTTGTGTGTGATACTCCAATGCATTATCAGCCTAGATTTCACATTTAATGTTCACCTCACAGAATTTCATATTAAAGAAATACCAGACATCTGAAAAACTGATTTGAGTAAAGTCTTATTTAGCAAGTTAACCATTACGAAGCTCACTTGCGCTTCATTTCTAAGGTTAGCAAAATATTCACCAAACAACACAAAACCATAAAAATATTGGATATTACATTTGTTACTACTGATTGAATCAGTATATATTTCCACTTCTTTAGAAAACTTTTAGCTGTTCCAGGTGATTTACTTTATCTCAGTTTCATTTTATGGTCACCATCACAGCATCTCATCTCATAGAGAAGAATCCCAAAACTATAAGCAATGTGGAAAAAAAATAAAGCAAAGAATAACTGGAGGTGCAACATTAATGTTTCCAGTTGGTATCTACATTTTATGATGCAGATGCACAGAATGAAAATGCAAAATTTAGAAAAACTTGCTTGATTGTTATACAACAAGAAATGCCTTCAAATAAACATTAAAAAAAAAATAACAAACTGAATTGGACATAGAGCGAATTCCTCTAAATCGTTCAAACAATAAAAACAACAGCTTCGATTTTCAATCAGATCTCCACGACTACGCTGCAATGCAGCCAGAAAAAGCACACACAATCCCCAAATTCGTGCTCCACACAGAACAATTAACACCAACTTTCCACGAAAGTGCAAGAGCAACGAAAACAGCAAAATGAGAGAACTCAAAGCAACATTAAAAAAATTACAAACACATAAAAACAAATTCACGATGTTGGGATTTTGATATTCGGATCCCCTGATCGTCAGGTTGTAAGGATCTATATGGTCAGTTTCCCTGAGCATCAACAGCGCAATGCGAACATGCAAAAATGGTGTTCCTGCGGCAGTGGACCGGCCGCTTCTCCGATAATTAAGTCAGCAAAAATATGGAGAAGAGCAAGAAGGGAGTTCGCGCAATTAGGATTGCATACCTTTCCCTTGGGGAGAGTCTTTGTTTTATACTCGAATTTCTCCTTGATTTTAAGAAAGATAATCTCATGATTTTGGTGATAAGATCTCTCTTTCCTTATCAAGGACTAGTTCTTCCTTATTAAGAATTAATGTTTTTGAAACGTATGAGATTTGGATACTGGGAGATCCGTGGATAAATATCATGCGCTTGATTTCCTACCTAATATAGTTATCCATAACACACTTGCCATATGTGGTAGGGTCGGGCTACCGGGGACTCTGATCCTGGGGATCGTCCCCAGACTCTACCGCCTGGTCAGGTTCCCCGTGTGGTTTTACTATGGTAACGTTTCTACCACTTCATTTAGGCACAGGCTGCGGCCCGCTTGAATGCTCCTACTATCAGTAGTGGTTCTGAGCCTAAAGGCCACGGTACTCACAATGCCCCCCATTTTTCTTCGATTTGAGGATTATGCTCTTCTAGTGGGGAAAAATATTGTGTTTCAGGACTCTAAGTATGGAGAATTGTAGATTATTAATGAGCATATGTTTTAATGCGTCTATGGCATGTGATGTCCCGATGGTGCATTCAATGTGCCTTTTGAAGTTCCACCTCTATATATATATGGGTATGAACCTCCGAAGTCTATGAAGTTGCCAAGGGATTCCTCTTCCGTTACACAAAGCTTCTTTCCCCTATTGTGATTCCCTCCCCCACCTGTGTCCACGGTTAGAAATATCGGAAATATAGACCGAAATTTTGCCAATATATCATGCGTCAGTGAATGTCAACATGATATATCCCTCCGATAGTCGGTCAACATAAATTTTAGAACTTTTTTGCAATTATCGGCAATATTTTGCCGATATATCGGTGTTGTACCAATTTTTTGGGATATTTCCCAAAATTTGACCGATATATCGGTCAACTGTCTCCATAAAATGGAGTTGCTACTAGGGGGGTTTGAACCTTGCCCAAAACTACACGGTTGCAACCTCCTATCCACTAGGCTAAGCAAGCCTTTGTAATATATAATGCAAAATTTTAATATATTGTCTTTATTATTTGTGAATGTCTTTTTTAATAAATTTATGAATTTTTTAATAATTTATAATAACTAAATATAAATATACAAATATATAAAAATATTGTATTCTATTATACATTGTTATTACAATTACCAAATTTCAAAAAACTAGTGAATAAAATATTTTGTATAAATCATATAAAAATAATTTATTTCTTAATTAAATATATTTTAATAAAAATAATTTAATTTTTTTATAAACAAATATAAATATAGTAAAAGAATGTAAAAAAATCAAATCTAATTGATATTATCATTCTCTATGTTTCAAAATAATTTCGATATGTAACTTAAATATATTCTAATTTAATAATTTTTTAATACCGATATTTTTTAAAATATCCACCAGACTTCGACATATCCATAAAATCCAAGTACCAATATATCCGTCAAAATCGATATTTTCATCCTTGCCCACATCTATAGGTTGGCAAAGGTGGAGAAGTTATGGAGGGAGGCTTTCAGAAGTCTCTACAACTATTTGTCGCCAATGGATATTGTGTGTTTGAAGACGACATCTGTGTTGACATATCAAGTGTCCTAGATGGGAAGCCTAATTATGCCAACGTCCCTCTTTCGGGAGTTTCACAGTCTGCTACAGATAAACCAGAGGTCCTAGATGAAACGCCCATACAGGCACGCCTTCTTCAAGCTCTTCCGTCGCCGAGCATTCGATCGCCCGCGCCAGAGCTCAACGTCCGGAGGCGCAACACTCAGAAGTTCTTTCTTCTACTTTTTCCTTTCATTTTTTTTGTTTCCTTTTGTGAATCAATCTGGTATGGTTGCTTGGATGTATTTGTAATGGGTCTATCATGGTTGTTTGGGCATTTTTGTTTTATGTAACCATTGATGCCTATTGGCGTATTTAGCATACTTGGTTTTTAGCATACTTGTGCACCAAACTTTCTATCTTTCATTCTTTATGCGCATGTCGGCTAGGGGAGCAGCTGGCCCGAAGCTGGCTTCTGAGAAGCCTTTATTGGTTGTGGATATGTTTTTGGATTTCCTGGCTAGAATTGCTCTTTATGTTCCACACGGCTGGGCCGTCTTGAAAGGCAGATTGAGGGGCCCAATAGCCAGGCGAACCTAGGCTTATAGGACTATGGGCTTCGATGGTCAATAGATCCAAAGAGTTGGGCGCTTAGATGCCTTGGAAGATGAAACGTATTGTGAACACTAGGCGTGGGAGGAAAGGAGCACATCTCCTGATGCTATGGCTGATCGGTCGGTGCATTTAATGCACGGGGTGCAAACGTTATTTTCTTTGTTGTTACTCAGAAACTTTTCACCCAATAATCCTTTGAGCATCTACACACTCCTGAAGTTTTTGGCCAAGGAGCCGTTGAAGATTTCCGACCAATTTTGATCCACAGTGGAGTTTCCTTTGCCCGGCTTTTCGATTTTACTTGTCTGGTTGTTTTGTTTTATTTGTGGTTTTGTTATGGTCTTGCCTCGAATGCGTGCTTTCGGTCTTGGGCAGGGTTAGTTGTGGAGCTATATCTGCGAGGTTTGGGATGTACTTAGGCCATAGGTTTGGAAAAGCTTACTTGGTCTAGGGTTTTGGTTATGCTACTGTTTTGCTAGGGATCTCGAAGCTAATCCTTCTTGTATACCCATAGAATTTACTCTAGAGATCAAGAAGAGACTTTACCGCTAAAGCCACAAGAGGGGTCCAGCTTGAGAGTCGCTTCATCATGAAGCAAATTCTGTGGCTTTGCGCCATGGAGGGAGTTGAGGCCTATGCCGAAGCCCCCTCGCAACATTAGCTTAGAATTGTCGGATGGACCGACTTTTCTCAACTCGTCGAAGTTGATAACGCCGGTTTACCCACCTGGGAGTGCCGTAGCTCAGACTTTGCTTCCCTCGTTCGGCCACTATGGCAATTCCTACACGTCACCCAAGCACCTCCTGGGCTTATTCATCCGAATGTTTTTATGATTTTAATGGGTTGTAGTGTGCTTAACTTTCTCTACCAGCTGAATATTTCATTGGTAGTGATTTGTTTCATCTATAAGTTGAAGCTAGGAATTGGGGGCAGGCTATCCATGTCGCCCATAGTCCCCAACTGCAATTTGTAACCAAGCTCCCTGATTCTCCCAAGATGGAGGCAAAGGGGGTTGTCCTGGTTAGGGTCCCGCGATATGAGACGCCCGGCTCTCGGGCTTCCTTTTGATATAAATCAGTCTCTTGTGTTTCTAGGTTTGTCTTAGCTCAAGGTAAATTCACATTACAAAAGTGGATCAGAGCCACATACCTCTGTTTTCTTAATGTAATCTAGATAAGCGCGGGCGAGGCCGGCTAGTCAATTGGATTAAGAAGGCTAGCTTGGAGAACATTAGACGATTGTTGGAGATAATAGAGGCAGAGCACAATCATGAGCTTTTGTTGACGGCGAGGAACTTACAAGAATTGGGCGCCAACCCCTTCCCTTATATTATCCTCGCTGCTCCCGCCGTCTCGTAGAGCTATTGAGGGAGAGCATCATTTTGCCACCTTGAAGTTGAACCCAAGTAGCTCTTCTCAAAGGCCTCGTCTGGGAAGATCAAGGGGGTTGCTAGAAGACACCCAATGAGGTCTCGAGCGCCAATTTCAAAGTCTATGGCCATCCCTCCGACCGCATAGAAGGCAGAAAAGAGAACAAGACGAGGGTCTGCAAACAAAGGCAAACATCACGGCCGAAGACTGGACTGACGGGCGATCATAGTGACTCCTCGCTGAGGAGGAGGAAATGTTTAGTCTTGTAGTCGGGTTTGCAACACGGATGCGTAAGCTCGCCGCTAGCTTAGAGGGTGAGACCACCCCCAGTTATGATGGGTAGTAGATGAAACGGTCTTCTCCAGACGAAGAGGCTCAAAAGGACTAGGTAATAATTTCAGTGGACTCCCCTGATCGAGCTTCCAATGATTAGTCGGTCTCGAAAGGTGCCCCAATGAGGCCGGTGCAACGAAAGGTGCCCCTAATGAGGCTGGTGCACCTCTGGAGGAGGGGATCCCAACTAGGGGACCTTCAAATGCCAACGAAATTGGAGATGAGGCTCTATCAAGGGTACTCGTTGCTCCAATGCTCATGCCCAGGCCTGTAGGTACCGAGCCTAGCAGGAAAAGGTTGCCTGACCTGGTGTTGCTGAGCACGTATGTTCCGCCTCAGGAGAGGATCCATCCCTCGATAGGCATGGTTGCCCCTGATCCAGAGGGTGCTTAGGAGATCATTCACTACTTAAGCCCCTTCAACCACAGAGTTCCTGGGTTATGCACATGCGCGACTCCCATCCCACTATTTTCGAGTGTCTGTGGCACTGTAGAGCAATATACTCATCTCGCTCCCTGCCTATTAGTTGATATGAGTCCCTTCCACTCGGTGTGGTCAAGGACTGATGCCACCCATTCATGACTTTCAACTGCATCGGGTCGAGCTCGTATGTGCCGATTTTTAGTACTTAACTTCTATTTTTGTGTAGTAATTTTCTTCTAACTTCTCCTTTATAAGCCATGATCACATCCCGAATATGGCTCACCGTTATGGAGTTTCAACTGACTGATGGTGCTGAGAAATCACGCTTTAGTTTCAAATAATCGCTTAAGCAATAGGATTTTGACGCTCACAAGGAAAACTGGCTGAAGCACTTATTGAATGCCAGTCTGCGGAAAGGTTGAACTATGGAGAAAGAAAGCAGACTGAGCCATCCAGAAACTAAGGTGGATCACAACTGTCAAGTGCCAAATGATGCCATGGTGTAGAGGATGACATGTTTAGGCCCTAGACGCTCAGTGCCACGGGCAACATTTGTTGTTAGAGGCTATGTTACCTGGTCGCGATCGAGCCAAAGTCATGGCACCCAGGCAAAGATGATGTGTCTTCTTTCAGCCTCAAAGGTAAGACAGCTTACAGGCACACGGTGGTTTAGAGCGATTTTTGCTTATGGCCACACTGTCACAAATGATTAAAGATCTCGCTGGTGACTCAACAGTGGATTCTGATGGCATGCTTCGACTCTTACAAACCACCCAGTTTTTTTTTAACCTACAGGCCCACCCCCCCCCCCCCAACCCTAACACTGCTAGTCACACCTGTATAGATCTGGTGAAGCGACTAAGGATCCGGGGGAGACAGATGTAAACATGGCTCGACTTCTTTCTGCAGGTGTTAGCGATGGTCATTTTAGAGATTTTCAAGGCGCTCTTGCCAAGTATAATGATTTTTATAATCTCGCTTTTAGTGCATTTTCATGAAATATAAAGATGCTAACAAGATACGAGTCATGTTTGATAAAAACCCCAACAGGATAGCAACCATGTCTGGACCTTTTTAGATGCTAGCAGGACAACAACCATGTCTGGACTTTTAGAGATGCCAGCAAGACAACAACCATATCTGGACCAGCAGGACATCAACCATATCTGGACTTTTTAGAGATGCTTTAAGATTAACAACCATGAGACGGACTTTTGGAGACAAGACACAACCATATCTAGACTTTTTTAGAGAAGCAATTTTAGTCTTTAAGAGAAAATGTCTAAAAAATGATCTTTATTAATGATAGTATACTCAAAGAAAACGCTACTAATAATATTTTTATGTGCATGGGAAATTTCACATCCATACAATTGGGCCTGTTTTAGTCATGAATATAAGACCTGGCTATCCCTACCCTAACTACCACGTATGGCCCTTCCTAATTAGGTTGGAACTTCCCATCCATTACACGTGTTTTCAAAGACTTTCTTTTAAACTAATTCCTCCAAAAGAAATATGAGGCCTTACACGCTGGTTAAAAAGCTTTTCAGTCTCACCTGGTATGACGCTATGCGCACAACCATCGCTCCTCGGCTGGTCACTGTGGTTCAGTTCGCCATGGCTTTAGCAATGCTTTCTCGTGAATTTCGCCGTATGGTGGGCATCTCGATTGTGGGGATGATGACTCCATCCCATAACACGTGAGGTGAAAGGTGATACCCTGGGCCATACTTCCTACCGGTTGTTTGCCAGCTCCACAAAACCCTTTTGGCAAGCTCATCTACCCACTTTCCTTTCGTCTAATTGCGTGCGTTTTAGAGCTGATAGGAGAGTCTTATTAAATGCTTCTACCTGGTCGTTCCTCTATAGTAAAAATTGTGGTTATATTGTGTTTTTATTTCAATTCGTAGAACAAAAATTCTTGTATATCCAAGCATCGATCAAAATCATTGTCTGCTACAATCTATCCGGGTATTCCAAACCTACACACAATGTTCTTCCACACCACTATTGAATAACTCTGATTTTTGATATACAAACCTTTCTACCTTCTATCCATTTGTCGGTAAATAGTTGATGGCAACTCGCAGGGCTTTCTTCTGAGTCGCGAATGTGGGCCCTACGATGTCCATTCCCTACTAAGCAAAGGGTCAGGGGCTCGTTATGGTTGTTAGGTCCTAGGTCAGAACCTTTGAAACGGGCCTATCACGGCAAGAGTCTCACTTCATATGCATTATCTACGTCATGGCCAACCAATAGGTAGGCCTCAGGCTGAAATGAGAGTCGCCTTGCCGCCTAGTTGATTCCCACATACCCCATCGCCGGAGCCACACACATACTGTCCCCGCGCACAGTGAGGCACTTAAGGTAGGGCCCGTCCAAAGACCGTTTATATAGCTGACCGTTCACGAGGGAGAACCGAGCTGCCTGGACTTGGATCTTGTGAGCTTCAGCTCTGTTATCCCGTAGTTCTCCCGAGCTCAAATAGTGGACTATTGGAGTCATCCAAGAAGGACTTGCTTCATCTATTTCGTTCACTTGGTTGGTAGTAATTGATGACTTTGGCTAGTAGTAGATAGGGAGGGGCACCGTTTCTTTTATTGGTAGGGATGCGACCATGGCTACTAAAGCGGCTACCTTTCAAGCCAATCAGATTCTGCATACTGGGCCATGCTGGTCTCTTATTTCATATTATCCATTTACCTGCACTACCACCAATTGAGAATCACTTCTTATGATGATTTTTTCTGAGGATGCGGAGATTGCGAGGTCGATTTCGACTATGGTCGCTTCGTATTCAACCTCGTTATTGGAAGCAGGGAAATCTAGACGTATGGCATGCTCTATTATTTCCCCGGGTCGTGGCTTTGCCATGTACCCCAGCCCGGTCTCCCAGATGTCACAAAGCGCGCCCACATTTAGGTCCACCAACCGGCGCTGCCTCGATTTCCTCGCTTTCCTCGTTATGAATTCGCAAGAAAACGCCGATTCGCCCCTTTAATGTCGTGCAGTTTATTGAATTGAACTCACTCAAATTTCATCTCTGATCGAAGCAACTGTCATGACAGATCGTGCTTATGTATAAGGTTTAGAGGTGCCAAGAGTACAATGATAGGCGCGCCCTCGAAGTGTGGATGAAGTTTTAAGAAATTACCCCGGCAGCCCAAGCACGTCGCTTCGAGACGGGTATATCGGGATTCTGCCTCAGATAGGGACTTGCTTATAAAGTTTATAGCCTCCGTCCTAAGATTCATCTTCTTTGAATAAACCCACTCCACCGAGACACATCGTAAACAACTATAAAGATTAGCGCCGCCTCACTCCGCCTGGTGCCAGCCGAATTGGCTTCTGAGATACGCTTGATTTCCATGAAGGCCTGGTCACATTCCATATTCCAATTGGTCTTTTTGGCCCCTTTTAGAGTGGTAAAGAACGGCTTCACTCGGTTTGTAAAACGAGAGATGAATTGCCCTAAAGCCGCCAATCGGCCAATCAGTTGTTGCACTCATTTTATGGAGGTAGGAATCTAAGATTCCATAATAGCCCTGAGTTTAATATGATTGGCCTCAATCCCCCTCTGTGTTACCATAAAGCCTAAGAACTTGCTTGAATTGACTCCGAACGCACAATTCAGGGGATTGAGTTTCATATCGTTTGTGTGCAACAACTCATAAGTTTCTTATAGGTGCTTCGTATGATCGAGGCGTTCTTTGCATTTGACAAGCATATCGTTAATATAGACTTCCATGGTCTTGCCCATCAGTGGTTGAAATATCTTTGTCACTAGCCTCTGATAGGTTGCTCCAGCGTTCTTCAAACTAAAAGGCATCACATTATAGCAGTATAGCCCATGTGGTGTAATGAAGGTCGTTTTCTCCACATCAGGCTGGTGCATAGGAATCTTGTGGTAGCTGGAGAAGGCGTCCAGAACAGCATCCTATGCCCGGTTGAAGCATTAACGATCTGATCTATTCGCATAGTGGGGAAGCCATCTTTAGCACGCTCACTGAGGTCCGTGCAGTCCATGCATACTCTCCATTCTACCTTCTGGGACTACCACCATGTTGGCAAGCTATTCGTGATACTTTACCTCTCCCTATAAAAACCTAATAAGACTAAACACTCCTATCTCGAATAATCATGATATCGTGGAAACATCTATCTTCTCGTTCCAAGAGGTTTCATGAGGCGATAATGAGTCGGCCAAGGAGCTGGCCACGGCCGATTCCTCCGGCCATGTTCAGTGACTCCATGCAAATACATCTACGCTCTAATAATACGCGGTTGTAGTTGCTCTTCTCTTCGTTGATAACAGCGCCGACATATGAACTTCTCCCAGCCTCGTCCAAATATTATCACTTCTGTGAGGATCCACAGCTAAGGGATCATTTTCTTCCGCCCTTACCTAGGCGGCGAACTGTGGTTGCTACGTGGGAATGTGATCCTCGAGGGGAAGACTATCTGAGCTCTTTTCCCCTTTTTGTTCTCGTATGGATAATTGGTAACACTGTCGTGCAGCCAGCTAATTGCTTAAAAGGTCGACCTGCCCCGTATCGATCAAGTAATTGGCTATCTGATGATATTTTGAAGGGATGACCTTCATCGAGTGCAGCCAGGTCCGGCCTACTATGCAATTGTAAGGCCCTAGGTCTACGACAACTTAGAACAAAATCTGCTGGGTGATTGGCCCTACTTGTACAGGAAGTGTGATGTCTCCTAGTGTCATGGTTGTTGCACCATTGAAACCAAAGAGGATTCGTCTGGCTAAGTTCAATATTTGTGAGGAAAGCTTCATCTGATTGAAGAAGGGTAGCTACAACAAGTCTGCCAAGCTGTTCTAGGATCTACCAGCACCCTGTGCACATCAAAACCGCTAATACAAAGGATGAGTACAAGTGCATCATAATGGGGCACAATTACCCTATTCGGGTTTACTAGGGGAAAGGATATGGGGCCATCTATCGGCTTGTTCTCTTCCTAGCCACTCCCTGTGTGGTCGGGTCCCGGGCCTCGATCGTGGCTGCTCCTCAAGAGTTTCTTCCGTTGGCGCTTGATTGGTACCTAGTCATCAAACGATCCCCTCCCAAAGATATAGTTTCGGCCTACCGATTCAAACTGGCAGGACCCCACTGCACGTAATTCTCGTTTCATAGGCACAAATTCCACCCCGAGGTCAACTTCCCTGACATATCTTCTAAGGTGCCCCGCTTTACTTAGTCTTCCACTGGGAATTCTGTGCTTCAAACCATAAGAGGTGTGCAAGGCTACTGAAACACGCTCGTCCTCCCCGGCACCACTCAGCACTGGGCTGGGCAAGGTCTCATGTCTTGATCTTTTCATAATCGATCAGACGACGACTTTTCGAGAGTCCTGTTTGATCAGTGTCACATTCAATCAAGAAGTAAATGAACAGTACCAAACTTCATATGTGATGTCTGTGGGAGTGAATTATGGGGCTCCTCTTTTCGCGGATCGATCTTGGGATCGCTTCTGCTTTTGCTCCGACCTTCGCTCGCACGGCTTTCCCTCCAAATTTCCATCGTCGAAATGACTCGCTATGATCATGATACTTAATTTGGTTGCTAACATACATTCCTTCCAACGTTGAATATCTATATGCTCACCTGTACAATTCTTCCATTGTAGCCAGCGGGTCTAAAGATAGTGAGTGGAAGAAGTGTTGACAGCTGGCTTCTCCAAAGCCTAAAGGATTGCCACTATGCTATAAACCTCTATTTGTTGACTACCTGCCTCAACCTCTCAGGAAATCTCATTTGCTTCCTCCTTATAATAGTTTTCAAAGAGCTAATATTCCTTATCTGCCGTACTGAATAAAGATATTGAGAGATGAATACGGTCCAAAGCTCATTAAATGAATTTATTGAATTATGCGAGTGCTTATGGAACCAAAGGCTGAGTAACTGAGGTCGGGCCAGAAGACTTTGCAATAAACAAGATGGTCATTTCTAGCGTTCGTAGTCATTTCCGCTGTACGGAGCAAGATCATATGTTGTTAGAATCCATCGATAGCAAAAGTTGGCATGATGAACCCTCGAGGTGGCTTGTAATTGAGGATGCTGATTCTACCGGAGTAAGAGAGCACGTTGTCTGACTTTGAATCGGCCGCAGCGATGTGTGAGCGTGGGTCCTATACCGAATGTGGGGTATACTGGCTGCTTGGGCAACATTACACACATGGGTACGTGCACTGCCACCGCACCATCGGTCTCCGCCCGTGGGCTTGTTTCTCTCCTCGTCGACTGCATCGTGCTACCATCACGCTGGGTCAACGTGTGGCATGCGAGCGCCTCGCGCGACCGCCCCGCTATTTCTTTGTTGGGAGAGGTCTCGTGAGTTTGCCCAGGACAACTTGTCAGTCCGCTGTGGTATTTACGCTATCGGGGCGTGACTCCATGGGCTCATTTTTATTAAGTGCATCGTGCCTTGCTTGATTTCTATCTTACATGTCTCTTTTTCCAAGATCGTGCCTTTTTCTACCCGAGTCTTGTGAAATGATCATTTCTAATAATCGCAGATGTTTAGCGTGATCCCGCACTCCTCATCTCGGGCCTTCTTGCTCCTCCCGCTCCTCTCCATCTCCCGACGCCAATGGAGGAATTGATCTCTGTGTGCTCACATGCAACCTGGACATCTGCTCGACATTATGCCTACTGGTTGAGATTTGAATGCCAGTGAGCTGAGCTGCCAGTAACGAGGGTTACTAGAGAATTCATTGTTGAAGCCTTGCAAACTCACGGCCGAGGCTTTTATTCGTTTCCCACAGACGGTGCCAATTATTGGGACTTTAATCTTTGGATCCCTTGATCATTAGGTTGTAAGGATCTTCATCGTCAGTTTCCCTGAGCATCAACAGCGCAATGCGAACCTGCAAAAAGGGTGTTTTGGTGGTAGTGGGTCAACCACCTCTTCGATGATTAAGTCAGTAAAAATATGGAGAAGAGCAAGAAGGGAGTTCGCGCAGTTGGGATGCCATTCCTTTCCCTTAGGGGGATTCTTTGTTTTATACTCGAATTTCTCCTTGATTTTAGGAAAGATAATCTTGTGATTTTGGTGATAAGATCCCTCTTTCCTTATCAAGGACTAGTTCTTCCTTACGATTAATGTTTTGAGAGACGCAGATTTGGATACTGAGATCCGTGATGAAATATCTCGCGCGATTTCCTCCCTAATATAAGTATTCATAACACGCCCATATGCTAGTAGATGGCCACAGAACTCGATCCCGACGGGTTCCGTGTTTGGCGGTTCCCATGTGGTTTTAAGATGGTGGGCCGTCTGTGAGATCAAGGCGCGGGCGTATGCGGATACTAGGCCTATTGAGTAGTGGGTTTGGGCCTAAAGGCCACGGTACTCATACACTCGCTGTATAAAAGCATCTCCATTAGCAGGTGCCCCAGAGATTCCTTCGCTCTCGCCATGGATGACGAACGTTTTCCTTGCTGACAAATTGTATGCCAGCATAGTCATGAATTGAACCTTCAACGCAGAGAAGCTAAGCACAGAGAATGAGAGGCAAAGCTGAGCGAAGCTCTAGCCTCGGTACCCCTTGTAACCATCATGTGTATTTTCTTGGAAAAACCAAGCTGGGATACTTCAAAATTCTGATTTCACAACGAATAAAACTTGCCTTCACATAAAAATCAAAACATTACATTGAAAAGAGAGCTTTTTCAAAGCAATTAACCTAAGATTACCAAACTAAGTAGAAGACCCATCCTAGAGGATGACCCTAAAGCTAGTATATCTCCAAGTAGCCTTGGCTACTCGTTATGGTGGAATTGGGTATAATTATAAATTTTTGTGCATTCTGAACCTGCCATCAAGCGACAAATCATCCTTGGAGGCCGACTTGGACCCATAAGGCACAAGTGAAATCCTTCCTAGCAGCTTCTAAGAGTTTAAAAATCGTTCCACTCTGTCGTGGTGTTGTGCAGGGGATTTCAATGACTCGATAACGTACAATTCGAGTGTGGGACTAGTTATCCAAGACCTTTAACAACTACTGGAAAATCTTAGTGGCTATTCAATAGCCTATGTTAAAAGATTAGGAATCAAGACGCCCATTGCCTAGCAAAAGGGGCTATTTCTGGGTCTGCTATTGGTGAATGGAATTTTTCCATTCCTCTATTTCTAAGGGATGCACTTTCATTAGGTATTCGCTTTGTAAACAAAAAAAGGAAATCGAAAGCAACCTTTACTTGCATTGCTACGTTAATATTAAATCAACAGGAAACATAAAAACTTCAAGAAAATGGGCCTTTATGAGAAATTATAAAGAAACAAGACATCCTATAGAGGGATCAGTCATAAAAACCATGGGAAGAATTGCAATAGAAAGAGAAATCACATCCTCTACAGAGAAAAAAACTCCTTTACGGAGCGATAAATCAATGAGAGAAGTTGTGTTTCCAGTAGTGAGAAATCAAACAGAAATCATTGAATGCCTTCTAGGCTGTGAAACTAGAGAGAAAGATTGATTCGAGGACCTGAACTGGAGTCAAATAAGACAAATATTATGAGAAAGCAAAATCCACACAACACCGTCCATGGATAAAGTTCTCGAAATGGCTGTCACTACATATACCTTGCTATTGAATTTCCCGCCAATCGTTTATCTCCATCTAGATCCTTTTCCTCAAGTCCATGCTAATTAGGGTATAAATTCCTGCACATGCAAGCACTACTTATTTGACAAAAATGTTTAATACTCCATACATGTTGGGTCCGCCCCTTTTCGTGGGCTGAACCAATGGGCTAAGCCCATGGTTTGAATTAAAAAAAAAGGAAAAGCAAATCAAAAGAGTGAAGAAGCGGTCGAGAGGTGCAGTAGCCAAAAAGAGACAAACAAGGGAAGAGGGTATTGAGAAGGAGAAAGAAAGGGGTTAAGGTTTTTGATCATTTTACAAGATGGAAGGCCAAACAATGTCGATTTTGGCTCAAATTTGACGTGGTGGCTCTTTGCAAGGTGATCTTCAATCCTAATGGTTTCGATATTTGATTAACTCTCCACAATACTTATTTGGCCATTCCACCATTTGTTGAGATTTTTCCTCTTTTCTCTTGTTTTATCCATCCTTGGGATGATGCTTGTTGTTTTGGTGTTCTAAGAATGATATTCTTGATGTGTGGTTGTTGTGAGCCTCTAAATTTCTTGTTAGAAAATAACTTGGCGTAATCCATTATTGTCATTGTTGAAATAGTGGAAGTTTAAGTGGCCTACGGGTCCCATGGTTTTTCACCCTTTTTTATTTGAGGGTTTTCCACTTAAAATTGTTGTCTCATTGTGGTTGGTTTATTGTTGTTTGGTTGGCTTTGATGTTGGCTTTGATGTTGGCTTAATTGTTTGTTGAACCTATTTTTGGCACACAAAGAGGGAAATGTCATTTTTAGAACAATTGCATTTGGTAGTCTTTCCCAACAAAGTGGTATCAGAGCTTGGTTGTTTACAGTTTTTCTTGTGTGCAAAAATGGATGACGACATGATAAAATTAAATTCGATGAATTATTCCACTTGGAATTATATGATGGAAGATTTTCTTTATTATAAAGATTTATACAAGTCCATTCGATTGAAATAAAAACCATCAAACACACTTGATGATGTGGAACATAGAAAAGCCATTGCTTATATGAGAAGGTGGATGGACCCAACTCTACATGAACACATTTATGATGAAACGAAAGCAGATGTTGTTTGGAAAAATCTTGAAAACATTTTTTTTCAGGAAAACATCAGGAAATAAAACTACTTTGATTAGAAGACTTGTCAACTTGAAGTACAAGGATGGGAACAACATGGTTGAGCATATCAATTCTTTTCAGGGTATTGTGAACAAGTTGGTTGCCATGAAAATGAACATTGATGATGGGATGCAGGCATCATTACTTCTTAGCTCCTTACCTCATAGTTGGGAGACATTGGTTGTAACAGTTAGTAATTCCACTCCAAATGGGATTTTAACTATGGAGAGTGTTAAAGATAACTTGCTAAATGAAGAGGCTAGAAGGACAAAAAAAAGGTAAATCTTCTTTTAGAGTACTTGTTCATGAAAAACAGGAAAGACAAGAAAAACCAGAAAGGCGTGGGAGAAGTCAAAGTAGAAATTCTTATGGTTTAGAGGAAGATCCAAATCCAAAAAATATATTAAATGTTATCACTGCAACAAGGTTAACCACATGAGGAAAGAGTGTAAGATTTGGAAAAAGGAACAAAATGAAGTGAAGAAATAAAATAAAGAGACTAATGCAATTGTCGTTGAAGGTGATATTATGATTGTGACTGATGACGATTGTGTTAGTCTTGCAACCCAAGATAGCAACTGGGTAATTGATTATGGTGCCTCATTCCATGTTACTTCTCATAGTGACTTTTTCACTTCCTACAGAACTGGTGATTTTGGTAATGTTAGAATGAGAAATAGTGTTGTATCCAAGATTGTGGGTAGGGGTGACAATTCGTGTTCGTGTCGTGTCAATGCACGGATCGTGTCAACATTCCCCAACCCAAACCCGACACCAATAATAAACGTGTCAACATTCGCTAACCCAAACCAACCCATTTATTATTCGTGTTAGGCAGGTCAACACGAATATGACCCATTTAATTTAATTATTTAAAATAATAAGAATTATAATTAATCATCCATGTTTAACACAAATAACCTATTAAATTTAACATGTTTATTAATTTTATTATTTAAAATAATGGGAAAATAATCCATATTTAACACAAATAACTTATTAATTATATACTTACTAATATAATAATAAACGAACAATTTATTTTCATGTATGAATAAGGGATTTATTGATAACTATTTAGATAACAACAAGACCCAAACACGATTATACTCAACCTAAACCTGCAAAAACCGTGTTGAGTTCGTGTCGTGTCAAATTTTGCCAGCCCTAATTGTAGGTATTGGAGATGTTTGCTTAAAGACTAGTATTGGAAGCAAACTGGTACTCAAGGATGTTAGACATGTTCCAAATATTCATCTCAACTTGATATCCACAGGCAGACTTGATGATGAGGGATTCACAAATTCTTTTGAGAAAAGTAAATGGAAGCTCACCAAAGGTTCTGTAGTTGTAGCAAGAGGAAAGAAACATAACACCCTCTATGTCATGGAAGCTAAGCTACATAAAAGAGAGATCAATGCTGCTCAGTGGAAAGTAAGCATTGAACTTTGGCATAGGAGGCTTGGTCACATAAGTGAGAAAGGACTTCAAACTCTTGCTATAAAGCAATTCTTTCCAAATTTGCAAGGTATGCCTCTTAAAAATTGTGATCATTGTTTAGTTGGAAAAACACATAGAGTTGCATTTCACACATATCCACCATCTAGAAGGCCAAATGTTATTGATTTAATTCATACTAATGTTTGTACTATGCAAACTAGAACTGTTGGTGGTGCACTTTATTTTGTGACATTCATTGATGATCACCTAGAAAGTTCGGGCTTTCTTTGAAAAAAGACCAAAAAGCAGATGCCTCAAAGAACTCCATACAAATTAGAAAGAGAAACAAAGAACAAAGTTCAAGGTCACAGAGCAGAGCACGGTGGTGAATACAGGGTCCATTTGAAATTATTGCAACTCATTACGGTATTCACTGAAAAGATCAGACCTAAAACTCCTCAACAAAATGGTGTAGCTGAGAGAATGAACAGAACCATTGAAGAAAGGATTAGGTGTGTGCTTTCTTATTCTAAGATACCTAAGTCCTTTTGGAGAGAGGCTACGAGAACATCAATTGACTTGATAAACCTTTCTCCATCAGTTCCTTTAAAAGGTGATGTACCTGAAAGAGTGTGGATAGGGAAAGATGTTTCATATGACCATTTGAGAGTGTTTGGTTGTAAAGCATTTGTTCATATCCCCAAAGATGAGAAGTCAAAACTTGATGTGAAGGCCAAACCATGTATTTTCTTGGGGTATGGTCATGAAGAATTTTGGTACAGGCTATGGGATCCATTGAGCAAGAAGATTGTCAGAAGTAGAGATGTTATGTTTTTGAAGACCAACTTGTTGATGATGGTGACAAGGATGAGAAAGCTAGTTCTTTTGTTGAAATTCCAATTAGAATTGATCCAATTGTTCCACCTACAGTGCATGCTAATCATGGGGGAGAGTTATAGGAAGGTGATGGTGTCACTGAAAATGAAGATGACCCTATAGTTGATGAAGTTGAGCCAACTGAACAAGTTGATGGAGAACTTCCACTACCACCATATGAACCACCATTGAGAAGATCCACCAGAGAACGTCAGCCTTCACCAAGATATCCTCCTAATGAGTATGTGATGCTTACTGACGGGGGAGAGCCAGAAACTTACCAAGAAGCTATTTTACATGAGAATAAGAAAGAGTGGATTAAAGCCATGCAAGAAGAAGTGAGATCATTGCTTGAGAACCATACCTATGACTTGGTGAAGTTACCACAAGAAAAGAAAGCTCTCATAAACAAATGGGTGTACAGATTGAAAACTGAAACAATGGCTCACAACTCAGGTACAAGGCACGATTGGTTGTGAAGGGGTTCAATCAGAAGAAAGGCATTGACTTTGAAGAAATATTCTATCCAGTGGTAAAGATGTCCTCTATTCGTGTTGCTCTTGGTCTTGCCGCTCACTTGAATTTAGAAGTTGAGCAACTTGATGTGAAAATATAAAAAAAAAAAAAAAATCATTTTCCTTTTTAATTTTTTCTTTGTTTAGTACTTTCTTGAACTATGTAGAACATTAATAAATTTGTCCAACCTAAAAGAACTAAATTCTCCAACTTTGGCAAAGTTGAGAATTCTAGTACTTCAATGAGCTGTTTTGAACCACTGAGATCTATGCGCCTTAAATTTTTAAGACACTGCAAATAATAGAATTTACTTTAATAGATCATTTTTAAAAGCTTTAAAACATTAGAAAATAAAAGCACAAACAAATAATAATCTTACCATGTTTCCTTTCCAGAGTTGTTTTATGTTACTATTGAGCAAATTTAGTTCAACAAGATTGTTTGCATGAAAATTCGAAGGTAGATATGATAAAGAATATCCATCCCAACATATATATGTCAAGTCATAGGAAGGAAATGCAAAATCTTCATAAAGTTGCACACGATTGTTAAAGACAATCAACCATCTAAGTCTTGTCATCCTTTTGAAAGCTTCAGAGGTGACCTCTATCTTTTTTTATGTGTAATCATGAAGGAATATCTCTTCAATATTTTTGGTCCCCTGGATAACAAGAGAAAAGAATAAGAAAAGCACAAGGTATATATTTATATTAAGATGACATGAATAAATTACTTCTAAAACAAAAAATTAAGATATTTATATATCTTACCGTGTTTATTTCGAATACTTGATAAACTTCCTCATGTCTCCATAATATGCTTCTCTCACCCGACTCAAGACATTCTTTGTCAACAATTTCTCTACCCATTTGGATTAACAAATCATGCATCTCTACCATGTTCCTTGAAATTGTTATTAAATATGAAAAATATGATTAATTTGCATTAGCAGAAGTGGAAAAGAAAACTTAAATATTTGTAATTAGCTTGTGAAACTCAATCTTTTAGAAGGTTTAAAATAAACTTTACCTATCATAATAATATTATCATCCTATTTTGATAAAGGATTTCATCATTCAAATAGCTACTGATCTGCATCTATTTTGGACTAAATAATTTTCAAACTGGTTAGATGGTCACTACCACAATCTTCTATGCTTGCATATGACTTTGTCTCACCATCTATTAAGAGAAGGATCCCCTTTCTATTCCTATTTGCATATAAATTTAATTTTATCAATCCATTTTTACTTAAGTTTCAATCCTATTAAGTGTCCCCGTATATTTCTAAAAAGATAAAGCACAATCATGAGGAAAATTTAATACATTTGATATTCCTCAGTAACATCTAGCATTAGACTTATGAAAAAAAAAACATTAATTTTAAAGGAGAAAGGCTAGTACTTAGTGTTTCTATTTTGGTTAAATCTAAAAAAATATTGATATTTATTTTTTAGTCTAGTTCCATTCAACATGAGAAATAAGAAAGTAATAATAATATTAATTGAGAAACACTTCACACTTCACATTTGAGTCATGAGTCATGACCAAACACCTCAATTATTCCCTACAGTGCCTACACTCTTTATCTTGAAATATTGTCTCAAACTAACTTTAAAAAATTTAAAAAAAAACTACCCAAGTAGTTTTTTAAAATAGTTAAAATCTTATCTTAATCATTTTAGAAAAATTTCATCTACAGTTTTAACTTTAAGCCTAATACTATACTTATCAATTACGGTAATAATTGGTTTAAAAAATTTAAAGCTGTAGTAATTAATCACATTTTTAGTGACAAAATAAAGAAGGACTAGTTTTAATATTATTTTGAAAAATATATTATTTTTGGGATTTTAAAAAAATATACTTTAGGACAAAGCTTCTTTTCGTTTTCTATTTACTTACACTTATCTCTTTTTTGGCAGTCAACATTAATGGCGCCCGACAGTCTTGCTTTTGCCATCCACATTTGTTCTTTTCTTTTATTTATGATTAATTGCTCAATTGTAAAAAAATAAAAAGAATTATCAAATCTCTTCACGGTGCTTGGGGATTTTTAATATAATTGAATTTGATTTGATATTATTTATTTGTTTGTCTTTTATTATTATTTTTATTAAATATTAAATATTAATAGGATAAAAATCATCATAAATGGTATTTTAACTATTTTGAATTTAATGCTTAGCAAAAAGTTGAATATCTTGATTTTTTAATAAAATAACTAGTAAGTAAAAGAAATGTTGGAAACAAATATGAGTTCAAAAAACAAGTGTTACCTTATAAGTCACCCCTTATAATAAATAAAATAATTTTTTTAATTCATTTTACACTGTCTGTAGAATAGGTTTATGCGTAAATAATAATAATCTTTTATTGTTAAGCATCTTCATGTAACTTAGAGAGTAGTATACAAGTGTATCAAGATTTTCTTTTCTCAAAATTTCTGGAAAAAAAATGAATTTGGGTCATTAATTTAAAAATATATAAAAAAGAATCTTCACTTTTATAAACTAGTTTTACCTTAGTCTATTTAAAAATAGACTTAACTCTTATAACAATATCTTGAAATATTATTTTATTTGTTAGATTAATGATATCAACTAAATATTTTTTATGGTTAAATTAATTTGAAATAAATAATATTTAGAAAAAAAATTACAAATAAAATATCATTAGACTAAAATAATTAAAAATTAAATACAATTAAAACATAAAAAATAAATATTTAATATGATTAAAGCCAAAAAAAAATAAACTTTTAGATCGAATAAAATATTGACTCTCATCACTTAAAAAATTTATTTCTTCATTTTAATTGGAAGAAATTAAATTTATTTCTTTTTCAATTATTACTTCTTGGTTGTATCCTTTAGCTTTGCTCATGACAGCTAGTGCATGTGGTTCACATGAGTAAAGAGTACCCTACCTACCTTGAACGATTAAAATATCGGTTCGACGGGATATATCAAGACTTAAATTCCATCTGATGTAATTCCAGATATATCAACGGATATATTTTTTAACATTTATAAATCCGAATTATTCAAAATTAATATACTTGTATTTATTTCTTTATATTAACATTATTTATCCTAGTAATTGATTTATCTTAAAAAATTGATATTTTTAATCTTTATATTATTGAAAATTATATATATATATATATATATATATATATATATATATATATATATATATATATATACTTTATCTTAATTTATAAATGGTAAATTTTAACTATCTAAATTTTGTAATCAACATATGTCTAATATTTTCAAAATTAAAATATTAATGTAAAAAATAAAAATAAAGTGATATTAATTTTTTTAATAAGCATTAATGGATGAAATGAAATATTTAATATTGAAATTCTAATTTACTTAAGTTAAATTTATGGAATAATGTAAAATAATTTTAAATTTTAATAAATTTAAGTTATATATAAAGGATATAAAAAGGACTTTTTTAAAAAAAAATCAATAAAATAATTAGAATTATTATTAAAACAACTTTTACACTATACCAATTGAATGACAAGTTGACTTGGTGGAAAGAGATTAGTCATTTCTTACATTTTGCCTGGGTTCAAACAAACACTTAACTTTGATCGAAAAAATTGTGATATATCGGTAAATTTTCGAAATGTCGTTGATATTTGTAAAAAATTAGTAAGTCAAGTCTTTTCTTTCCCCCAATTAAGTTGGCGTAAAAATCCTTGACTATAGCCCTCCTTCTTAGTTCCATGTGCTGGCTCACTATCTCCTAGCCCCTTTATTCGAAATATCCGTTAATCAATAATTGGTAAAGCTTATCGTATCGGACCAGTCCGATATATCCCAAAATTTCAAACCCAGCCTACCTCCACCATTTCTTTTTACTCTTTTCTTTTCTTTTTTAGCAGTCAATAATGGTTGACACTCTTGCTTTTTCAATTTCACATCTATTCTTTTCTTTTATTTCTAATTAATTTCTAAAATCTAAAAAATAATTTTTTTTTATTAAAATCGGTGATTTATTAGAAATATTGGCGATAAATCCTTGATTTTTTACCGATTTTTTCGATGACTTTCATCTCCAAATCCCGAGCATGTCAGTTGTTCTCGACATTTCCACTATTTTTCAAATTTTTTCCGATATTTCGGCATTATTCTCAATATTTTGACGATATTCTCGATATTTCTTCAATTTTTTACACAACCGACTATCAATCGCCTTTTTCGTTTTGGTAGCTTCCAATATCCGATAAATCGCCGATATATCAACCGATATATCCGATTTTTTAATCCCTAAGTGCATGTGATGATTCACATGAGTAAAGACCCTAATCATTTCTCTTTACTCTTTTCTTTTCCTTTTTAGCAGTCAAAAGTTGTAATGGAAGTAATTTGTTATAGGGCATAATTTTTTATATGAATCTGTTAATAGTTTGTTATAGCCAAGTGTTAGGCTGATGTAATTTACATAACACAAAGTCTTCTCTGGTGATATTCAATTGGCAAAAGACTTGGTCCTCCGAGACGTGCTTTATATCCCAGAATTCCATTTCAATTTAATCTCTGTCAGTGCCCTTACAACCGACACAGATCTCACCCTAATCTTTTCTTCTAGACATTTTACTATTCAGAATCACAGCAGCAAGATGTTTGGCAAGGGTGATCAACTTGCTGCTCCGTATTGTCCTGGATGCAAGAACTTTAGATGGATCCTTGGATACCTTTTCTCTTTGTGCAGCTTCTGTACCTGCCAATAAAGTTCCAGCTTCTGTTTGGCACAACAGATTTGGACATGCTTCCTCTCAGAGTCTCAGGCACTCCAGATTTTATAGTCCACATTGCAGTGTGATATTTCAAAGTGTAGTGATGATGTCTGCTACATTTGTCCATTGGCTAAACATAAGAGACTACCTTTTGTTTCTCACAATCACATGTCCCACATTCCCTTTGACCTGGTGCATTGTGATATATGGGGTCCTTTTCATGTTTTTACTTGTTCTGGTTATAGATATTTCTTTTACCGTAGTAGATGATTGTACTAGATTCACTTGGATTTATATGCTTAAGCACAAGTCTGATGCAGCAGTTGCCATACCAAAATTTTTCAACATGGTGGAAACTTAATTTTCTAAGAAAATTAAGGGTTTTCAATCTGATAATGCTAAGGAGCTGGATCTTACCTCATTCTTTGGTAATAAAGGAGTTTTTCACCAACACTCTTGTGTTGAAACACCTCAACAAAACTCAGTTGTGGAACGGAAACATCAGCACCTTTTGAATGTTGCATGTGCCTTGTATTTCCAATCTCGGGTCCCTCTTCAGTTTTGGAATGAATGTGTGCTTACTGCTGCCTTTCTCATAAACAGAACACCTACACCAGTTCTTGGCAATAAGTCTCCCTTTGAGCTATTATATAATGTTCATGTGGACTACCCTCTTCTCAAAGTATTTCATTGCCTTGCCTTTGCTTCAACTTATTCTGCTCACCGTACCAAGTCCGATCCTCGAGCAAGAATTTGTGTTTTCCTTGGTTATCCAGTGGGAATGAAAGGATATAAGCTGTATGATCTCCAGACAAAACAATTTTTTGTCTCTCGAGATGTTACTTTCCATGAAACAATATTTCCCTTTCATTCTATCAGCCCTCTTGATCACTTGGTTGATCCTTTCCCCGACTTAGTACTTCCCTCCCCAACACCAGACCTTAATACATCTGGTTCTTTTCCCTCTATGTCTGAGTCTTCCCAGCTGCAAGTAGCATCGGAAAATCTGCCTCTTCGTAGGTCTTCTCGTGTTACTAAGCCCCCCTCATATTTGCAAGACTATCATTGCAGTCTCCTTTCTGCCGAGACCTCTCCTTCAAATCCAAAGGTCCTCTACCCTCTATCAAACTTTCTCGATTATGACAAGCTCTCTCATTCTCACAAGGCCTTTATTCTAGCAGTCTCTTCTCAGGATGAACCTTGTTTTTATCATCAAGCTCTCTCACAAGCTCTCTCATGGAGGTCTTGACACTCACTGCCTTTTATTTTTTACTTTTGCAGCTCATAAAACAAACTATCTTGCCTCGTGTTCATTGATTGGCTCTCAAAACCACCGTTGCTGCAGTATGTTCATTTATGTATTTATTATGTTTAAATTGATCTCCCTCTCTTGCTCTCTCTCTACACACACACATAACTAAAGCATCCTCAAATGTAATAACCGAAAAAACTTGAGAATGAGGCTAGTCTGAATTTTCCCCCATTCATTCTAGGCTGCTTTCATAAAATATGGTGTTCAAACTTGAAAAGGAAAAAAACTAATACAATCTGTTCCATACTTTTTCATAGAGAAGAGTGTTTTAAAAGAATGAGATTCAATGATATAAAAGTATTTTTACACTACCAGTATCATGCAGAAGGCTTCCTTACCCACTTGTGTGATGCTAGTTTTGAATGTTTGGTTTATATAGTAAGTCCTTTCTATGTTAAGCTGTCCCATTTCTAGGCCTCGGGCCATTTGTTGTATACATCCTGTATACTCTTTTTTGGGGTTGTTTGGCCAGCCCTTTTCAATGAATTCCTCTTGCTTATCAAAAAAAAAAAAAAAATATATTTTTGTACTGTGTTCACTCACTGTGATACCTGTCTACAGGTGAGAGTGAATGCTTTGCTAAGCTTAAGTGATTTGGTTAGCACACTTGACAAACATGCCATTCTAGATGTCTTGCAAACAGTCCAATGTTGTACTGCAGTTTACCTCCTACATTAAGCAGGTATGTACGGTTCCCTTGAATAAAACTTATGCTTAAACTGTTTATTTTTGCATCATATTCATAGGTAGTATGTTAAAGAATCTCGCTTGGTTGTGTGGAATTACAGCTCATTGTTCTTCTGTCTCAATGTGTGTCGTTCAGCATGGTATAGAAGTTGCTGCTGAGCATGTCCTTCCACTACTCACACCTCTTCTCATTGCCCATCGATTGAATGTTCAACAATTTGCAAAGTATATGCTCTTTGTTAAGGATATCCTCAGGTATTATATATACATGTCTCTAAATTCTCTTACCATCTGAATGTCGTGCTCAGATCACTGAAGAGCCTTGCTTGAAATGTTTCCCTGTCTTTTTTCGTTGTTGTTCCATAACAGGAAGATTGAAGAGAAACGAGGGGTTACCTTAACTGAATCTGGAATGCCAAAAGTAAAAACAACTTCAACATGTCCCCCAGTCGATCTTGAGTGGCCTCCTTGGGCATCATCATCAGGTATGACTTCTAAAGTAGTTGATGGTCATGAGAAGCAAAAGCCTAACACAGGGTCTCCATCTACTTCAAGTTTTGATGATATAGACCCTTTTGCTGATTGGCCACCGCGGCCTGGTGGCTCCTCAAATGTTTCTGGAGCTTCCGACAATGGTATAATGGCATCATCAAACAACAAATATGGGTCCAGTTCAAGCTCTAGTATGATGAATGATGCCATCTTCCAAAACAACAGTGATATCAGTTGGGCCTTAAACACCCAGAAACCCATGGAGTCATCAAGATAGAACCAGGGAAATCCGACCTTCAATAGTACTACTTTAAACAGTGGGCATAACTCTCAGAGCTCGATTGGATTCTTGAAACAGTATCAAGGGTTTTCAAATTTGGGTTCAAACAATGACAAGAAAACAACAGATCTAGGGTCCATATTTGCTTATGGCAAGAATGATCATGCTGCACCTAGACTTGCTCCTCCCCCAGCAACTGCTGTGGGGAGAGGAAGAGGAGGGAGAGGGAGGGGAAATCAAGGTCAATCAAATGCTAGATCTACTCACGCCAAAACAGCCGCCCCTTTTGGACTTGCTAAGGTACGGGCTTGTCCTCCCAGAAAACATAAAACCTTGGAAGAATTATCGGATGAGCATTTTGTAAATTCTCCACTTAGGGTGCTCAGATGGGGTTGTAACCTGCAGAGTGCTTAAAAGGGTGTCAGTTCAATTTTTCAGCCTTGGCAGGACGGAATGCATATGCGGCTCTCTGGGATGGTGAGGTTTGTTATATACTGTTTTGTTTTATTTTCCCTATAGTTGAATGTGATCGAATCCTTGAATTCTTTTTCCTTTTTGTTTTCTTGTCTATCTTCTTATTATTTTGATGTTGAGAATATTTTTCTCAAGGATAGTGTATTCTTCAACAGAGTTTCAACCCACCCCATGATGGGTCTGGAAAATAATAATGAAATGTGAAATTGTTGAATTTGTGTTCATTCTTTTCACATTTGTGATTTTTTTTTTTTAATTTAGGGTTTTCTATCACTTTGTGATTTGTTATGAAGCTGATACCTTATCAGGTCTGTTTGAGTTGCCTGCTCCTTAGAATGAGACATTGAGGAAACATTAATCCTCATACCCCAGGCTATCGTAGGGTTGATTTTATTATTTATTTATCCATGAATTATGGATTTTTCATTTACTACTACTATGTTTAAATTATGATTACAAGCAAGAAAAATGTGATTATATTCTTTAGCTTATTATCACTTTAGAAGTGATTTTTTTCAGCTGGTGCAGGCTTCACCAGTAAAAATACTCTATCTATTCCTTCAAAATTAGATTGTAATGTCATGGATGTCATTTATATTTTATTTTTATTTTCTTGTTTTGAATGTTGAGGAAATTTTTAGTTATAACTTATACATAATTGAGATATTGTAAAGAAATGAATTAGATTTGTAATTTTTTGTTTTGGAAAATTTTGGAATTCGTTTTCTATTATTTTACAATATTAATACACTAAGCATCTTATAGTGAAAATGTGTTTGACAATAATTTTAGAAGTGTTTTTAGTATATCTAATGTTTAAAAAATGATATTATTTAAATATTATGGAAAAAATTATTGGGTCCGCCTTTTTGTGTGGGCTGGACCAATGGACTAAGCCCATTGTTTGAATAAAAACAAAAGAAAAAAAAAAAGGAAAAGCAAATCAAAAGGAGAGTTGAAGGGTGATCGGGTCAGAGTTTGTGTATGAGTGAACCCAGAAGGACGATTCACAACTTCGAGTTTTTTGGAAGTTTGGGTTATAAATTTTAAAGTCGATAAATTAGATTAATTGTCGGCAGTTTGGCCACGTGGTCATCTTATTGGGTTTAGTTAACCAATTAACGTTTTATTTATTTTTTAATCTTAGCCCAAATAATTGAGATTTTTAAGAATTCATCTATAAAATTTGATATTTTGATTATCACTTTTGTAGTAAAAATAATAATTATTATAATATATGATTAATATATTAAACTTTGTTGTTTTATTTCATTCAATTTCGTATTTTTAATATAATTTATATGATATAATTTAAATATTTAAAAAATCTTGTATATTAGAATTAATATACGATTTTAATATTAAACTATATTTTTATTTATACAGTAATCACATTTAAATATTTAATTTAATTTTTCCACTTATCTTTTTTAATTTTATTCAATTTTTTGATAAAATGAAGTTGTACTGATTTATAAATTAGAAATTTAATTTAATTTATGCAAATTAGTATATTTTACTATTCTATTACTTAAACCCAGGCGTAATGAAAAATAATGTTATGTTTAAATATTAACAAAAGTATAGATTTAATTTCTTTATAACTATGATTATATATTTTAGAAAGATAGATTTTCAAACAAATATGATATTTCAGCATTATACAGTTAAGATGCATTTTTGGAAAAAAAAAAAATTAATTTCAAAAATAAATAAAATTTATGTTGTTAACATTCTAAATTAATTAATAGATGATGATAATTCAACCATCATCGAGAATATACATTTTACTAATATGGAATCACGTGTTATTATTAGATATAATAAAGATGAGGATGAAAATTAAAGACATATGAAATTGAATACACAACACTTCTTTATTCTCTAAAGATTAAATTGTCGGCGAGAGAGCTAGCCATGACACATGTCCCAGGTTGTTGACAAGAGCATGCTAGAAATTTTCTTGGATTTTAAATCTCAACTTTCCTAGAGAGTTTTCTAGTATTCAGTCATCACCTACCATCTCTTCTCTCCGTTGATTTTCTTTTGTAGTTTCTGGGGGCCAAGAAAATTTATTGAGCAGAAGGAAAAATTGGAGGCAGGCATGGGTAACAGAAACCAAACAGGCTCAAACATCACACGGCAATGTGCTAATCTGTGTCCTGACATCAACCTCTGTCCAATTTTCTTCTTCTTGTCTTGGTGGTTCATAAAGTTTTTATTATTATTATATACAAAAATTAATGCCCAGTTGGTATTGTTGGTCCAGTTCTTTATTCACCAACCATCACCCCTAAAGAAAATAAAAAATATAATTAGCATTTACGATTTTTGAAAACATTTTCGCGGACAATGGTTGATTTCCATTCTTTTCCTTGAAAAACATACTTCAATTAAATTTAAAGAAAAAAGAAGACTTTTCAAAAAACACCTTTTAAATGTTGCTGTGTTTTCAAAAAATGTTCTCAAGTTTTCAAAGCAAAAAATAAGAACGACCCTAAAACCACTATCATGTCTAGTAGACCCATCCTAGGCGACCCTAAAACCACTACATACAAGTAGTCTTGGCTACTGGTAGGTGGAGATTAAGCTTATAAATTTGCATGCATTCTAAACCTGCCATCAATTGATTCTGAGAATATCACCCCAGGAGGTGACCCCGGAACTGATGTGAAAGGCTTCAAAGCTTCTTCCACTGTTTCAACGATGACATTTTAAATTCACTCTATTTCTAAGTGATGTGCATCTTTACAGGTATGCAGCAAATAAAAGTATTCGCTTCTGTAAAGAAAAAAGAAAAGAAATCGAAGCAACCTTTATTACATTACAATTAATATTAAATCAACAGGAACATAAAAACTTCAAGAAAATGGGCTTTTATGAAATTATAAAGGAAACAAGACATCCTAGAGGGATCAGTCACTAAAATCATGGGAAGAATTGCAACAGAGAAATCACATCCTCTACAGAAGCTTTCCTTTACAGACGATAAATCAACGAGAGGATTGTGTTTGCAGTAGTAAATCAAACAGAAATCATTATACTCTCTGGGTTGTGAAACTAGAGAGAAAGGTGTTCGCTGACCCAAAATTTGGAGCCTGTGAAGAAGACAAATATTATGAGAAAGCAAAATCCACACAACACCGTCCATGGATAAAGTTCTCGAAATGGCTGTCACTACATATACCATGGTATTGAATTTCCCGCCAATCGTTCATCTTCATCTAGATCCTTTTCCTCAAGTCCATGCTAATTAAGGTGTAATGCACTACTTATTTGACAAAATTTTAATACTATCACTTACAGTCAAGCTCGTACTACATAATAACCTAAATCAACGATGTAATTTTCTGCACTAGCCAAAAGTTCTTTTATAAATGGTGTTTGAATAAAATATGAGATTTGGAATCCTTATAGCCATTGGAGATAGAACAATGGACTTTCAGGAAAAGGAGAAGAAAAAGAAATATGAAACTCAGAAGGAAAGGAAGGAAAAGAAAATTATGGCTAAATCTTGAGATAAATGTTTAGTAACTTCTACAGCATATCCATTAGTTTCAAAGGGCTAAAGCTCCAATTTGTGCGTACAGTCTCTTGGGCTTCAACAACATTATTGTTAACATTCTGTATTGTTGGCTTATCCTTCGGAGGATGTTATTCCGTCTATCCATGCTCACGCGAATTGTGGTGATAGCTTTGTTTCTGCAGTGGCATTTTAGCATCTTCAGCAGCTGATGATCTAAAGTAATATCCACGACTTCTCCACTCATCATTATACTCATTAGCTATTTGATCCTTAGATTGCTTACCAGCAGATTTTATGTGTTGTCCTGTCTTCTTCTCTGATCATCAGTATCAGTATCAGTATCTTCTGGGATGTGTGTGTGTACCATAGATGAATCCCACTCATTTCTGCACAAGTAAACCGTGTCCCATGAGGCTGAAGCCTTGAGGTCCTCATTTGTTTGACCAATAGTGCTTCTCAAAAAGCAAGCTTGGGATTAATAAGCCACACGAGTTAGGTGAAGTAGCAGACATTATCATGCTCCCAGATCCTCCATCTTGAAATTCAAATTTGCAGTTCAACAAACCAGGAGGCGAAGGAATAAACAAGGCATATGTAATCCTAAGAAGTCTATTTTTGTGCCAAATCCAGTCTAATGTTGTTAGCGGATACTTTTTCTCTCTTCTTATCCACTGGAATTCCACATTATTTCCCGAATTGTCTTTTCCCAAAACACATTCAACTCACATAAGTAGGGTGTAAATACAAATATCTTCATGAAGAAGAGCTAGGCGTAAATTAATGTTGTGAAACATCATATGTACCTCGATTGCTGATTTGAAGCATTTGAGCATAGAAAAACCAAAAAAGCAGCGAGAAAGACTGAACAAAATTTCCAAGCATATTGCAATCGTGTGGACATCTGGAAGCGTAGGTTGGTGGAAGGTCTGGAACTGTGTGGAGCTTGGGGCAGTGACTCAAGTAGGGACCTCTCAGGTTTAGAAGTTGAATATTATTCTAGCCTATGCTGTATTCAAACATTCTATCGTGGTCTAACATTGCAAACTCGTTCTCAGGAAATTTCTCAAGTTCTGTAAATAATTTGACATTTAGTTCTTTAAGAGAGCTCAATTTACAAATGCTTTCTGGAATGTTGTTACAAAGGTTGCTACACAATTTTCTAGACAGACTCAAATGTTAAACCCTCGTAGATATTCAGAGTATGATGGGAAGCTCTTTATGGAGTTCACCCAAATAGAGGTGCTCTTAAATTTTCCATATTCTCAGGGCTGCTAGAGCACACCCTTGGTTAGCTGGGCAATAGAGGGAGTTATAAGAGATTTCAAATAACAAATGTTTTTTCAGGAACGCACAAGGTTGTTGCAACATGTTGAATCTAAATATTGAAGCCACCTTGTAGAGTGTCGGATGTAGTTCTTCACAGCAGTTCCTCTGATAAAACAAACCGTTTCAAATTTCCCATATCCTTAACGACTCTTTAATTGAGGGTGAATAACTTGAGCAAAGAGTTGTAAGGGTTTCAACTCTCCCAAATGCTACTAGGAAGACTCTCTAAAGTTTATTTGCATGACATTTTGAATTCAAAAGTTAGGCCACACGTATGAATTCTCAATTACGATGATGGTATTATCTATGCTCTATGATCCACCCAAATTAAGCTCTACTAAATTTTCCATATTCTCCAATATTTCAGGAGCTCCCTCTGTTTGACATTACTTGAAAGATTGTGAGA
Organism: Tetrastigma voinierianum; assembly: GCA_016808115.1. Taxonomy (NCBI): domain Eukaryota; kingdom Viridiplantae; phylum Streptophyta; class Magnoliopsida; order Vitales; family Vitaceae; genus Tetrastigma; species Tetrastigma voinierianum. The sequence goes on from JAEQBH010000401.1 coordinate 332,383, forward strand.
TTTAAATTACAAATGCTCTAGAAGAAGACTCATTTGCAATATTCTAGATTCAGAGGCGCACTTTTAGATGTTGAATCGACACCGGGTAGTTCTTTCTAGTTCCACGCAAATGAAGCTCTTTTAAATTTCCCCTCAAGGGTTTCTAGGTACAGCTGATCCAGGACGAAAGAAAGCTAAGCAGAGGAGAGGTGTGAGGTTAACTCATCCATTGACATTCCCACTCGATAGTGGGCATCATTATTCTAGCAGAGGCAGGGTTGTTTGTGTGTTCAAGCTGGGCATGGGAGGCAAGACATGCCTGGGATGGATCCACACTCCTTCACTTTCATTGCTTTACCATCTGAGCAGCCACTCTTCAATTTATTCCACATTCGAGCAGAACCTCTTCAGACAACCACCTTAGGGATAATAAAACATCATAACATCAGGCACTTTGAGCCAATCTGGATTAACAACTGACGTTCATGACCAACCAAACTCAAATCCTGATGGCCCGCCACATCATCTTCCATCTACTTCTCAGATTCATTATCAAGTACTAGATCATAAATAGAGTACAAACAAAGCCCAACAAAGTCTATCTTTGCCAATCTTGAGAAGCTACTCGCCGGATCCCTTTTCTGAGGCCTTGTCCATTTTATGGGTGTGGTTGTTCAACATGGATCTTAAGATTCCCAATCTATACCCAGAAAATAAAATCAACCATGAATCCCCATGTGCCTATATACAAAAAAAAAAAAATTGGAACAAAATCCCGGTACCTAGATCACAGCGGAGTTGTTGAATAGTGAGAGATGGAGAGTAGATGATAACTCTGGCAATCTACCACACCCATGTGCATCTAGGTCCGCCTTGAATGGGGCTGCAATTTGGTGTTCTAAGTCAGGCAGTGAAACTCAAATGCGAGGAATCTCAGCTTAGAAAGTTATTTGATCAAGTATTAGGTATGCTCCTAACGATTCGCATTGAACAATTCTACACCACTAGAATGATAGGCGCCACTGGGGTCCTTCATATTTTGCAGTAACAGATTTAATGCCTTAATGAGTACAAGCAGAAAATATCACTCATGATTACTCATACCGCGTGCTTTGACTTAGAATGAATATAAACTCCTTTAAGACATATGATAAATATCGGCTACACATCGAATTTAATCCATGAGCAAAAAGAGACTTCAAGCTTTTGAGCCTACCCAGGTTTTGTGGCAATTTCTGGAGTTTTGAACAGTAACTGACATCAAGATATTGAAGAAAGCATAAATTACAAATACTTTCTGGAAGAGTCACGAGTTCTCGGCAACGTCTTAGATTCAAAATTTCAAGCCTATTTAAATGTTCAATTGATGACGGCAACTCTTTTATAGCCGTTTTGTCCAGGTGAAGCTCCCTTAGGTTTTGGACATCCGTAAAGACTTGTGGAAAGCGTTCGTTAGAAAAGACGCAGGATTCCGGCTGTGATCTTAAATGCTTGTTGGAAGACTCTCAAGGTTTTTGCAGTCACGCAAACATAAGGTATCCAAGACAGCAACAGTGGGTATGCATGGTTGATTTGACCCTTGCTCCTTCCAGATTTTTCCACATTCCTCGACAGTCGATTTAGCTAGCATTCGTCTGTACCATCGGATACATTGTATACTGTCTATCGGTTGGAACCCACACTTGAGCACCTTATATTTTCTGTTAGGAGCCGAAAAGCGAGCTTGAAGAGATGCGAATTGATTAGAACGATAGATCTCCATAATGGCAACCTTTGGATACAATGTCACCCACATATGTTTTGAAGCATCTCCGTGATGGTAGGACCCACAGCACTAGTACCACATTGATCTTGCCGCCCAATATGTAAGGAGATCTATATCATCCGTACCCAGGCAATACGCAATTTAACTCAGTGGAGATCGAATCAAGTGCAGAATCGCTTACAGGTATGGCCTCACAACATATAACTCCTAAAGTCATTTTTCGCCTGCACTTTGGAAGCTCTATATTTATATATAAGATCTCCTTCGATTCGCCTCCATACAAAATCCATTGTAGTACAGACCGATCCACAAATTCCTTGGCCATAGTTACCGAATCAAAATGCAGCGCTCTGAACTTCTCTTACTTGTATTCCAAATCCTGCAAAACCCATAAGAGTTATGGGTTTTTATACAATGTGAATAGGGCACCAACAGCGGTCTTGTTGGTAGTGTAGTTAATTCTTTATAGTAAATCAACTTCAAAATAGGATTATGAGGAAGTTAATATTGTGCTTTGGGTCTAGTGGTCCATACTTGAGCTCATATACATCAATGTCATGATTTATGAGGATTAGATTAGCTTTTGCTTCACTTGTATGGATAAGCATATTTTGATAGTGTTGCTAAAAAAGTAGAATATCTAAATGTAATGCAATGATTTTCTTGATAAAAATTGTCTTTGCTTCCCAGGATGACTTATAAGGAATTTTCACATAATACAAGCTTGAATCAATAATGAGGAAAAAAAGTGATTTCAACAAATGGACCTGGCCTAGTGTATCATCCTTGATATACACTATGTCAGCCATACCCGTGTTGGTGATAAAACATCTAAAATATATTGACCTACCCCACACACATGGGTATATCTTGATTTTAGTTAGAATTTTGATTATCATATTTTGAATTTTTCCACTTCTCTTATTATAACAAGCTTATGTTTCTGTACCCATTTGTGGATTGAGTATAGGTTAACGTGTTAATGGGCAGAACATTAAAAAAAAAAAAACCAGTTGACAAGAAAACAAAGCGCTACCTGGTTGCCGATTTGAGACGTTCACCAGAGAATGCATTGGTAGCAATGAGGTCCCAACTGAGCTGTGCGCATCTAATCTGTGAGCCAAAAGCTCTGGGTGTGAAAGCTTCTTGCACGTGTGAAATGTCCAAGGGCTCTGGTTAGACAGTTGATATGCCTGAAAGCATCGACGAGAATCCTCCTTCCTCTGTATTGAAGACTCACTTAGATCTAATGCACCCAGCAGGCATAGATTGAAAGATTTTATTCAAGACTACTTCATTAATTTTTTCCAATGTGTTCAAGCAGTTATCTCTCTCTACTCCCTAGTCCAGATTGCATTCATCAACCTCATGAAATGATAAACCAGACAAAGAAGGCAATCGACAACCGACCGATCTCAAAGAAAGCTTCTCTAGACATGGCATTCTCTCCAAGTCCTTCGGCAATTTCCCAAGTTTTGAGCAGTAATCTAGAGTCAAAGTTCTAAGAGAACTCAGATTACAAATGCTGTCAGGGAGACTCTCAAGGTTTTTACAGTTGTTCAAATGCAAGTCACGAAGGTCTTGAAGAAGTTCAATCGATGATGGTAGCTCTTTTATAGTTGTTCCATCTAATCTAAGATCAAGTTTTCCAATAACGCTTGATTTGTAAACTAGTTAACGAACAACCATTGCAATTAAGATATAAAAGGTGTTTCAACATGAAATGTCCCCGGGGGGAAAGAGTGCGGCTCACACATCCTATAAAATTCAAGGGGGGAAAAAAAAAGGTTAGTTCTAACAAGCACCACATGTTATTAAAAACGAAACAAACTGCAGTAGAGGAGCAGAGAGAAAGGAAATTCCATTCTGCATTACCAAAAAATCAAAGCATGAAGAACAAGATAGCCAAGCTGAAAAGGGGAAAAAATCTTCACCATACACGTGTCCCCCAACAACAGTATCCAAAAAGGGAATAAAGAAAAGACAATTAATTCTAAAGGTTAGTCTTCAAGACATGTGCAGGAGAAACCTTCAGTCTATATTTGGTTCCCGGCAGAACTTGAGAAAAAAATACAGAAGAAAATAAAGAAAAGTAAGCATATAATTTTAAAAAATACCGTTAAGTTAATAAATCATTTTTTTTATTTTCTACTTCAAGCTGTCTTATCTATCTTAACAACTACAATATAAAATTCAAATAAACTAAAAAAAAGTGTAAGCTTCTAACTAACCTTTATTTTATTTTATTTAATTGAATTTTCATAAAACAACTAAATATAAGATTTATTTTCCTTAATTAATAAATTAGCATGCAACAATAGACTCTCCAAATTTTTGGCATGGTTGAGAACCCGGTATTTCAATGATGTGAACCATGTCATGCGATATTAATTCACCCCAAGACTTGCAACACAAAATATAATTTCTTTTAATGAATCATTTTTTTGAAGACTTTAAAATATTAGAAAATAAGAGCATAAATAAATAATAATCATACCGGAGTTTCCGTTCAAAGTCGTTTTAGCATGTTCAGCGTCGCCAAATGCTGGAAGTGTTTATAAGGGTGATGGTAGAGATGCTAAAGAATAACCAACCCAAGTGAGACTTGTCAAGTCATGAGAAGGAAATGCAAAATCTTCAAAGAGTTGCACTTGATTGTTTTCCACGACAAGCACTCTGAGTCTCGTCATTCTTTTGAAAGCTTCAGATGTAAACTTTATCTCATGTTCTGATGTGCACTGATCATCAAGAACCATCCCTTCAATTTTCTCAGTCCCCTATATATATATAAGAAAAGAGTGTAAAATAAGCCCACAATAATTATAGATAAAACCTTAATAAGATGATAGATGGTGCTTCTCAAATAAAAAGATATTATTAAACTATATCTATGCATCTTACCGTATTTATTATTAATACTTTCGACAAGCGTCCTCTGTTTCCATAATCTGCTTCTCTCGGTTCATTAAGGACGTTGATATCTTTATAAACGTAACCTACCATTTAGATTAAGTCCACATCTCTCTATCTTTATGCATTGAAATGGATTATGAGACATCGATCCACGAGCATTTATTTTTCTGCTTTGAATCAGGAACCATAAAACTTGTGGCCACTACTTCCAAATGACCTCCTTTGAAGAAACATGCAATGTCAGTAATATGATCCGATCCATCATAACAACTTATTTTGAGCACATTAATAATTTCCATGTTAGGCACTTCTTGCAGTTTCTTCAATTCACTTTTCAGCTTTGCTCGAATAAAGGCCCCATTTTCAACGCTAATAGATGCATCAATATCGTACTACTTGGGTAGAGAGATCTCCGTAACCTTTCCCAGGAAGATGTTGTTTAAAGGCATAAGAACATAAAAGTTGAAGAGCTTCAACATTGTTTAATTTGTCAACCTCATAGATATAATCAACTCCATGTGTGGTTAGCAAATATTTTTTTCTGGTCGTTACGATGATTCTACTTCCATGACCAAACCAAGAATGCTTTCCAACTAAGTGCTCTAATTCTCGTCGATTATCTATATCATCCAGAAAAACAAAAGAACTACGATCCTTATTACTTTGACTCCTTCATGAATATTCTTTAAAGTCAATTGTCACTCTTACCTAGAGTATCGCTCAAGTTGTTGTTGTAACCAGTGAACCCGAGAATCTTTGGCGGATTCTGACATTGTGAGAAGCTAGTACTTTGGGTGATTGGAAATTTTGTTATAAGAGCGGTGATGGTAGTCTTCCCAATTCCACCAAGTCCACAAACCCCAACAATACAAACATCATCATTTGACTGAATATGTAACGCTGATATTAGTTTTTCTAAACGAGAATCCATTCCAACAATGTTCTCATTAACATCTAAAACCATAGGTATGGTTCCACGGATTTCCTTAATAATATCATGAATAATCTCTGATTCATAGCTGCCAATAGGAATCACGCTCAAAACACTGGCCGTAGTAGAGGTGGTTTGCAGGCGATGGGTATATGGTGAAAATTAATGATGCCCAAATTCTCGATAGAGTAATAAGAACTTAATTAAAAACAAACCCTGCACTTATTGAACTACATATAAGCTTCATTATTTTAAAAGTGCACATGAAAGAAATGAAATGAAAAATATGATTAATTGCATTAGCAGTGGAAAGAGAACTTAAATATTTGTGACAAGCATGGAACTCAATGAAAATCCTTAGAAGGTTCAAAATAAACTTGACATGTCTATAATATTATTATCACCTATTTTGATAAAGGATTTCATCATTCAAATAACTACTGATCTGCATTCAATCTATTTTTGGATATATTTGGAGTGTGTTTTGTTTTTGGCTGGATATTTAGCTCTTGCTTTAAATATCCATTGTTTTTATTTCTCGCCTTATCTGTGAATATTTTACAGAAGAAAAAATAGCGAAACAAAAAGCCATAAAATTTGGCTTTTTTCAAATTGACATCTCTCCCACCACGTCGAAACCCTCTTCTAGCCGTGTCTCCATCATCCTTCTAGATGTCGAAAACCTCTTCCTCTATCGATCGGAAAATATCTTCTCTCTTCTCCTCCTTGGTAAAACACAATGGAGCTACCCGTCTATCGCTCTCTCGACTTGCCCTTGGGTTCCCACCGGCTACCGAATGTTTCAAGATTTCTCAAGTACTTCTTCTCCATTTTTCTCTCTCTATCTCTAGGTTTTCTAGAAGCTTAGATTTCTTGTGTTTTTTGTTCATTGGTTGTTTAGTTGTTAGTTCATTTGATTGTTATTAAAACCTAAAGAAATATATATAAGAAAATTTGCAGTTTTTCTTTTGATACCTCACTCACAATGTTTATTAAAATGCCCATGAGATGATGTTTTTATTTAACACTGGCAGGTTATGGTTATTTGATTTTTGTGTTAGGAGGAAGCAGGTATTTAATGTTGGGACTATTATTTGTTTTATTAAATTAGGGCATGAATTTGCTTATGAAACTAGTTATCCTATTACTTCCCCCTAAGATGGGTTTGCTTCAATTCTAGCATACCTTATCTATCAAAGAAGACTAAATTATGCCTAAATGGTCGGCAAATGAGGGATAAGTGACAGCATTTTGCAAACTGAGCCATGGAAATGAAGCAGTGGGACTACCTCTCTTCACCTCCATATACTGAAGCGACCCCTCAATTCTCGATCCCTACCCTCCCTCATTTCTTCTTCTTCTCTTTCTGTTTTGTGTCTCTTTTAACATGGATTAACTCTATTCTTGGTGGGTTCATCAGAAGTTTTAGCTGATAAACCACATCAACATTTCCATTTTGTAGTACATTTATACTTACAGGTTGTGTTGAAGTCAGGTTTGTCTCACCTTGGGGTTTTTGTTTCTTTGGTTCTATGGAGAAGATTCATGGCTCCTCTTGTTTCGCAAATGCTGCTGGTTTCATTCCTCTTGCTACACATATTGAAGATGTCAATCTTGATATTATGCCTAAATTTCTATCCCTTTGATCTGGGGTCCATGTTCGTTCCTATTGTCTTGATCTAGCGGATAGCGATGGTTTATGTATCTTTAAAAAACTTTATTTTTAAGGCATGGTGTTTTTATCAAAAATCGGTCAAAAAATTGATGAAGTATGTATTTCCAAAAGTAGGTTTTCAAAGTCTTTTAATCAAATCACAAAAAAAAATGCCGGTAATTCTAAATTCTTAGGGTCTTTAAGAATACGAAAGAAGCCTCAAGGAAATTTTCCAACATGGCTTACAATTTCATCCCTATTTTCACTTGATTTTCTCAAGCGTAGACACAAGTAGGGGTGATATGATTGGTGAATGAACATTTTATAACCATTCTTGCTTCATTGACAATTTCTTCGAGTGGGAGCATGAATTAGTAATCTATTTAAAATTTGATCTCGGAGTATATTATCAAATCCCAAAGATGATCATCAGCGCAAACAGACTTCCAATGCGCAACTCCAAACCTTCCCATTCTTTATACCATATATATGGGTGCATGTGGTAATCGAAGGGCAATTGCCCCTTAATTCATTAATGGACTGCTGTATTTGGAATTGTTTTCTAAAGTATAGGTAGAAAGAATACCATCACCACTTACTTTACGTGCGGTATGATAACCCAGACAACTCTTGAATAATTGTTGATTTTTGTTGTTTTTTTACTCGTAAGTCAAAATATTTAAACTAGTAGAATAACCCTTGAATTTGACCTCATGAAGAACACTTTACGGCAGAAATCAAATAAGAAAGGCTTTAGTAGGTGATTTTAAGCTCCTAGTCAGTGAAGAAGAATTGGAGAATTACTTGGAAACGCTACACATCATAACAGAATGGCGGGATTGCATGAAAGCAATATCTCATTTTTAAGATAGAATGCTGAATATGATGGACATGATTTACAAACTGAAACTTTGATTGGCGGATGAGAAATGGGTCGAGCTTATTTGCAGAGTAGTTTTCTTGCAAAACAAATGTCTTATATACATACATGACTAGACTGTTTTTTTATCTTGTTGAATAAAATATCCAAAAGCTAAACAATTCTATTAGTCGTTGCAAATATGGAGGAATTAGGAGATATTTTGGAGGAGTAATAGCCTGGATAATTAGCAGGAGTTACGGAGGAGTGATAACCGGGCGAGGAATCATCAGCACATTCTATCTATATGCCTGGTGTCCAGGTGGTTTATGAATTCTTCTTTGAAGAAGTACAATGTTCTAAGAAAAAAGCGAAGAAGGAAAAAAGAGTAAACTCAAAGAAGAAATGGGTAAACTAATGAATGCATTAGAGAATTTTGAAGGACCTCAGTGAAAAAGAATGTATGAAGATTTTGAAGAAAACTCTGACTTGTAAATCCATTGTATTATGTACGCAATTAATGCATTTTGCAAGAAGAAAGAGTATAGAGTGGTGTAGTGGAAAGCGAAGAAACTCAAGAAAGCGAATGGGATAGCTAAACTTGAAAAAATGACTTTAAATATAATTTTTTGTTTTGGAATATACTACTATAATACATGGATGATTGTAACGCTGGTACTGATTGACATTTTTTGGTTCTTTGCATTTTTAATATTTCTAATTGTAAGACTTGTTCTCTACATTTTGTAGGAAAACCATGCGATAGTTTATATATTTGAAATGGGTGATCTGATGAAGCACCCTGTCTGATGATATTTTTTGATGTTAAAAAGCGATATAGATTAAAAGAGTAGTGCTCAAGAAAACACGAGAGTACAAAAGAAACCGACTCCCTCTCACCTATACCCCGTCAAGTCAAATCCGACCAGAATTTAAGTTATCAGCCATTTATACAACTTAGCCCGACCATGAGGAAAACAAAAAAATGATTTAAATCTATGGCGGAGGGGACTTCATTCGAAAACCACCACTATTCCTTTCCATCCATGGCGTCGAGAAAAATACAAGGAGCCGCCATCAAACTCTCTTCGTTTCGACACTAGCACTTTGCCCAAGCGGAGTAGTTCGCGACGAACCGTGTCTGGGAACACCACATTTGAAATCGTGTGGCCAAAAAGATCCCGTAACAACTTGGCTCTCGAGCGATGGATAAGCAAGTGTATTGTTTCCTCATTCTCTTCTGGCTTTTGTTTGCACAGAAATCCCCCTTCCTCTTTGGTCAGCGTAACTGCCCGAGAGAGCTTCCCGAGCAAAAAACCCGATTTTGGGGAGCGTTAAGGTTGAGATGGATAAGCCAAGGGAAATGCGTAAATACCTGACTACATAAGACTAATGAAAAATCGTGAATATTTCGCCAATATACTTGATCGTCTTGAAAGGGAGGGCCTGTTTTTTTGTTGACCGGGAAGTGAAGGGCAACTGTACCTCATCCCGATCATTAAGGTCTGAAAAAGGCCCGGGGACCATCCCCCACTCCTCCTTGAGAATCCCGAACATCTACCTGGCATCTTTGTGAGGCTGCCAGGATTAAACAAAGTGGTCATTACCGTTTGCACCAAGGGTCCTTCAAGCCGACCTCCTCTAGGCCTGGGAAATGGTGTTTTACAGAAGGTGAGCCATTCAATGTCTTTCCATAAGCGGTGTCATATCCTGCTCGATGTCACAATCTATTCCCATTGACTTCCTCAGGAACTTGCGTACGTCTGATCAGAGTCCATCTCATTAGCAAACCGTACCACTTACAAAGCAATGCTTGATTGATTCTCTCACTAAACCACCCTACTTTTCTCTTGGCAAGCAGTGTACTCAGTTGACCGAGGTGAGGTTGTGCTCCTACCACCGCCCATGCAAATCTCTTTTGAAGTCTTTTCTAGTCTAGACCAAACAATCTTTGGTATTCCTAATGAGAGAGGAAATACAGGCTAGACAAAGTATCACTTGAATGAGGGTAAGTCTCCCACCCTTTGAGATATATTGTCTTTTCAGGGAGGATATTGGCTCTATTTCTAAATCTTTCTTGATAGAGATCACTGAAGCCTGTAGGGTTTGGAAGGCGAGTGTGCAGTGGGGAGAGCCAACCCCACAGCCAAGCCGACCGCTGACTCACCACCCGAGGATAATCTCACTCTTGAGCAGTTAATTTTCCAACCACAGTGGTAAGAGCCATTAAGGTCCATCACCGAATACATGTTAATTTGTTCCGGGTGGCATCAGAGAGAAAATGATAATATAAATCGACATATAAAAGATGCCCACCATCTGCCCCCAGGCACACCCGGAAATAAAATTGCCTTGGCTCTTTAGCGGCTGACTTAGGGCTTCCCGATAACAAACGAGATAGGGGCGAGAGGGGATCCCCTTGTCTCTGGCCTCTGGAACTCCGAAAGAACCCAGAAGGAGAACCATTAATCAGGACTGAGAACGTTGCTGTGGAGATGCACCAATTAATCCATCTAATACATTTAAAACCAAACCCCATTCTCTGAGCATCTTGCAGCAAAAAGTCCCACGTGTGATCATAAGCCTTTTCAATATCTAACTGAAGGATCCTTTCTCTTTCCCTCACAAGTAGAGTCCCCTTGCCTCGTTCGCCTATTAGCACAAGCGCGTCGAATCTATCTCCCTCTACGAGCATTACGAGGTAGGAAATAACCAAACTCATAACCCTTTACAATTATTAGTGACACTTTGATAAAAGTTTATAAAAGGCTACCGCCCGATGGGTCTTAAGGTCTTGCCGTCCCTTGTGATACCGCCGCCAGGAACCAAAACAGAAGTAGCATTCAAACTTTCACGAACTTATCTGAGAGGAATTAAAAAGCCTCTCTTTCACGAAGTCCTTGAAAGACCCCGGCTAATGACCTGCATCTCGGACTGGGCTTTAATGGGTCATTAAACGGCTGGCACAACGATTTCTTCCTGCAGTAAACATTTCTTCCAACTTAGCACAATAGCCTTCACCAATCAGGGTGACGCATAGATCTCAGGAAAGGCAAACACACGGTGGTAGAGTGAGGAGACCTACCCGGCCTTCTTTAACCTCTCTGAAGCCTCTTCTACCGAGTTCGATGCTGACTGATACCGCCTCTTATGCGGTGTCTGTGAAAGAATCTACGTGTTTAAATATCCTTCTTTCGACCAAATTTCTGCGGATTTACACATTACGAAACCTCTTCCAGTCAACCATACTTATAGTTATTAAACAACCTTCTCCTCTCTTACGCCTGTCAAGAACTCTTATCCTTTTCACTTAGGTCGATAAGAGATCCTACTTAAAACCTCTTTTTTATCTCGCTCACCCGAAAACCTCTTTATTCCAAACCTTTAAAATACCTTTAGGGCCTTTAATTTCAAAGCGAGCAGCCTTGTATGATCCAGTGAGGCTTTGCCACCGGCCTCTAGAAGATCTGAAACCTCGGGCTTTAACCATATTCTGCAAGCCTGGAGGCGAAATTTTGATTTAATCCAATCTATCCCAGCATCGAGACGATAGACCGAATCTTTGGTCTCGGGAAGTTCTTTGAATCCCATATTATATAAAGCGGCTTTCCCAATGTCGGTGACACCAAATCTGTCCAAACGGGCCTCGGGTATGGTCTGATTGCACTCGCGTTGCAAGGACCGCTATGTGGGGGTCTCCCATTGACACCTACATTGCTTTTTTGACTGTTAAGCGCCTCATAGGATCAGCCCACCACCAAGTTTCTATCATTGAAGTCTGAAATCGACCACAGGGCCCATGAAGCCTAAGGCAGTTCTTCAACAGGTTCCTTTGATGCGGGACCATAGACACGTGAAACCCGCGTCCTCCACATTTTAAACGCTAAGTTGTAATGGCTATTTGATCTCCACCCGATTCGATTTTCTTGTACCCCAAAACACAAAGGTCCCATACCCTGCCTTTGCCTGCGCCCTCGCTCGGCAAATCCCAGAGAGACTACGAAGGCGTGGCCAGAGAAGACAACCTTGAATCGGTTTCAACGGCAAATGGCTCTGAGCCCTAACAAAGTTTCAATAACATTCCTCTTGTTTGGGTTGTTGCGTTCTTTGGCTCTTTCCTTATAGTTTGCAGGTACTTCCAACTTCTGATCTCCCTCTCATCTTGTCTCATTGAGAGTTCCCACTCTTATCTTCTACTCTTGCCTCAGTTTTCGCATCAACCAGATCTATCTTCAAGCCCGAATTTGACCCAGATTATTCACTAAATTTAGCGTAAACAAGCTATCTTCCGGTTATTGTTATAACCGCGTGCTCTACGAACTTCTGTTGCCTCCCCTTTCATTAGTGCTTGGACATCCATTAGAGCATAAGGTATCCCCTTCCCCACTCTCTTCATCACTTGACACCACCCTCGACGGTTCCATATCCCGAGTTCATGCTCATAGGGTCCCCCGAGCGAGAAGAACCCCGGCTGGGGCCGGTAGCAGAAAAGAGGGGAGGAAGAACAATCAGTGAAGACAAAGTATCAAACACCACAGGATCCTTTTGCGTATGTCGAAGGGCGCTTTGGGGTCCACCACCTCGGGACGCAGGAATGCATCAGACGAAGCGCCATCGAAGAACACTCGGTTTCTGGCGAGCCACCCTGGTAGGGCTCAACGGGCGCAAACTCATCCCTTTTCCCTGACAACTCTGAAAGCGGAAGTTCTCCCCGACCCGGACCAAGCATGGCATGCGTGGCTGGCCCCCCTCGCGTCAAGCCGGATCTACGGGGGATGAGCGCCCTCCTCTGCGGGCCCCAGGCACCCCGCCCTTCATTCTCCACGCACCTGCCGCAGGCGGAGGAAGTGCACACCGGGACGGGTGGCGAACCTTTGTAACGCCTTTTATTTGGCTCATCCTTGCCTTGATTAAAATTTTTAACCGAGTTTGGCCAGGCCGACTGCATGGACCCAGGCCACTTTGGCGAGCATTCCATTCAGCGGCAGCCCCATCACGAAGAGCTCTTGGGGGCTCCGGCCTAACGCAGCGCAAAACCTTGCACCGACCCATTTGACGCGCGGTTGGGCTCTTTCGGTGTCCCTCGGCCGGGACGATTAACCTTGACCCGGGTTGGAAGCAAGCCGACTTTGGGCCTGACTGGTGAGCCCCTATCCCGGCCCGGTTCCATGCCGTTGAACTCCCACCCTTCTGCGTAGGCCCCACCACAACCATTGACACTCGACGCACTAGCGGTAGCATCAACGGGACCACGCCATTTCCCCCGGTTGTCTTCGAACCTACTTTTAGGCCTTCATCATTCTTTGTTTTGCAGCTCCCTCAAGCGGCGCGTAGCCAAACCTTCTTCGATCCTTAAGTTTTCACCTCCCATTGAAGCTACGAAGTTGACGCCGGAGTTGCCAGCCTCCCACCAGATCACTTGATTCAAAGATCTAGGTCCTTACCTAGGATGTTGGCGACCCGCCCAGCTAGACTTACCAACCATCTTTATCATCATTGGCCCACTTCACACGTTTTCGCTCTCTATGTTCTTGTCTACCGCCCTGAACCTCCCACACGCATCCACACTGCCGTTCGGGTGTCCAAAGATGAAGAAAGCCCTACCACCCCCGACCTCCTGCACGTCTTATACGCAGTTAAGACTCCACCATTCAGTCCCTCTATGGCTTCTTAAAAACTCACAGGGTGCTTTGCTTCTGCGGCGAGTCAAACTCTAGCAGAAGGTCTTCGTTTAAGGCGGCTAGCGGCACTTCCTTGATGGCAAGCATCTCTAAACCGAGATCTCCCTCTTGGCTGACAAAGGGATAAGGATTAGAGTTTTTGTCTTCCATTTCCAACAAGCAGTAGAGGCCCCGGCTCCTTCCCAAAAGCCACAGTTCTCCTCCATTCAAAGGGTCTTCTAGCGAGGAACAAAAACCTACGACACTCTTCCAACTCCTAACAATAAGCTTCTTCATCCCCCTCACCTCCCAAGCCAAGATCACAGGAGTTGTTCCTCTACTGGATTACGTGATAAGAACATTTTTGCTTTTTCCGCTACTCCTTCATCGTACTTCAAGCGATTTTGATTACATTGCCGAGCCAGTTTCCATTTCTTTTGTCTTCTCTCATTTCTTCCATAATACAGTGATATTATTCCTTATACATTGTTATAACAATTTTATTATGATTTTATTTCACAAAGATTATGGTTTTTTTAAATAGATGTTCATATGGAGAATCTTTCACATCAATCAGATAGTTCAAGTTCATCATCAAGTGAAGATGAAGATATAAAGTCAAAAGTGACAAGAGTTTTAAAAAAAGATTAGTTTGTGTTATTGCTCTAGTTATTAAAGACTTCGTCCATTGATAAAGAGCAGTTTCTACATCATCATTCTGGGTTCACTTTTCATTCAAGAAGTTTTAGATGGCTCATCTAGTATATGTTATGAACTAATGCGAATGGAAAAACATGGATTTATTTCTCTATGTCACATGTTTAGGAAAAAAAAAATGAAACTGTTGTGACAAACATTTGAGTGTTGAAGAAAATGGCCATATTTCTTAATGTTTATAGTCATAATCTTAGAAACCGATTATTAAATAATGAATTTCAGTAGCTCGGGCCAAACAATTCATAAATACTTCTATGAGGTTTTAGTGGCCATGGTGAGCTTCTTAAGGGAAATGATTACTCCTCCATCATTAAATGATTTTTTTTTTTTATCGTTAAAAAGTAGTATATAGATGAAAAAACCTGAAACTCCCGAGAATTACCTGAGGGAGTACAAAGAAACACCACCTCACTCTCACCTATACCCATCAGATAGCCGCACGAAAGAATTTAGTTATCGACTTATGCTGCCCAGCCCCACGACAAGGTATGAAAGATTTCATCCACCATCAGGCAGGGGCCTCATTCTACGAAGACCATCTGTTTCTTCCCCAACCTGACGTCAAAAATATCTGAGAGAGGAGCCGCCATCCAAACTCTCTTCGTTTTTACCGACACTAACGCTTTGCAACAAGAGAAGTTGACGGCGTGCGGGGAACACCAGTGCATCCGGTAATTTCCAAAGAAGATCCGTAACATATAAACCTTCGAACAATGAATAAGCAAGTGGTCTATTGTTTCCTCCTTTTCTTCGCATAAACACACGTTTTACTAAAAATTCCCTCCTCTTTAGTTGGTGCATGTAAGCACCTTACCCGAGAAGCTTCCCGGCGAAGAAACCCGATTGGAAGGGTGGGTTCGATTGATCGATAAAAATCTAAGGAGAGAATACCATTACTAGACATATGTCTAATTGAAAAGCCATCAGTAATAGACTCCTTTAATAATAAACGATCCTCTTGAAAATGTCCAATTTTCTTGTTGTGAAGGAAATGAAGGAACCTTTCGCTCTTCAACTCGATCATTAAAGGTCAGGAGAAGGCGGGGACCACCCCCATCCCCACAGAAGAATCTAGACATACGCTACCCTAGCGTCTTTGTGTGCCCAGTTGAGCAGAGAGGCGTAGCATGTAGCAGTCTCATCACCCCACGGAGTCCTTGAAATCCCGACCTTGCCATTTCCTAGGAAATAGTGTTTTGAGAAGGTGGGCCATTCTTTCTGATGTCTTTCCATAGCTAATACCACAAGCACCCACGATGTCCACACACTAGTGTTCGACCCCCTCTTCCTCTACGAACTTGAGTGCGATCCGCGATCTCGGAGAGAGTCCCTCGTTGCGAACCGCCCGACACCCTTACAATGATATGATTCTGTGAGAGGGCCTCGCCCCCTAACCACTCCTGCTATAGCGCGAGCAGTTTTCAGGTTGGCCAGGGTGTGGTTTACTGTTCAGATTCCCCCACCCCCAGAAAGAAAGTCTCTCTAATCTTCTCCGGTCTCGGCAATGATCTTTGGCATTCTAAACAGAGAGGAAGTAAATGGGGAGGCTAGACAAAGTACTTCGAATAAGGGTGAGCCTCCCGCCCTTTGAGATATATTGTCTTTTTCAAAGAGGACAATTTTTTCTAAATCTTCCATAGAATCCGGACCCCTAAAGCCACAGTGAGGCCCGAGGAGACCCAGTCGTGGTGGGGAGGAACCAACCTAACCAAGTTCGGCCATGCTGCTCCAAGTGCTCACGTCATTGAAATGATAATTCAAATAGTATCTCTAATAATCGTCAGTTGAGTAATTTTTAAGGTATAATACCTTTTATGAGAATTATTTTCATCATATTTGCATTCTTATATAAAAATAATCATCTATATTTTAAAAATTATTTTTGTGAGGTCTTGGATTGAGTGTGATTAATGGAACTCTTATCCATGCATGCATTCCGTGAACAACAAGTACCATATCGGTGGAGTGGCGAGGAGAATGTTTTCAAAATGTTATGGTAATTTGTGATTTTGATATGAACTTTGAGTATGTAATTGTTGGATGGGAAGGAACAACTCATGATTCAAGAGTCTTGATGGAAACTATTCGTAACCTTGACATAATTTTCCATGCCCTCGTCGGTGGAATATTCTTGCTTTATTTTATTTATTGTTATTTTTGTTCAATAACATGATAATATACTAAATTCTCTTTTTCGAGAAAAAATATTATTTAGTGGATGCAACATATACACCTGTAGAGGTTTTATGACACCATATCGTAATGTCGTTATTGGTTGGTGATTTTTCGTATTAATGGTGGTAAAGGCTGTAGAAAGAGAGGAGATATTCAACTTATGTCATGCAAGATTAAGAAATGTCATTGAAACGATGCTTTTGGTGTTGTTAAGACCTCCAATATTGAAGAGAATGGCACCTTATTCATTTCTTTACTCAAGCTAATAGTCATGACTGTTTACTCCATTCACAATTTTCTTCAACAAGTCTCGATTGCTGATAGATTGTTTTTTGAATATGACCGCTGAAGAGAGTGGAAAGTGATAGTGACAACCGAAATCAAGGCTCAGCACAAATAACTTTTCACAGGTTAACGAGATCAAGTTCATGCTACAATTTCTAGACCATATTGTAAATGAACTATTTCAAATATTAATTAGCTTGTCATTTTTAACTTTTATCATTGTATAAAATGAGATATCAAATACTAGCATCAAATGTTTGTCGTTTTAGCTTTTATCATGGTGTGAGAAATGTGATGTTAAATATTAGTATCAAATATGATGTCTTTAGAATGTTGAAAATTTGTGATTAAGTACCATGTTTTCTTAGATATTTATGAATATGCATTTGAATTATTATATTTTTAATTTAATTAAGGTTTGTGATTTTAGCTTTTATCATGGTATGAAATGAGATATTAAATATTGACATCAAATGTGATGTCTTTAGATATTTGAAAATATGTACTTAAATTTTCTTAATATATTAAGCTGTTAAGATGTTAATTTTTAGATCAGTAAAGGTCAGAGCTAGATGTTTTTCTGTATCAGATGAGGGAGAAAAGGAAAAGGAGAGTACTTTAAACGAGAAGGTGAAAAGAAGTTACAAATACCTTTCCTTCACATCATATCCAGCCAGTTTGCCTGCTTCCCTCAAGGCAGTCTTCCACCTTCTAATCTTTTCCTTTTTCTCCTCATCTGCATTTTCTTCATGATGACTGAATGCTTTTCCATAAATCCCCTTTTGGTTCCGCACTTCAGATGGATCCACATGATAGAAAATTGGGATAACCTTTTGCTCCCTTTCCTCTTTGCAGGTCATGATCTTGACCAGCTCGTCCAAACACCATTTGGAATCAGCATAGTTTTTTGAGAACACAACAACGGCAATCCTTGATTCTTCAATAGCTTGTAAGAGCTCTGGTGCGATCTCTTCCCCTTTTCGAAGGCCTTCATCGTCTCTAAAGGCTTTGATATTGCAACGAATCAAAGCCGAATAGAGATGATCAGTGAAGCTTCTGCGAGTATCTTCACCTCTAAAACTCAAAAACACATCGTAACACCGCTGGGAATGAGAATCAAAAATGGAAGAAGGAGAGGGTATCATGTGGGCGCTGCTATTGGAGGCCATAGCTCAACAGAAATTGGAAGAAAACTAAAAAGTTTTTGGGTATTGATGAGTACTCAAATAAAATATGTAAAGCTTGAATGTCAGTGTGGGCCAGGCCCATGTGATTTTTCTTTCTAAATTATTTCTAAGCTTTGGAAACACTTCACACTTCACATTTGAGTCATGACCAACTTTAAAAAAAAAAAAAAAAACCTACCAAAGTGTTTTTTTAAAATAGTTAAAATTGTATCTTAATCATTTTAGAAAAATTTCAAAATTGTAATCATCAGTTACAATTTTAACTTTAAAACTAATATCGTATTAATCAATTACAGTTTTAACTGGTTTAAAAATTTTTAAATTTTAATGACATGATAAAAGAAAGACTAGTTTTAATATTATTTTGAAATATATATTATTTTTAGGATTTAAAAAAAAAATTAGGAAAAGCTCATTTTCGTTTTCCATTTACTTACACTTTTCTCTTCTTTGGCAGTCAACATTGATGGCGCTCGACATTCTTGCTTTTGCCATCCATATATCATATATGTTATTTTCTTTTATTTCTGATTAATTTCTTGAATGTAAAAAAATAAAAAGAATTATCAAATCTCTTGATGGTGCTTTTTAATAGAATTGAATTTGATTTGATATTATTTATTTATTTGTCTTTTATTATTTTGTTTCTATTAAATATTAAATATTAATAGGATAAAAATCATCATAAATGGTATTTTTACTATTTTGAATTTAATGCTTAGCAAAAAGTTGAATATCTTGATTATTTAATAAAATAACTAGTAAGTAAAAGAAATGTTGAAAACAAATATGAGTTCAGAAAACTAGTGTCACCTTATAAGTCACCCCTTATAATAAATAAAATAATTTTTTTAATTCATTTTACACTGTCTGTAAAATAGGTTTATGCGTAAATAATCTTTTATTGTTAAGCATCTTCATGTAACTTAGAAAGTAGTATACAAGTGTATTAAGATTTTCTTTTCTCAAAATTTCTGAAAAAGAAATGAATTTGAGTCATTAATTTAAAAATATATAAAAAAGAACCTTAACTTTTATAAACTAGTTTTACCTTAGTCTATTTAAAAATAGACGTAACGCTTCACATGTTAGATAGTTATATCTTGAAATATTATTTTATTTGTTAGATTAATAATATCAACTAAATATTTTTGATGGTTAAAACTAATTTGAAATAAATAATATTTAGAAAAAAAATTTAAAAAATATATAATTAGACTAAAATAATTAAAACATAAAAAATAAATATTTAATACGATTAAAGACAAAAAAAAAAAAAAAAAACCTTTCAGATTGAAGAAAATATTGACTCTCATCACTCAAAAAATTTATTTCTTCGTTTTAATTGAAAGAAATTAAATTTATTTCTTTTTCATTTATTACTTTTTGGTTGTATCCTCTAGCTTTGCTCATGACAGCTAGTACATGTGGTTCACATGAGTAAATAGTATCCTACCTATCTCCAATTATGAAAATACCATTTTCGATGGATATATTAAAATGCCCAGATTTTAGGAATATGTATCGGATATACTCCCGAGAGATATATCGATTGGACTTTTTTAAATATCGATAAATCAAATTAATCGAAAATTAATATACTTGTATTTATTTTTTATATTAACATTAGTTTATCCTAGTAATTGATTTATCTTAAAAATTGATATTTTTAATCTTTATATATATACTTTATCTTATTTTATAAATTATAAATTTTTTAATATTAATTTTTTAATCAACATGAGCAATATTTTCAAAAATAAAAAATATTAATGTTAAAAAAATAAAAAATAAAGTGATAGTAATTTTTTAATAAAAGCATTAATAGAAGAAATGAAATATTTAATAGTGAATTTCTAATTTACTTAAGTTAAATTTATGAAATAATGTAAAATAATTTTAAATTTTAATAAATATAAGTTATATATAAACGATATAAAAAATTTTTTTAAAATTTCAATAAAATAATTAGAATTACTAATAAAACAACTTTTACATATACTAAATGAATGACAAGTTGGCTTGGTGGAAAGAGATGAGCCGCTTCTTACATTTTGCCCGATTCGAATCCCATCAAAATCAAATTTTTGGTTGGTTTGACCAACAAACACTCAACCTTGATTGAAAATATCGCGATATATCAATAAATTTTCGAAGTATCATCGATATTTGTAAAAAATTAGCAAGTTAAGTCTTTTCCTCCTTGACTATTGCCCTCCGTTCGAAATATCCGTTAATCGATAATCGGTATAACTTATTGTATCGGGCCGGTCCGATATATCCCGAAATTTCAAACCTTGCCTACCTCCATCAGTTCTTTTTACTCTTTTCTTTTCCTTTTTAGCAGTTAATAATGGTTGACACTCTTACTTTTTCAGTTTCACATATTTATTTTCTTTTATTTCTAATTAATTTCTAAAATCTAAAAAAGAAAAAAAAATTTACCAAATCTATGGGAGGCTTTTATTAAGGTCATCAGATGTGTGGTCATACATTAAATTGAAGTTATTCACCAAATTTGTCTTTTCCGTGATAAACAAAATTACGGTATAAATTAACTAAAGGTTTATTGAGTTGATAAATAGTCAAGTAAAGTAAAGCTAACAACTTTGGCAATACTATAAGCTTGGTTTTTTGAAAATTGAAAAATATAATAAGTACTAATGTTACTACTGACTAGTTTTAAGAAAATTTTTAGATATAAATATGTTAATAGTATGTTATAGGCAAGTGTTAGGCTGATGTAATTTACATAATACAAAGTCTTCTGTATATGCTCATAATACAGATTCATTAAAAACAGAATAGAAGAATTGTCACTATACTTTTTTGTTCTTTCCCTTTTCTAGCAATATGGTATCAGACCACACCCCCGTTGCTTGAATCTTTCTCGATCTTTCGATCACCTCTTGGTCTTTTTTTTTTTCTGGCGTTCTCCAATCATTCACTCGATTGGAATTTTTTTTTTTCCCTTTTTGATTTCATTTCGATTTCTGAATCTTCATTTCAATCCTTGAATTGTGGCATACGGTGGATCTTGTTGTTACCAATTTTTTCGTCTAATCTTCCGACGATGGTGTGTCGGCCTCATCTCTAATGATTAAGTCAACAATGGAGAGGAAGAAGAAGAAGATTGAGATAGTTGGAATTGCATACCTTTTTCTGTGGGGGATCTTTCCAATTTATAGGGCTCGATTCCCAAATCTCCGTTCTTATTTTATGAATAAGATATGTTTTTCCTTATTAAGGATTATCCTTTTAAGGGATAAGATCTATTTTTCCTTATTAAGGATTATCCTTTTAAGGGATAAGATCTATTTTTCCTTATTAAGGGTTATCCTTTTAAAGAATAAGATCTGTTTTTCCTTATTAAGGATTATCCTTCCAAATAAAGGATTTAGAAAGGGAAATTAGGAAATTGGGGATAATATTTACTTCACATTATTTTCCCGCGACAAATTTCCCATATGCGGTGGATAGTAGAATTTGGGGACTCGGAATCCTGGGCGGGTTCACAGGACTGCCGTGGTGGGTTACGTGTGGTTTTTGTCACAGGTGGGCCCAGCCTTGAGCGCTTCATGAGGCGGACCGGGCGGGTGGGCCTATGCGGAGCGTCGGACTGTGGTGAGTGGAGTCACGGGCCTTAAAGTCATGGTACCCACACAATACCTAACCTGGGTGAAGGTTGATACTTCTTAATTGGGAAAATCTGTCTTTTAAACCCGGTGGAGAAAGTTGGAAGGCTGGGAGAATTAATGTGCATTGAACATGTCTTGAATAAAGCACGTGTGGGCCGCATGTTTCTCCAGCATCGATCGATGGCTCGAGATCCGAAAGGGGCCTGAGTGAGCTCCTCTTATGCAATGAAGAACTCGCAAAGTTGAGCTCAGCCCTTTCCTTACATAGCCCCGTCATACCGAGTCAGATTTGCCAGAGAGGTCGTTGGGGGTGAACATTTTGTTCTTGCTGATCTTTTGAAGTCAGTCTCGGGTAGAGCTCTTCCCAGTGGGGTCGACTCCGAAGCCTCAGTAGAGATCGAAGGGGCCTTGGTTAGCTTCGTCCGGCTGATCGATCCACCTTTGAGGGAAAAGACTCATAGGCGCCCCCAGTGGTGAAGAGAAAGAGGCCACGGGTGAGGAAACCGTTGGCGTATTGTTTAAACATGCGTAGACGGGCTAGAGTCTAAAGTCGGGTCTTTTAAAGTGCAGCTGGAGACTTAGAGCACGATGCAGTCTTTTGAAAGTGTCGGGCGGCTTGAAGCGAAGTCACCATTAAGAAAGTGTCCAGACGAACACCGTAGGAAAGTCACGGCGATGGAACGTGCCATATGAACTTAGAAATTGCCCGGATGAAGCCCAGAGTGAAGTATGACATTAAGAAAGTGTCAGGACGGCTTTGAGAGCGAAAAGATACGGCATTAAGAAGTGTCAGACGGCTTAAATGATCGGCGTGAAAGTGTCAGCGGGCACGGGCAGGAAGTCGGCATTTAGAGGAATCATACGACCGCTCTGATCACGGCATTAAGAAAGTGTGAGATGGCTTCGAGTCAAAAGTCTGGCATTAAGAAAATGCCAGATGGCTTAGAGCTAGAAGTCTGACATTAAGAAAGTGTCAGACGGCTTAAAGTAGGAAGTCTGGCATTAAGAAAGTGTCGGTGACTTAGATGCAAGTCGGCATTAGAAAGTGTCATACGAGCTTTTAGAAGTGCAGGGCGACGGCAGTGCGGCATTAAAGAAGGAAAGTTCCATGCGACCGAGCGATGCGGCATTGAAAGTGTCGGGCGACGCGGTTAGAAGTCGGCGTTAAGAAAGTGTCGGAGCGGTTTGGAGTAAGTCGGCGTCGTAAAGCGGTTGGGCGCCGACCATGCGGGCGGATCGAGACATCAACCTTTCGGGACTTAGTAATAAGACCAAGCGGGCCGCACATCTTGGCCGGACGGGGCGATCGCGCCATCGGGACTTTGTCGGCGATTGGGCATTAGCCATCTTGGGCGGATAGGGCATTGCTTATAATCCGGACTTTAGTTGAAGCAATGGGGCGTGCTTTATCTTCCGGGCGGGGACGGCATTAGCGCCATCAGGACTTTAGTCTGAGTGGGTTGGGCATTAACGTCTTGCGAGGCGGATAAGTTTATTCATATCCGGGACTTTAATTTGTGTCGGTTAGGCATTAACCATACTGGGCCGAACAGGTCATGTAGCGCCATCCGGACTTTAGTGAGCCGGTGAGCATTAGCCATCTTTGGGCCGGATCTCTTGTTACAAATCCAGGATTTAGTCGGCGGAAGCTGTGGCATTAACCGTCTTAGGTAGGATGGGTCGTATGGCGCCATCGGGACTTTGTGGGCGACTGGGCGTGGCCGTATTAGACGGCTGGTCGTGTAGCGTAAATCGGGACATTTGATACGGTCGGTTGGGTGTGCTCTATCTTGGGTCGAGACGGGTATGGCTCATCAGGACTATTACGAGCGGTGGAGCGTGCTCATCTTGGCGGGGTTTATGTCATGTAGCGCCATCCGGACTTTGTCCCCGAGCGGTGGTGTCAACCTCTTGAAGGCGGGAACAGGATCATATCGCATATCGAACTTCACTTTCCCCGACGATTGGGCATTAACCATGCTGGCGGACGGGTCATGTAGCGCCGTCAGGACTTTAGTTTGGGCGGTGGGCATTGACCATCAGCTGGGCCCGAATGGGAGCATTTAGCGCCACCGTTCGGGACTTCACAGTCTGGCCGTTGAGCATTAACCGTGTAAACGGATGGGTCATGTAGCAGATCATCAGAACTGTGCGGGCCCGTTGGACATTAACCACTTGTAGCCTCGTTCCGTCAGACCGATTGGTGGGTCGGGTGGATCGGGATGCTCGATCTTGCCAACGTGACGCGACCCGACATCGGGTGTCGGCGAAGGTGTCATATTTTTTTTTATAAACTTATAAAGCATATGATCTTTAAGCATGTTCATTCATATAATGTTAAACATTTAACAGTATTATATATTACGTAGCGGTGGATTACAAAATATATACAAGTTTCATATATGGAAGTGTTCAACATTTACAATATTTACATTGTTTACAAAATAAACAAAATACATATACATTAGACCAAAAAGGGTCTTCCAGTGGGCACCTAGTGATGTGTGGCCTTTGATTGCTAATGTGGATTGTCTTGTTCTCTGGTTTCCTCTTCTGTACCTACACGGATGAAAACACCTGTGCTAAGCTTTACGCTTAGTGGAAATTAATACATATGGATGACCTTTACTAAGGGCCACCACACTTCTATACAAATGCATGTACTTATGACACATATAACAATTACATATACTTATCATTTCTCATTTATATACTTTTTATGTCATCTTGTACTTTATTTATTGTTCTTGTAACTGTATACTATCATCGCATAGCAGTGCTATGCTTCTCATATCATGTCATATATTCTTTACATTTCATTTGCAGATACTTGTCATTTTCTTTTATGTTTCATGTTTGCAAATACCTTAGAAACGGGATGCGGAAATAGCGTATG
Source organism: Tetrastigma voinierianum (assembly GCA_016808115.1). Lineage (NCBI taxonomy): Eukaryota > Viridiplantae > Streptophyta > Magnoliopsida > Vitales > Vitaceae > Tetrastigma > Tetrastigma voinierianum. The sequence goes on from JAEQBH010000401.1 coordinate 357,042, forward strand.
CAGGTACTATCAGCGTATGAGGCATTGATCTCTATCTATCATATACGAATGTATCGTAGCATGCGAGGCGATGACCTATGCATGTAATATGTGACCCCAGCGGTATCTCTTTGAGTATCATCCTTATCACGAGTGATGACTATGTCATGCCAATGATCCCAACGAGGATCTATGTCATCGACAACGAGACGTCTCGTAGAATTGGCATCTTTGCTGGCAGCTAATATTACTATAAAGCATGCTATCATCCCTACCGGGTTCTAACGAACCAATCCATGTATATTTTATGTTCAGTACATATCTCATATTCCTGAATAATTATGGTCATCCGGTAATCATATGTAATATGTACAATCATTTATTCGTATCTCTGCATTTTTCATATCTCATTATAGGCATTAATAACTATGATTACCATGTATGCTTATTGTTTTTCCTTATTTATGGACCTAATATGGGTTCCACTTTTATCATACTATATATAGCTGGATTCTTGACTCAATGGGCTTTCCATAGAGTCCAAGAACACTCAAAACGGAGTTCGGACGAAGAAGTTATGACCGTCCAAAGTTAGAGGTCATACATGACTAGCCAATCCTAGCCGAGCTGACATAGAAAAACCTAGATTTCAGTAGGGTTATGTTCACCTACTGTCCTCCACAGACATATGGATGGAATCTTGACTCAATGAGATTTCCATAGAGAGTCCAATATCACCACGAAATGGGTTGGACGAAGAAGTTGCATGACCTTCTAAAGTTGGAGATCACATAGGGTAGGCGGTATTTGTCTGGTCGAGTGCAGCGAGGTGCGGCTATGCCCAGCCTAATATCTTGTTCAGGGTAAACGGGACCATAACCCGGAGGCTGAGGTTCGAATTGAGAAATTCAAAGTCTAACATCAAGTTCACTGATGTGGCTACAATTTACGAAGGACTCACGCTAACGCTTAAATTCCACTTTCTTTCTTACCGAAGCAGTTCTGGTCGGTTAATCGTGGAGCAAAAATAGGAAATTTTCTTGGTTTGAATTGCAGCAGGCCTTTCCCAAAAAGCATATATAAGTCTTGGGATTAGTACCGGCTTCCCGGCCTAACGAATGAGTTTGGGAGTTTAAACCAACCAGTACACAAAATAGGGTTCCAAACCATCTATCTATACTTTCTATACCAAAACTAGACAAATACCATACTCAAATCCATACAAAACACTAGACTTCCATGCTAGAATCCATACTAGCATCCATACCTGTGATCTTCTTTTTCCCTTCCTTCTTTGCACTGCTTTTCTCTTCTTCTTAACCTTCTTTCCTTTCTCTTACTAACTTCTCTTTATCAGTTTTTCAGCTCTTCTCTTTGTCAAAATAAAGGCAGGAATATTTGTAAGACAGAAAATTCCATTTTTGAAAAAGAGGGTAAGAGATGTATTTGAGATAAAGATAAGAAGTACTAACTTGGGTTCAGTTCAGATAGTCTCGTGAAATCTAGCTACCACGTCGAATTTAGAGTCGAGATTCAAAACAGGTCGAATTTCATGTTTTTCGAGACCTTAGGGTCTTTATAAAAGCGAACGAAAGACATGTGATGTGTGGTCGCTCTTTGCATCTTTTTCGTAGCCGACACATGTTGTGATTAGTGAGATGATGGAAATGAATGGCTTAGATTAGCGTGTGTCAAATAGTGAAAGGAAGGGACATGATGGGAGTATTTGAAATGTTAAGTAGGAAGATGGAAAGACAAAAGTTGAAATAGTGTCATCTTCTTCATTTTTGAAGACCAAAATCGACAGTAGCTAGAGTTGTGATTTTAGAGAGAGAATGAGCTCCTTCTCTCTAGATTTGTGGCCGTTTGGACCGTCGGTTATCGATGGAGCAAGAAGCAAAGTCGATCTACGCGGGGAGGGCTACGCGTGGACACCGATTTGGTGGATTCGGAGCAACTCGAGAGGTAGGGATATTCACTGCTTTTGTGTTGATAACTTTGCATTCAAAATTAAGTGCTGAGGCGCTGGTTGGGGATTGTTGGGAAACTGGATTAAGCGTTTTTCGGTCTGAAACACATTATTTGAGCAGAGTAGAAAAATCCTCGTGTTGTGGTCGTGAGCAGTGTCCCGACCCAGGGTTTCAGCTGTTAGTAACAATGGCGTGATTTTGGTGTGATTTTTACGCGATGTTGAGGTGATTGAAAATGATTTCGCTTTGTGTTTGTTAATTAGCCATGTGAGTTAATTTTGGTGTTATTGATTGTGAATTTGTATAACATGATTTATGTGGATTAATTATGTTAGTATATACATGTTTTATATATTAGCATGAGTTTGTTGGGATTGGCATCATGCATTTCATATGCACTGGGGCACCCTAAAATATTAGGAGTGAGTGCATGACATGAAATTGAAAAAAAAACGAAAATGTTTGTGAAAGGAATTTCAGGAAGATTTTCCGGAATTGCCTTAGAGAGTTGTCCAACAGTTATTTCGGGATGAGGACCATAGCGTTTTGAGAGAAATATCCGACGAATTAAGCGCCTCGGTAGTCGATGTATTTCTGAATTAGGTGGTGAGTTTTTCGAACAAAAAGCTTTTGTTTTGTTGGATATTTACTAAGCATTCGGCTTAGGCATATGTGAGAGAGTTGAGTGAGGACTTCGGGACATGATTGGGTATGTAAGGCGACCGGTAGGTTCCGTGTAATTTGGCGGATGTGATTGTTTGCGTGGCGTGTGCGCTTAAGTGAGGAGTAACCTTGGCGGAGAGATTTTCAATGCGGGCTTTGCTCACCACGTCGAAGGATCACTATTTCGGGTATAGGAGTGTGCACGAGGACGACACTCACTAGAGGCCGACGTTTTAGAAGAGAATCGGGTTGTGGCTTTGGTAGAGACTTTTGTATAACATGTATTAGAAATTGTACATTTTAATATATGTTGAATTAAGAATGATTTATTAACTCTTGAACTATGGTATATAGTTGATGTATTTTGTGAGTATTGATGCAGGGGCCCAAGTGGCCATTATTTTACTCTCATGTGGACCCTGTGTGGTAATTGTAAACTGTTTGGGACATGTTGTATTTGGGTAGAGCTCCCCGTACAAAGGAGACTCTACCCGATTTTCGTGAGTGGTATCGGGTTGCAGCAGATATCCACGGTATTCACGAGGTTGACGGGTTGTCAGCGGACACCGGTTTAAGGCGTCCGCGATATTTATTTTGGTCTTATCCTTATTTGATCTTATCTGGCTTTTCATTTAAACTGGTATGCTTCTCTAATCAATTTATGATATTCTTCTGATAACTGTATCATCTTCTCTATTATTCTTAACTTATGCATATTCCTACTTTGGTATATGAGCTTATTAAAATATGACACTTGGGTCTTGAATCGGTAAATCATTAATTTACCCTTAACTTTTGTATTAATTATGGGTTCTTGCTTATTTTATTTTTATCTTTATTTTATTTCTGAAAAATTTATACTTTCACTTTTATTATACCCTAAACATGTTATAAAATTGTTAGGGTATAATTTCAAGTGTTCTAATCTTGGGTCGGATGGAGTCATGCTTAGCGCCATGGGACTTTATTATGGCCGGCGTGCATTAGCCATGCTCGGGCCGGATAGGGCATTTAGCGCCATCCGAACTTTAATCTAAGCCGGCTGGGTATTAGCCATGCTGGGCAGGATAGGGCATTTAGCGCCATTCGGACTTTATTATGAGCCAGCTGGGCATTAACCATACTGGGCCGGACAGGTCTTGTAGCGCCATCACGGACTTTGTCCCGGTGGCTAGGCATTAGCCATCTTAGGGCGGATAGGGCATTTAGCGCCATGGGACTGTCCCCCGGCCGGTTGGGCATTAGTCATCTTGGTCACGGATGGGGCATTCAAGCGCCATCAGGACTTTAATACGGCGACTCGGCGTGCCCATCTGGGCGGATATTAAAGCATTAGCGTCATCCGAGGCTTTTAAGTGGACCGAGTTAGATGTTGTGCATGCGGGCGGGACATATCATTTTACTACGCCCGTCAGGGCTTTTAAGAGGGACCCGATTATATGTTATCTATACCCAGGTCGGACATATCATTTTCTTGCGTCATCAGGACTTTTAATGTTGACTGATTAGATGTTGTCTATATTAGGTAGGATATGTGTCATTTTCTTTGCGTAAATGGGCTTTTAAGAGAACCCGGTTAGATGTTATCTATCTTTGGTAGGACATGTCATTTCTTGCACCATCAGGAGCTTTTTAATGTTGACCGGTTATATGTTATCTATCTTGGTAGGACGAGTTAATTTCTTGCGCCATCAGGGCTTTTAATGTTGACCGGGTTAGATGTTATCTATATGCGGGGCGGATCGTCATTTATTGCACCATCAGGGCTTTTAAAGTGGACGATTAGATATTTGTCTATAATGGCCAGGATGGGTCATTTTGATGCGCCATCGGGCTTTTAAGAGGACCGAGTTAGATGTTATCTCACACCCCAGGTCGAGACCAGGAGTCATTTTCTTGTGCCATCGAGCTTTTTAATGTTGACGGTTAGATGTTGCCTATATTGGTAGGATAGGTGTTTCGCTGCGTCGTCGGGCTTTTAAGAGAACGGTCAGATGTTATCTATGCGGGCGGGACATGTCGTTTTCTTTGCGCCATTCGAGATTTTAATGTTGACCAGTTAGATGTTATCTATACTGGGCCGGACATGTCAATTTACTACGCCATCCGGGCTTTTAATGTTGACCAATTAGATGTTATCTATACTGGGCCGGATAAGTCATTTATTGCGCTATCCGGGCTTTTTAAGTGGGCTATTGCAAAGATTGATAGAGCATGCTTTAAAGAAAGCTTTATTGATAAACCTTTTCCAAGTTCGCGGCTTTCTCCGTCAGAGTCGCGGTAGTCGATATTCATTGTGAGCGCTTGACATGACTTTGCGGCCTCGCTACATCTTTCTTACTTGTTCCTCTTTGCTTTCTCTCCATTGCCGGCGCCAATGGAAGAATTTATCTTTGTGGCCCCGGGTCATTAGGTTGCATGACATTACGGCCTTTGAAGCGAATCGGATGTGGAATGGGGATCGGCCGAGGCTCCGGATGACGAGGGCTCTTTGGACTACCCAGGTTAGACAGCTCTTGCCAATCATTGGCGAAAATTTTTTGTTCGATTTCCACAGATGGCACCAATTATTGTTACCAATTTTTTCGTCTAATCTCCGGGGCATCAGTGGCGCAATGTGAACTGCTGAGACGTCAGACGACGGTGTGTCGTCCACCTCTCGAATGATTAAGTCGCTTGATGGAGAGGAGAAGAAGAAGATTGAGATAGTTGGAGTGTCGTTTTTACGTGGGATCTTTTCCGATTTATAAGGGCTCGATTAAATGGATTAACTGACATTTAGGAATAAGATATGTTTTTAACTTTATTAAGGATGCGCCGAATAGGAAGGTTTAGAAATTAGGAGATTCGGGGATAAATATCTGCTACGTATTTTTATATAACAAATTTCTCCTTATCTGCGGTCAGAGATAGTTAATTGGGACTCGGGATCGAGACGGAGTTCGAAATTCTGTGGACCCAGGTGAGTTTAAAATTATTGGTTTTTTTTATCTGATGGGCGCGTGTTTATTTGGCCGATTGAAGTAATTGAGTACATCTGAAGATCATTTTCTATGATGATTGGAGGTGCGAAGCACATGTGATCCTTTTGGGATGCCATACTGTCATTAGTTAGTGATAAGTGTCACCCAAATTAATTCTCAGACTTTGGGCGTGTTGGTTTTTTAATTCTTCGATAATTTATAATGATATTGCTCAATAATGATGAGCATTAATAACATTATTAGTTGTTTAACGACATTGAAGTTATTAAAGTTCAATGGTGAATTAAGTTGACGACTAAACAAATTATTGAATTCATGTCAGATTGGACAGTCTTGTGCTGTTTTCAAAACTATTAATCATTGTGTATTTTAAAACTAATAATTAAGAACAATTTGTTCATTAACTTTTATAAACTAGTTTTACCTTCGTCTATTTAAAAATATACGTAATGCTTCACATGTTAGATACTTATATCTTGGTTGTATCCTCTAGCTTTGCTCATCATTGCTAGTGCATGTGGTTCACATGAGTAAAGATCATACCTACCTCCATCATTTATTTTTACTATTTTAACTTCGTTTGGGTTCAGTATAAAAAGAAAGCCATTCATGTATAAGATCGGAGTTTTCACGTGGATGGAATGATGATTTTATCTGCTTGAGATGCGTGTGGGTCGTACAATGGAAAACCATGGCTGAAGTAAATCAGCATTGCGATATAAGAAACATAATTATAATGAAACAGAGTTCTCTATTATTTCCACTATTTACCAACAGTCACTAATAGTTCATACTCTTTACCTTTTTTAGTTTGCAATTTATTTAGCGCAACTTTATTCCAAGTTAATTTCTAAATCAAGGCAAAAAGATTGTCAAATCTATGGGTGACTTTTATTAAGGTCATAAGATGTGTGATCATACATTAAATTGAAGTTATTCACCTAATCTGTCTTTTTTGTAATGAACAAAATTATGGTATAAATTAACTAAAGGTTTATTGAGTTGATAACTAGTCAAGTAAAATCGCTTAACAACTTTGGCAATACTCTGGCTTGGTTTTTGAAAAATTGAGAAAAATATAATAGTACTTTAATCATTCATACTGACTAGTTTATAAGAAAAATTTTAGATATAAATATATTTAATAATTAATGTTTATGAGCAAGTGTTAAGGCTGATGTATTATAATACAAGGTCTTATAATATGTAATATAATAAAGATTAATTAAAATAAAATGAAGAATTGTCACTTTACTTTTTTGTTCGTTCCCTTTTCTAGCAATATGGTATCAGATTCAGAGCACACTTCCGTTGCTTGAATCTTTCTCGATCTTTCGATCACCTCTTCGTCATTTTTTTTTCTGGCATTCGATTGGATTTTTTTTTCCCTTTTGGGTTCGTTTCGTTCGCAGAATCACTATTCAATCATGAATTTGTTCTTCTGGGTTAACTATGAGTCTAGGGTTTCAAAAATATAAATCCAATCGATCTGCTATTGACCGATCCTCAGTCCATTTTTCCTTCGCTATTCCTGACAGTCCAGGGCCTCAGGACTCAATTCTGACAACCGCAGGAGACAATTATCCCTCATGGAGTCGTGCAATGATCATCACGGTGATATACCAAACCAATAAACTAAGGTTTTTATAGATAGCTCCATTTCTCGACCTGATGGTACAGTTCCGTTTGCTTTCATCCTGGACTCGTAACAACAGTATAGTGATTCTTAGTTTTGATTATATCCGGGAAATTTGCGACCAACATCCTTGAACATCCGAATCTACTCTGGTTATAGATATTTCTTAACCGTAGTAGATGATCGCACTAAGATTCGTAGTTTATATGTAAGCACAAGTCTGATCTGGCGGTTGCTGTGCCAAAAATTTTCCAGTACTAGTTGGAACTCTAAAGAAATTAATGGTTTTCGATCTGGTAATGCTAAGAGCTCGGATCGCACCTCGTTCTTTGTGACAAAGGTTTTCACCAACACCCTTGTGTTCAAACGCCCTCGCAAAAGCTGTTGTGGACCGGAAACGTCAACACCTTTTGAATCATTGCGTGTGCCTTTATCATTTCCAATCTCGGGTCCTCTTCTGAGTTTTGGAATGATAATAATCTTCACTGCTTTCACTTTCTCCATGAGCCGAACACTTCCACACCAGTTCTTGGCAATAAGTCTCCTTTGAGCTATTATATAATAATTAATATGGTTACTCTCTTCTCCAGTAATTTGGATTGCCTTTACTTTGCTTCAACTTATTCTGCTCACCGTACCAAGTTCTTTTGCTCAGATTAGAGGCCAAATTCTTCTTTTGGATCCTCCTCCACTGATTAATAAGGTCTTCTCTCTCATTTTACAAGAGGAACGTCACAAGAGCATAAACTCAGGGGGAACTGAATCAACTAATCCAAGTTTGCCTTTTGCTGTTCCGAACACTACGACAAGAACTGTATATACGAGAAACAGAATTAGCAAGGAGGCCAGCGAAAATAGACCATTTTGCATCCATTGAAACTGTCTTGGTCATACAGTGGCTAAGTGCTACAAGCTCCATGGATATCCTCCAGGATATAAACCAAAGCAAACGCCTACTGCTAATGCTGTTGTTCATCAGATGAAAGAGAATGTTGAAACACCCATTGCTTCTAATTGTGTTTCAAATTGCTGCTGCCAAAGAGAATGTTTGTTCTCTCCTCCAGTCCTTGTCCACCGAACAATGTCAGCATCTCATGGCTGTGCTATCTTCTCATCTTGTGTCTTCTGTTGTCACACACGATGCTCCCTCAACCTCTTGCACAACAGGTATTTGTTCCTCTGTCTCTGTACAACCTAGTTTGATCTTTATGCATTGAATAATGGATTCAGGTGCTTCTAAACATATTTGCTCCAATGTGAAGTTGTTTCTTTCAATGAGACCTTTTCAGAGTTGTGCTGTGACCTTGCCAAACAAAATTATTATACCTGTACACTTCTCTGGTGATATTCAATTGGCAAAAGACTTGGTCCTCCGACATGTGCTTTATGTCCCAGAATTCCATTTCAATTTAATCTCTGTCAGTGCCTTTGCAGCCAACACAGATCTCCCCATAATATTTTCTTCTAGACATTTTACTATTCAGAATCACAGCAGCAAGATGATTGGCAAGGGTGATCAATTTGCTGCTCTGTATTGTCCTGGATGCAAGAACTTTAGACGGATCCTTGGATACCTTTTCTCTTTGTGCAGCTTCTGTACCTGCAAATAAAGTTCCAGCTTCTGTTTGGCACAACACATTTGGACATGCTTCCTCTCAGGCACTCCAGATTTTATAGTCCACATTGCAGTGTGATTTTTCAAAGTGTAGTGATGATGTCTGCTACATTTGTCCATTGGCTAAACATAAGAGACTACCTTTTGTTTCTCACAATCACATGTCCCACATTCCCTTTGACCTGGTGCATTTTGTTTCTACTTGTTCTGGTTGTAGATATTTCTTAACCGTAGTAGATGATTGCACTAGATTCACTTGGATTTATACAAGTCTGATGCAGTGGTTGCTATACCAAAATTTTTCAACATGGTGGAAACTCAATTTTCTAAGAAAATTAAGGGTTTTTGATTAGATAATGCTAAGGAGCTGGATCTTACCTCATTCTTTGGTGACAAAGGAGTTTTTCACCAATACTCGTGTTGAAACACCTCAACAAAACTCAGTTGTGGAACAGAAACATCAACACCTTTTGAATGTTGCATGTGCCTTGTATTTCCAATCTCGGGTCCCTCTTCAGTTTTGGAATGAATGTGTGCTTACTACCGCCTTTCTCATAAACAGAACACCTACACCAGTTCTTGGCAATAAGTCTCCCTTTGAGCTATTATATAATGCTCACGTGGACTACTCTCTTCTCAAAGTATTTGGTTGCCTTGCCTTTGCTTCAACTTATTCTGTACCAAGTTTGATCCTCGAGCAAGAATTTGTGTTTTCCTTGGTTATCCAGTGGGAATGAAAGGATATAAGCTGTATGATCTCAAAACAAAACAATTTTTTGTCTCTCGAGATGTTACTTTCCATGAAACAATATTTCCCTTTCATTCTATCAGCCCTCTTGATCACTTGGTTGATCCTTTCCCCGACTTAGTACTTCCTTCCCCAGCACCAGACCTTAATACCTCTGGTTCTTTTCCCTCTATGTCCGAGTCTTCCCGGCTGCAAGTAGCATTGTAAAATCTGCCTCTTCGTAGGTCTTCTCGTGTTACTAAGCCCCCCTCATATTTGCAAGACTATCATTGCAGTCTTCTTTTTCTGAGACCTCTCCTTCAAGTCCGAAGGTTTGCTACCCTCTATCAAACTTTCTCAATTATGGCAAGATCTCTCGTTCTCACAAGGACTTTGTTCTGGCAGTCTCTTCTCAGGATGAACCTCGTTTTTATCATCAAGAAATTCTCTCCCCTAGTTGGAGAGAGGCTAGGAAACTTGAACTTGATGCCATGGAGTCCAATCAGACCTGGTCAATTGTGCCTTTACCTCAAGGGAAGCACTCCATTGGTTGCAAATGGGTGTATAAAATTAAGTATCACTTTGATGGATCCATAGATCGTTATAAAGCTCGACTTGTGGCCAAGGGTTATACTCAACAAGAGGGGGTTGATTTCTTGGATACCTTTTCCCCACTCCCCAGTGGCTAAACTAGTGACCTTAAAGGTTCTTTTGGTCTTGGCTTCAAGTCAAAAATGGCAATTTAGCTCAGCTCGATGTCAACAACGCCTATTTAAATGGGGATTTATTTGTAGAGGTGTATATGGATCTTCCTTTGGGTTACAAAAACACTCAAATACAGAGTTTGCATAAATCCATTTATGGCCTTAAACAGGCTTCATGCCAATGGTATTCAAAATTTTCTCAAGCTTTGCTTTCCTTTGGTTTTCTTCAGTCCAAGTCAGATTATTCCCTCTTTACCAAAGGGACAGGACCATCCTTTGTTGCTCTGCTTGTTTACGTTGATGACATTGTGATTACTGGCCCTTCCCTTGCTGCCATTCAGGATTTGGCTGTGTGAAATACTTTCTTGGGCTTGAAATTGCTCATTCCTCTACTGGGATAGTCCTTTCTCAAAGGCATTATGTCTTACAGCTTCTTGAAGACACAGGACATTTGGCTTCAAAGCCTACTTCTGTTCCAACTGATCCAAGGCTTCATCTTAATGCTGACATTGGGTCTCTTCTTCCAAATGCTTCATCATACAGGCTTATTATTGGACGTCCCCTTTACGTCACTTTGTCCATACCTGATATTACATTTGGAAGGAGTTCTTACACACTCATTTCAAGCTGAAGGACCTTGGCTGTGTGAAATATTTTCTTGTGCTTGAAATTGCTCATTCCTTTACATTGATAGTCCTTCTTAGCACATGCCTACATAGCTTGAAGACATATGACATTCGTCTAAAGCCTGCTTTCACCCAATGGGATCCAAGGCTTCATTTTTGAAGAACATAAGAAAAATATATTTTTCTTTGTTTTCTGGATTTGAATGATGTTAATATTACATAGTATAGAGACGCCTATATATATATACAAAAGAATGGAATAAACCAGAGGATATTCTAAGAATATCCTAGGGAATAAACCATAGAATAGGATATTCTAAGAATATCCTAGGGAATAAATCAAAGGATGTTCTAAAAATATCCTATGATTCTCAACACATCTTAATGCTGACACTGGGTCTCTTCTTCCAGATGTTTCAACATACAGGTGCCTTATTGGACGTCTCCTTTACCTCACTTTGTCCAAACGTGATATTACATTTGCAGTGCATAAGCTTAGTCAGTTTTTGGCTAAGCCTCTTCTTCCACATCTGCAAGCTGCTCATCATTTACTACATTACCTCAAGTCCAGGCCAGGTCAAGGTCTATTCTTTGCTTCGAATTTAGTTCTAAAGCTTTGTGCTTTTTCAGATGCTGATTGGGCCTCTTGTCCAGATTCAAGGAAGTTTGTTAATGGGTTTTGTGTTTTTCTTTACGGTTCCTTAATTCCTTGGAAGCTAAAAAGCAACCCACCATTGCTCATTCTTCTGCTAAGGCTGAGTATCGAGCTTTGGCCATGACCACCAATGAGCTCCTATGGATTTAGCAATTGCTCTGTGATTTTGGCATTATTTTATCTGATTCCACTCTCATTTTCTATGATAACAATGCTGCCATTCATATTGCTTCAAGTTCATCCTTTCATGAAAGAACCAAACACATAGAAATTGATTGTCATTTTGTTCGAGATCATATTACCGCTGGTTCAATCAAGCTTTTGCCACTACGCTCCCACCATCAATTAGCAGACATGTTTACTAAGTCATTGCCTGCAAATGTGCTATTTTCCTCATTATCCAAGATGGCTATCAATGATATCTATAGTCCATCTTGAGGGGGAGTTTTAGATATAAATCTGTTAATAGTTTGTTATAGCTCGTATAGCGAGTGTTAGGCTGATGTAATTTACATAAAACAAGTCTTTTGTATGTATATATATAGCTTGTACAGATTCATTAAAAACAGAATAGAAGAATTGTGACTTTACTTTTTCTTTCCCTTTCCTTGCAATACATAATTGTGACTTTGCTGCCTTTTATTTTTTACTTTTGCAGCTCGTAAAACAAGATATCTTGCCTCGTGTTCATGGATTGGCTCTAAAAACCACCGTTGCTGCAGTATGTTCATTTATGTATTTATTATGTTTAAATTGTTCTCCTCTCTTGCTCTCTCTCTACACACACACATAACTAAAGCAGCCTCAAATGTAATAACCCAAAAAACTTTAGAATGAGGCTAGTCTAAATTTCCCCCACCACATTTATTCTAGGCTGCTTTCATAAAATATGATGTTCAAACTTGAAAAGGAATAAAACTAATACTATCTGTTCCATACTTTTTCATAAAGAAGAATGTTTTAAAAGAATGAGATTCAATGATATAAAAGTATTTTTACACTACTATTATCACACAGAATGCTTGGTTTTTATAGTAAGTCGTTTCTATGTTCAGCTGCCACATTTCTTTCCCCTCCCAGAATATCTTCTTGTACTGTGATAGCTGTCTACAGGTGAGAGTGAATGCTTTGCTAAGCTTAAGTGATTTGGTTAGCACACTTGACAAACATGCCGTTCTAGATGTCTTGCAAACAGTCCAATGTTGTACTGCAGTTGACCGTCTCCTACAATAATGTGTACACTCGGGATTGCGAACCAATTTACAGGTAATGCACGGTTCCCTTGAATGAAACTGATGCTTAAGCTGTTTACGTTTGCATCATATTCATAGGTAGTATGTTAAAGAATCTCGGTGTTGTGGAATTACAGCTCATTGTCCTTCTGTCTCAATGTGTGTCGTTCAGTATTGTATAGAATTTGCTGCTGAGTATGTCCTTCCACTACTCACACCTCTTCTCATTGCCCAACAATTGAATGTTCAACAATTTGCAAAGTATATGCTCTTTGTTAAGGATATCCTCAGGTATTACATATACTATCTCTAAATTCTCCTATATATCTTCTGTGTTTCCATCTGAATGTCATGCTCAGACCACTGAAAAGCCTTGCTTGAAATGTTTCCCTTTACTTTCTTTTTTCATTGCTGTTCCATAACAGGAAGATTGAAGAAAAACGAGGGGTTACCTTAACTGAATCTGGAATGCCAAAGTAAAAACACCTTTCTTCTCTGACGGGCTTCAATCTGAGGCATTGAAAAAGGCAAGCGAATGAATGTCAAGAAAGAGCAGCCCATCATGGAATGAAGATTGGGGTCCCATAACGAAGGCACCTGCAAATTCCTTTCAACACACTACGATCCCTATCCCATCATCCACTCTTCCTTACCCAAATAATCAACCAATTGAAGTTTCATCTATGCAACCACACTCTTCTGCGACTTCTGTATCAAGTCAGCAAACAACTTCAACATGTCCCCCAGTTGATCTTGAGTGGCCTCCTCGGGCATCATTATCAGGTATGACTTCTAAAGTAGTTGATGTCACATAAGAAAAAGCTCAACACAGGGTCTCCGATCCACTTGTTAAATAGTGGGTATAACCCCAGAGCTCACTGTTCTTGAAACAGAATCAAGGGTTTTCAAATTTGTTCAATGACAAGAAAACAAATGGATCTAGGGTCCATATTTGCTTCTAGCAAGGAATTGACTCACTGCACCTAGATTTGCCTCCCAGCAACTGCTGTGAGAGGAAGAGGAGGGAGAGGGAGGGGAAATCAAGCAACAATCAAACAAGATCCACCACGCCTAAATCACATCTGAACAGCCGCCTTGGACTTGTTGTAATGTGTTTGTCTCAGAAATGCAAACCTAAAGAATTATCATGATGAGCATTTGTGTAGATTTCCACTCCAGGTGCTCAGAGATGGGGTTGTAACCTGTAGAGTGCTAAAATCTGCAAGGCTTGTTCAATTTTCAGCCTTGGCAGGAATGCATATGCGGCTCTCTGGGATGGTGAGGTTTGTTATATACTGTTTTGTTTTATTTTCCCTATAATTGAATGTGATCGAATCCTTGAATTCTTTTTCCTCTCTGTTTTCTTGTCCATTTTCTTATTATTTTGATGTTGAGAATATTTTTCGCAAAGATAGTGTATTCTTCAACAGAGTTTCAACCCACCCCATGATGGGTCTGGAAAATAATAATGAAATGTGAAATTGTTGAATTTGTGTTCATTCTTTTCACATTTGTGATTTTTTTTTATTTTTTAAATTTAGGGTTTTCTATCACTTTGTGATTAGTTATGAAGTTGATTCCTTATCAGGTCTGTTTGAGTTGCCTGCTCGATCCTTAGAATGAGACATTGAGGAAATATTAACCATACCTGTAGCTGTGGCTAATGTAGGGTTGATTTTATTATTTATTTATCCATGAATTATGGATTTTTCATTTACTGATTACTTATGCTTGAATTGAGGATAATGCACAGAAAATGTGTGATTATATTCTTTTTAGCTTATTTATCACTTTAGAAGTTATTTTTTCAGCTGAAAAGGGTATTTCTACCAGTAAAAATACTCTATCTATTCTTCAAAATTAGATTGTAATGTCAGGATGTCATTAAGAGATTTTATCTTTATTTTCTTGTTTTGAATGTTGAGGAAAATTTTAGTTATAACTTATACATAATTGAGATATTGTAAAGAAATGAAGTAGATTTGTAATTTTTTTTTTTTTGGAAAATTTTGGAATTCGTTTTCTATTATTTTACAGTATTAATACACTAAGCATCTTATAGTGAAAATGTGTTTTGACAATGATTTTAGAAGTGTTTTTAGTATTTCTAATGTTTAAAAAATAATATTCTTTAAATATTATGGAAAATACTGTTGGGTTCGCCCTTTTGTGTGGGCTAGACCAATGGGCTAAGCTATTGTTTGAATAAAAAAAAAGATAAAAAAAAAAGGAAAAGCGAATCAAAAGGAGAGTTGAAGGGTGGTCGGCAGAGTTGGTAATTTTGGTGCTGAAACCGATGGCTCGCTGGCATTTAAATGTAGCTTTGAATGTTAATTGTAAATTTTAAACATATAAATTGGGCAAATTCGCTCAACTGCTTTAAACACACTACATGTTAAGTTATAACTATACATAATTTGATATATTAAAGAAACAGAAGGTAGATTTGTAATTTTTTGTTTTATAAAATTTTGGAATTCGTTTTCTATTATTTTACAATATTAATATAATTACATCTTCTATAGTGAAATGTTTGACAATGACGGAAGTTGTTTTAGTATAATTCCACTGTTGAAAAATGATATTCTTTAAAAATGTGCTTTGATCGATAATATCGTACCTAATTTTTTGTCATAAAGAATATAAATACTTAACTTTTATTTTAATATAATTAATAAATGAATCAATTAATTGGTCTTTTTGGGATTAGAAAGTCATTTTTTGGTGTTTTCACTTATGACTCATGTTTTATTTTTTCCTCTTTACAAATAGAAATGCCAAATTACCTACCTCCATAATATAGTGAAGAAATCTAGGATGAATTTAGTAAAAAGGGTACAAGTTTAAACAACTTCACAAAATGGTTCGATAAGTTAAGATAGATTCTGATTTTGATTCTTTTTTTTTCAAAAACATGGTTTATTGAAATGGTAAAGGTGGGGATTTATGACAGGATCATAGGACCTTCCATTTATGTATCCCAATGTATTAAAATCGAAAGCAACCATTGTCTCGTCTCTGTGATGAGTGTTGTATGTCTCGTCTCTATGACGTGATGAGTGTTGTATGTCTCGTCTCTATGACGAGTTGTTTCTGGCTGGTGAACTGAACCCGTCTGCCTTGTTGATGAGTACCTTCCTTTTTTTTTCTTCCCTTTCCCCTCTGTTGTAAGACTCAGTCCTAATGGATGCGATAAAGAGAACATGGTGTAACTTTGCATATGCAAGAACTTCTACTGACGTTTTTTGAGATCCACATGTTTAATTAACTCTGATAACTGTCAAGTTATAGGGCGACATATTTCCTATCTAAAAACCCTTTTCTTGAAACACTTTTGATGGTATGAGAATTTTGATATGAGAATTTAGAGTTATTTTCATTAAAGAAAAATAGTTCCTTTACTCTGTTTTTGCTTTGTTTTCTACACCAGCATGAGTGAGTGGTCACCCTAATCTCGAGGTTGGGTTGATCCAAGCTCCCACCATGACGAAACCAAAAAGGTGTGCATGTTGAATTCATAAGTAGAAGAGTAGAACCAAGTGTATGTACCATTTAGAAGAAGAGAAGAGGTATAAGTTCTAGGAGCTCTCTGTGATTCAGGCACACTTAACTCGTTAGACGCACTTAAGAATAGTAGCTCCATGAAGGAGTTTTTCATCGTTGTAGAGCACTGTCTTTCTTGATACTTGGCAAGTTCAGTCGGTATATTGGATTGTTGTTGAGAAGATCCTTCCTCCATTACGCATAACCTAGATTGCCTCGTTTTACTATAAAAAGAACTAGTGAAAGCCATCCTCACGCCATATCATCACTACCTATCATACCTTTAGAATATATTCTTAATCATAAATTAATAGTAAGAGAATCACAAGAGCACTGAACCATCATGTGTATTTTGAGAACCAGTTTCTCGGGATACTTCAAAATTTTGATTTCACAACCAATACAACCTGCCTTCACATAAAAATCAAAACTTTACATTGAAAAGAGAGATTTTTCAAAGCAATTAACCTAAGATTAACAAACTAAGTAGAAGACCCATCTTAGAGAGACTAATTCTAAACTGATGATATACACAAGTAGTTTGGCTACTTGTTATAAGGTGGAATAGACATAATTTATAAATAAGGATGTACTCTTTTTCTTCAAAAGTGTTAAATAAAGTGACCGCTTCTGTAAAAAAAAAGAAAAAAAAGAAAAAAAAGAAATCGAAAGCAACCTTTACTTACATTGCTACGTTAATATTAAATCAACAAGGAACATAAAAACTTCAAGAAAATGGGCCTTTATGAGAAATTATAAAGAAACAAGACATCCTATTAAAACCATGGGAAGAATTGCAAGAGAAAAGAGAAATCACATCCTCTACAGAGAAATCAACGAGAGAAGTTGTGTTTCCAGTAGTTAGAAATCAAACAGAAATCATTGAATGCTTTTTGTCACTAGAAATCAAATCAACGCACTGATTTAAACATTATTTTTATTTTCAAATTATTTTAGTAATTTCTTTTTTCAAAAAAAACTAAATATATCCAAACCCACCTTACCCTGGCTCCCCGAAATGGTACTCAGGCCCAGCAGCAAAGCAGCACAAGAAGTTAAATTGAACAGTCCTCCTCCAATTGGGATTAAGACATTCAGTCAGCAACACAACTTTTTAAAAAACCGTTTTAAAACTGTTTTTTGTTCTCAAAAACAAAGAAAACATGTTCGGTTTCTTCCTCATTTTTTTTGGTTATGAAAAACACAAAGAATATAGAAAACACTAAATTCAAATAACAAAAAACAGTTTTCAGGAATCACCAATACGGTGTTCGTTTTCTATGTTTCCAAAAACTGTTCTCGAGATAACATTTTACAAAAACGAGAACCAAACATACCCCCTAACCTCAAAATCAAGCATAAACGTTAAATTGAACAGTTCTCCAATTGGAATTAGGCCATCACAAATTTTGAACACTTCGAACACAGAAAAAGAAGAAGAAGAAGAAACATTCAGTCAAGCACTTAAATGTGCTTGACAAATGACAATTATGTTTATTCAGGACGGCAGGGCCAACGCAAAATCTGGAGCCTGTGAAGAAGGCAAATATTATGAGAAAGCAAAATCCACACAACACCGTCCATAGATAAAGTTCTCGAAATGGCTGTCACAACATATACCTTGGTATTGAATTTCCCGCCAATCGTTTATCTCCATCTAGATCCTTTTCCTCAAGTCCATGCTAATTAAGGTGTAATTTGCTGCACATGCACTACTTTTTTGACAAAATTTGTAATACTACATCACACAGTCAAGCTCGTACTACATATGCTCTAAAATCAACAATGTAATTTTCTGCACTAATGAAGTTCTTTTTATAAAAATGGTGTTTGAATAAAACAGATTTGAATCTTATAGCCATTGGATAGATCAATGGACTTTCAGGAAAAAAGGGAGAAGAAAAAGAAGAATCACTTAGCCATATATATAATAGAAACTCAGAAGGAAAGGAAAGAAAGGGGTGTGGCTTACGAAATGCTTGAGATAAATGTTTAGTATCTTCTACAGCATATCCATTGAACAAAGTTGCAAAGAAGCCCAACCAGGTTGTGCGTACGGTCATCTTCATCATCTTATGTCAACAACATTATTGATACGATTCTGTGCCAGCCCAGATCCATTGAGGACTCCGATCGTCGCTATGCTCAAGAACTGTGTGTGGTGATAGCTTGTTTGTGCACTGGCACTAGCATCTTCGCAGTGATCATCATTATACTCTATCATTAGCTGATTATACTCTTCCCATCTTCTATGAGCATCATCAGTATCAATATCAGTATCAGTATCTTCTGGGATGTCCTGTGCGTATATAAGATGGATCCCACACTCTTTCACTTCTACTGGTAAATTGTCAAGCCCATGAAATGAAGCCTTGAGAGGTCTCCATTTGTTTGACCAATAGTGCTTCTCAATAGCAAGCTTGGGATAATAAGCCACACACATTTGATTTGATCCAACACAACATTTGAAGCGGAAGAACCTGACATCATCCACGTCCCAGTACCCAGATTCTTCACCATCACCACAGAAATTCAATTTGCAGTTCAACCAATCAGGAATACAAACAGAGTATATAGCAAATCCTAAGAAGTCATTATTTTTGTGCCAATCCAGAGGAAGCTCTACTGTTATTTGAGATACTTTTTCTCGATGTCTTATCCACTCTGGAATTCCATTATTTCCGGGAGTAAAAACTCTGATTGCCTTTTCCCAATAAGAGCCACATTCCAACTCCTGCACAGAAGTAGGGTGTAAATACAATGTCTTCATGAAGAAGAGCTAGGGGTAAATTAATATTATGTTGTGAAACATCATACGTACCTTGATTGCTGATTTGAAGCATTTGAGCATAGAAAAACCAAGAAGAAGCGAAAGACTAGACAAATTTTCCAAGCATGTGCAATCATGGAATTCGTTGAAGCTTGGTGCAGTGACTCAAGTTAAGGAATCTCGGCTTAGAAAGTTGAATGATGTCTGCAGCTATGCTACTAAAACATTCTATGCTTAGATTTAGACCTGAAACTCCCAGATCCTCAGGACGTTGCAAACTCCCCAGATTCTCAGGAAATTTCTCAATTTTTGTACATAAATTGACATTTAGCACTTTAAGAGAGCTCAATTTACAAATGCTTTCTGGAATGTTCACAAGGTTGCTGCAATTTTCTAGACTCAAATATTGAAGCCCTCGTAGATGTTCAATTGATGATGACAGCTCTTTTATGGAAGTTCCACTCAAATAGAGGCGTCTTAAATTTTCCATATTCTCCGAGATTTTTGGAAACACCCTTAGGTTTGAACAGCTAGAGCAAGAGAGTCTCATAAGAGATTTCAAATAACCAATGCTTTCAGGAAGACGCACAAGGTTGTTGCAATCTGTCAGATCCAAATATTGAAGCCTTTGTAGGTATTGAATCGATTCTGGTAGTTCTTCTATAGCAGTTCCATCTAATTCAAGCTGTCTTAAATTTCCCATATCCCCAAAGATTTCTGGAAAGCTCCTTAATTGAGAACAGCCTGAGCAAAAGAGAGCTGTAAGGGATTTCAACTCACAAATGCTACTTGGAAGACTCCTAAGGTTGTTGCACTGTGTCAGATTCAAAAATTGAAGCCCTCGTAGATTCGCAATTGATGACGGTAGTCCTTCTATAGCAGATTCACCCAAATTAAGCTGTATTAAATTTTCCATATTCTCCCGTATTTTTGGAAACTCCCACAGATTTGAACAGCCAAAGCAAGAAAGAGTTGTTAAAGATTTCAGATTACAAATGCTCTCAGGAAGACTGACAAGGTTGTTGCAATATTCCAGATTCAAAAATTGAAGGCCTTTTAGATGTTGAATCGACGCGGGTAGTTCTTCTATAGCAGTTCCATCTAAATGAAGCTCTTTTAAATTTCCCACATCCTCAAGGGTTTCTGGGTAGCTGTTTATAAATCCAGGACAGCCTAAGCAGAGGAGAGGTGTAAGGGATTTAACTCATCCCATTGACATTCCCACTCGATAGTGGGCATCATTGATTCACCAGCAGAGGCAGGGTTGTTGTGTTCATGAGCATGGGAGGCATATATAAGGTGGATCCCACACTCCTTCACTTTCATTGCTTTACCATCTGAGCAGCTACTAATTGAAGTCTGCAATTGCTTCCATTTATTCGACCGAAACCTCTTTTGAATAGCCACCTTGGGATAATAAAACATCCACATAATATCAGGGCAGTTGCAAGGGAATGTAATCCAGAGATTAGCCACCAACTGACGTTCATGACCAACCAAAGTCAAATCACACTTGAAGTAAGTTTCATCCATCTTCCATTCCGCCTCAGATTCATTATCAAGTACTGGATCATAAATAGAGTACAAAACAAAACCCAACAAGTCACTATCTTTATACCAATCTTGGGGAAGCTTTGCTACTACTTCAGATCCCTTTTTCTGAGGCCTTATCCATTTTGGAATTCCACTACTTCCAGAAATTAATACACTAACTCCAATATCTTGTAGTTGTCTACCATTATAGCTACATTCCAAATCCTGCAGAAAATAAAATCAACATGTCATGAATCCCCATGTCTAACTATATACTAAAAAAAACAGAAAAAAGAAAGTGGTAAGAAATCAAAAGTACCTGAATCACTGATTCGAAGCATTTGAATAGTGAAGATGAGAGTAGAGGTGATGAAGTTTCTAGCAATCTGCACCCATGTACATCTAAGACTCTCAAACTGGACGGAAGCTCTGCAATTTGTTCTAGTCTAAGGCAATGACTCAAGTAATCTCAACATAGAAAGTTGATTGATCCCAGTAGGTATGCTCCTAAAACGATTTGCATTTAGATGTAATTCTACCAGAGATGATAGGCGCCAAATTTCATTAGGGATTCCTCCTTCATCTATTTTGCAGTAACCTAGATCTAATACTTGTAATGAGTACAAGCAGCAAATATCACTCATGATTACCCCTCTGTGCATTAGATTTGACTCAGATAGATATAGCTCCTTTAAGGAGCATAAACCTGACAGAGAAATCCATAGGCTACACGTCGAATTTAAGCTATGAGCAAAAAGAGACTTCAAGCTTTTGAGCCTACCCAGGTTTCGTGGAAATATGAGGAGTTTTGAACAGTAACTGACATCGAGATATTGAAGAAAGCATAAATTACAAATACTTTTTGGAAGAGTCACGAGTTCTTGGCAACCTCTTAGATTCAAAATATGAAGCCTATTTAAATGTTCAATTGATGACGGCAGCTCTTTTATAGCTGTTCTGTCCAGGTGAAGCTCCCTTAAGTTTTGAACATTTGTTAAGACTTGTGGAAAGCATCGTAGTTGTGAACAATCAGAGAGAAAGAGTGATTTTAGGGATTTCAACTGATCCCAAATGCTTGTCGGAAGACTCTCAAGTTTTTTGCGTCTCGCAAACATAAGGTATCCAAGACAACAGCAGTGGGTATGCATGATAGTTGGTTGATTGGATTTGGCTGACCCTTTAAACAAAGCTTCCGATTTTCCACATTCCTCTGACAATCAGTGCAGCTAACATCCCTCGACTGTACCGTCGGATCGTATGCATATATCGGTTGGAACCCACACTTGAGCACCTTACATCTGTTAGGAGCCGAAAAGCAAGCTTGAAGAGATTTGAATTGATTAGAGCGATAGATCTCCATAATGGCAACCTTGGGATACAATGTCACCCACATATGTTTGGGGCATCTCTGTGATGGCAGGGTTTACAACTAGTACCACATTGGAGCTCTTGGCTTAATTTGTGAGGAGCTTTATATCCATCACCAATGACCAATACGCAATTTAACTCAGTGGAGATCGAATCATGTGCAGAATCTCTTTCAGGTATGACCTCACAACATATAGCAGCTCCTAAGAAGTCATTATTTTCATACCAAACTTTTGGAAGCTCTATATTTATATAAAATCCCTCTTCCTGATTCCTTATCCACTCCGGAATCCCACTGCTTACCTGAACGACCATACAAATTCCTTGGCCACAATACCAAGAATCAATGAGGAATACTTTATCTGAACTTCTCTTGTATTCCAAATCCTGCAAAACACACAAGGTATGCCATTATGTGAGTTTTTTATGCAATGGATAATAGGGCACCAACTTAAACTTGGTCTTGTTGGTATTTAAAGTGTAGTTAATTCTTTATAGTCATGAGATGTTAAATCAACTTCAAAATACGATTATGAGGAAGTTAATATTGTGCTTTGGGTCTAGGTGGTTATAGTGGTCCTTACTTGAGCTCATATACATCGATGTCATGATTTATGATTGATTAGCTTTTGCTTCACTTATATGGATAAGAATATTTTGAAAATTTTATAATGTTGCTAAAAAAAGTGAATATCTAAACCAAATGTAATATTTTTCTAATGCAATAATTTAGATTTTTCCTTTTTGATAAAAATTGTCCTTTTTCTTCCATTGCATAGGATAGAATGACTTAAAGGAGATTTTCATGCACATAATCAAAGCTCGGGATCGATAAGGAAAAAAGTGATTAGGGATTTTCAACAAATGGACCTATGATCTAGTGTATCATCTTGATATACCATTTTTTATCGAAGCCACTTGTGCTGGTTGATAAAATGGCTTATCTAAATAGCTTATTGGCCTACCTACCACACATGGGCATGCGATTTTGGATAGAATTTTGATTATCATATTTTGTATTTTTGCACTTCTCTAATTATATTTTTTAAGCTTATGTTTCCAGTACCCATTTGTGGATTGGTATAGGATAGGTATTAATGGGAAAGAACATTGAAAAAAATAGTTGATACAGGAAAATTAAAGCATACCTGATTTGCTGATGTGAGGCAATTCACCAGAGAATGCATCGGTGGCAATGAGGTCCCAATTGAGTTGTGCACATCTAAAAGTCGTAGACTTGAAGGAAGCTCTGGAATTTGTGAAAGCTTCTTACAGTGATTCAAGCCAAGGGCTCTTAGGTTAGACAGTTGACTGATACCCACAAGCATGTCAGTGAGAATTCCTCCTTCCTCTGTATTGCACCCACTTAGATCTAATACTTTCAATGAGCATAGATGGAAAATTTTATTCAAGACTCCTTCAATTAGATTGCAGTTTCTCAGACTTAATTCTTCCAATGCGTTCAAGCGGTTATCTCTCTTTATTACTCATGGTATTAGATTGCATTCATCTAAACATAGTATCCTTAAGTGAGATAAACCAGACAAAGAAGGCAATCGACAACTAACAGATCTCAAATAAAGATTCTCTAGACATGGCATTCTCTCCAAGTCCTCCGGCACTCTGCTTTGCTACTCTTCACATTAGAGTTCTAAGAGAACTCAAATTACAAATGCTATCAGGGAGACTCTCAAGGTTTTTACAGTGGTTCAAATACAAGTGACGGAGGTCTTGAAGAAGTTCAATCGATGATGGTAGATCTTTTATAGTTGTTCCATCTAATCTAAGATCCGCTAGTTTTCCAATATTGCGCTTGATTTCTGGAAAACTGGTTAGTTTTGAACAACCATTGCAATTAAGATGTAAAAGGTGTTTCAACTTATGAATGTCCCCAGGAAGAGTCTCAAGGTTCACACATCCTATAAAATTCAAGGGGAAAAAAAAAGAAGGTTAGTTCATAACCCTTACATGTTATTAGAAATCAAAAGAGATGGAAACATAGTAGAGGAACAGAGAGAGAAAGAAGGAAATTTCATTCTGCATTACCAAAATATCAAAGCATGAAGAACAAGATAACCAAGCTGAAAAGGGGGAAAAATCTTCACCATACACATGTCCCCCCAACAGCCTTATCCAAAAAATAAAGAAAAGACAATTAATCCTAAAGGTTAGTCTTCAAGACATGTGCGGGAGAAACATTCAGTCTATATTTGGTTCCCGACAGAAATTGAGAAAAAAAAATGCAAAGAGAAGAAAATATAAAAAGAGAGAAAAAGTGAAAGCATATAATTTTAAAAAATAGACTTAAGTTAATAAATCATTTGTATTTTCTACTTCAAACTTATCTTATCTATCTTAACAATACAATATAAAAAATTAACTAAATAAAAAAAGTGTAAGCTTCTAACTAAGTAATTTTTATTTTTATTTGAATTTTTTCATAAAACAACTAAATATAAAGAATTAAATAAAAAATTCTACTTCAAACTTATCTATCTTAACAATACAATATAAAAAATTAAATAAATAAAAAAAGTGTAAGCTTCTAACTAACTAATTTTTATTTTTATTTGACTTTATTTGAATTTTTTTTCATAAAACAACTAAATATAAAGATATATATTTTTCCTTAATTAATAAATTAACTTGTACAACCTTAAAGAAGAAGAATCTCCAAATTTGGCATGGTTGAGAATTCCGGTTAATGAGCTATTGTGAACCATTGAGATTCACACGTGTTAATTTTTTCAGACACTGCAACAAAATATAATTTCTTTTAATGAATCATTTTTAGAAGACTTTAAAATATAAGAAAATAAGAGAATAAATAAATAATCATACCAAGTTTCCTTCCCAAAGTCCTTTTATGTTGCAGATCAAACTGAGTTCAACAAGACTGTTTGCATGAAAATTTGATGGTAGAGATGCTAAAGAATAACCAACCCAAATGAGACTTGTCAAGTCATGAGAAGGAAATGCAAAATCTTCAGAAAGTTGCACTCGATTGTTATAGATGGCAAGCACTCTAAGTCTAGTCATTCTTTTGAAAGCTTCAGATGTAAACTTTATCTCATGTTCTGATGTGCACTGATCATTAAGAAGCATCCCTTCAATTTTCTCAGTCCCCTATATATAAAAGAAAGAGTGTAAAATAAGCTAACCCCAATAATTATAAATAAAACCTTAATAAGATGATATGGATAAATAACTTTCAACAAAAAGTATTGTTAAACTATATCTATGCATCTACTGTGATTTATTGTTAATACTCACAACACTTTATGTTTCCCCATAATCAGCTTCTCTCCTGCTCATTAGGACATTCTTTATAAACAATTTCCTTACCCATTTGGGTTAACGAATCATGCATCTCTATTCTTTTGTTTGTTGAAATGGTTATGAGACACCTATCCACCAGAGCATTTATTCCACTTTCTGCTTTGAATCCGGAACCATCCAAAACTTATGTTACTGTTTCCACAGGACATCCTTTGAAGAAACATGCAATGTCCAAAAATATCATCTTTTGTGTACGATCCAATCCATCATAACTTAGTTTAAGCACATTTGTAATTTCGTTGTTAGGCACTTCTGCCAGCTTCTTCAATTCACTTTTCCAATCTTTTACTCCCTTTCTGAATAAAAGAGAACCCAAAACTTTCAGCGCTAATGGAAGACCATCAGCATATCGTACTACTTGGATAGAGAGATCTCCGTAACCTTTCCCAGGAAGATGTTGTTTAAAGGCATAAGAACATAAAAGTTGAAGAGCTTCGAAATCATTTAATTTGTCAACCCCATACATATAATCCACTCCATGTGCGGTTAGCAAATATTTTTTTCTGGTTGTTATGATGATTCTACTTCCTTGACCAAACCAAGAATGCTTTCCAACTAAGTGCTCTAACTGTCTCGAATCATCTATATCATCAACAAAAACAAGAACCTTTTTGGAGGAAAGCTTGTCCTTTATTACTTTGACACCTTCATGAATATTCTTCAAAGTCAGTTGTCCTTTTACCCCTAGAGTATCATCAAGAAGTTGTTGTTGTAACTTAAGTAGACCAGAATCTTTGGTGGATTCTTCTCTGACATTTGTGAGGAAGCTAGTACTTCGGAATTGATTGGAAATTTTGTTATAAAGAGCAGTGATGATGGTAGTCTTGCCAATTCCACCCAGCCCACAAACCCCAACCATACGAACACCATTTGACTGAATCTCTAACCCCGATACTAGTCTTTCTAAACGAGAATCCATTCCAACAATGTTCTCATTAACATCTAAAACCATAGGTATGGTTCCACGGATTTCCTTAATAATATCTTGAATAATCTCTGATTCATAGCTGCCAATTGCAAATCATAACAGAATATGCATTTTGCATTAGCATTAGTTGCAAATGACTATAGATCATATGGAGAAAATTTAATGATGCCTAAATTTTCAACTATAACTTGTTAGAGGTAATAAGAACTTAATTAAATTAAAAGGAAATAAACCACACCTATTGAACTACATAAAAGTATACTTTCATTATTTTTTATAAGTGCACATATGAAAGAATTGACAAAAGAAAATGAAAAATATGATTAATTTGCATTAGCAGAAGTGGAAAAGGAAACTTAAATATTTGTATTAGCTTGTGGAACTCAATCTTTTAGAAGGTTCAAAATAAACTTGACATGTCTATAATATTATTATCACCTATTTTTTAATAATGGATTTCATCAGTCAAATAACTACTGATCTGCATTCAATCTATTTTGGACCTAATAATTTTCATGTTGATTAGATAGTCAGTTACCACATTAATCTTCTATACATTCATGACTTTGTCTCACCATTTATTTGGAGAAAGGTCCCCTTTGATCTGTTCCTATTTGTATATAAATTAAATTTTATCAATCTAGTATTACTTAAGTTTCAATCCTATTAAGTGTGTCTCCATATATTTCTAAAAAGATAAAGCACAATCATGAGGAAAACTTCATACATTTGATATTCCTCAACAATACCTAGCATTCGACTTAAGTAAAAAAAACATTTGACAACATTAATTTTAAAGGAGAAAGGCTAGTACTTTGAATGAGAAGGTGAAAAGAAGTTACAATTACCTGTCGACCTTCACATCATATCCAGCCAGTTTGCCTGCTTCCCTCATGGCAGTCTTCCATCTTCTTATCTTTTCCTTTTTCTCCTCATCTGCATTTTCCTCATGACGGGTAAATGCTTCTTTATAAATCTCCCTTTGGTTTCGCACTTCAGACGGATCCACATGATAGAAAATTCAACAACCTTTGCCCCTTTCTCCTCTTTTGCAGCCTGCGATCTGACCTAGCTCTCGTCCAAACACCACTTGGAATCAGCATAGTTTTTTGAGAACACAATAACGGCAATCTTTGATTCTTCAATAGCTTGTAAGAGCTCTGGTGCGATTTCTTCCCCCTTTCGAAGGCCTTCATCGTCTCTAAAGGTTTCGATATTGCAGCGATTCAAAGCCCAATAGAGATGATCGGTGAAGCTTCCGCGAGTATCTTTGCCTCTAAAATTCAAAAACACATCCCAACTCCATCGAGAATGAGAATCAAAAGTGGAAGAAGAAGAAGAAGAAGAAGAAGAGGGCATCATGTGGGTGCTGATACTGGAGGCCAAAGCTCAACAGAAATTAGAAGAAAAATAAAGGGTTTTGGGTATAGATGAGCGGCCAAACAAATTTCCTTCGCCTTATATAAAGCTTGGAACGTCGTCACCGGAGCCAGAAGAAAAGGGCAGGGGTGCTGAACCCTTATTACAGTGGGCAACAGAAAAATAAATAAATAAACATATTTAAATATTTTTTAATTATAATTACATTAAAATTTTAAAAGTCAGTGGAGGCAAATGCGCATACGGTGGATCCGCCGTTCCTTGTGGGTCATGACTGTGTACCTCAATTATTCTGAGCTTTGGATGTATTTATTTATTTTTTTTTTTGCTTAAAGATACTAAAATAATTTGAAATTTAAAATAATACTCAACTAATGCCGCAATTACTGTGAATCTGATGTGTTAATTGCACATTATTTTCATTTTCAAATTATTTAATAATTTAAAAATTTTAGATATGGTTCCAAACTCATTATTCCCTTTAACTTTTATAAACTAGTTTTACTTTCGTCTATTTAAAAATATTTTAAAATATATGTCAATAGTTATATCTTGAAATATTATTTTATTTATTAGATTAATAATATCAACTAAAATTTTGTTTATGGCTAAAACTAATTTGAAATAAATAGACAAGAAATTTTTAAAAAATATAATTAGACAAATGATTAAAAATTAAATACAATTAAAACATAAAAATAAATATTTAATAATGATTAAAGCCAAAAAAAAAAACCTTTTGAGATCTGAAGAAAATATTGACTCTCATCATTAAAAAAAAAAATTTATTTGCTTTAATTGGAAGAAATTAAAATAAGTGTCTCTGGGTTGGAATATTTTATAAAATAAGCTCATGATAGCTAGTGCATGTGATGATTCGCAAGAGTAACCTTCATCATTTCTCTTAACTCTTTTCTTTTCCTTTTTAGCGGTCAATAATGGTTGACACTCTTGCTTTTTCAATTTCACATATGTTCTTTTCTTTTATTTCTAGTTAATTTCTAAAATCTAAAAAAGAAAAAAAAAAGTTATCAAATCTATGGGTGGCGTTTATTAAGGAACTTTCCGAAAATTAATAAAGAAATTAAAAAAAAATCTTCAAAAAATATAGTTTAAAAAATAATCATAAATATAATATAGTTTTTTAAAATTATAGCAAATGTATCTTTAAAAGACACTTTCACCATTAATTGAAAACTTTCCAAAATTATAACATTTCAATAATTTATAAAGTGTAACCAGAGACTTCGAACCTAAATTTAAAAATTTTAAAATTATAGAAATTGTCTTTTCAAAATATACTTTCGGTATTGATTCAAAACTATGAATGTGTCTTTTTAAAAGAAAATTTTTTAATATAACATTCTGATTTAAGTGTATTTTTAAGAGACAATTTCTAAAAATTCAAATTTTTTAAAATGATCGAAAATGTCTCTTCAAAAGGCATTTTAGTATTGATTCAAAACTTTGAAATTATAAAGTGTTTTTGAAAAGGCAACTTGGTATAACAATTCATGATTTAGAAAGTGTCTCTTCACTTTTAGTATAACATTTCAACAATTTAGAAAGTGTCTCTTTAAGAGACACTTTCTAAAAGTTCAAAAAATTGAAAGTGTAATCGAGCTTTAAATTGAAAAATTTTAAATTATAGAAATTAATGCATTCGAAAAGGCAGCTTTCATTGATATTAAAACTTTCAAAATTATGACGATGTATTTTCAAAATACACTTTTAGTATAATATTTAAACAATTTAGAAAGTGTTTTTTCAAAAGACACTTTTCGTTTTCTAAGTTTTAAAAAAATGTTTTTTCAAGAGACACTTTGAGTTTAAATTAAAAATTTTGAAAGTGTCTCTTCAAAAGATACTTTTTGTGTAAAATTTTCAAATTTTTTGAAAGTATATTTTGAAAAGACACTTTTAGAAAATGTCTTTCCAAAAAACACTTTTCATGTGGAAAAAACTATATTACATTTAGGAATATTTATAAACTTATATTATTTAAGGAATTTTTTATTTTTTGTACATTAAATGTCTAAAAAGCCCGTTTATTAAGGTTAAAAGATGTGCGTTATTCACCTAATTTGTCTTTTCCGTAATTAACAAAATTACGGTATAAATTAACTAAAGGTTTATTGAGTTAATAGCTAGTCAAGTAAGGTAAAGCTAACAACGTTGGCAATACTATAAATTTAAATTCTAGGGAAGAATTAAAGACCATGCTCAAAACTCATAAATTTAAATTATCATAACCTTTTTACATTTTGCAGTTGCCAGTATTATTCATAGAGGCACATAAATTAACGAATATTGTAGTTACTTATAAATCTTATAAATTTAATCCCAAATAATTTATAGGTCGTGATAGTAATGGACAGGAAGGTGGGCGCCTCTAAAACGGAAAGAAAGAAAGTGATCATCAATACCATAAAATTCAAAAGTTGTCATGAAAGTAATTTGTTTTAGGGCATAGTGGTACTTAGTGGGAAATATAATACTCGGAGCATTCTTTCTTTAGCTAAAAAATAAATGTGAATTGAGTTGGCATTTTTACCATTTTAGAAAAACCAAAAGGTTCCTGCATTGAGCTTTGTAGCCCTCCAAAAGGCTCCAATTTCATCTTTGATAGCAAAAAACCATCCTCGCATAGAGAAAGTGATTAAAATGATCGAGGCTATTTCTGTCCCTAGCTACCAGTTTATCCTATACAAAAAATCCTGCATAAATAATCTTATATCTTATGGTGGGAAAGGTTGACCCTCAGATGGCCACTAAAATGATGGAGGCCATTGCTGTCCCTACTCAGTAGGATGGTTTTTCTTCCTCAATTATTTATTCTTAGCTATGAATGATAGCTAATGTAGTTCACATCACATGAGTAAAGACCCTACCTCCATACTCTTGACTCTTTTCTTTTCCTTTTTAGCTGTTCATAATGGTTGACACTCTTGCTTTTGCAGTTTCACATATGTTCTTTTCTTTTATTTCCAATTAATTTTCTTAAATGTAAAAAAAAAAATGATCAAATCTTTGTGTGGCTTTTTTGGAAAGAAAAAAAAAAATTTATTGATTGAAACTTATAATAGATTCATAGATCCAAGATACAAATAGCTAAAAATCATACATGATTAAATAATATTTAGGTTAATAACATAATCAATTGACATAAAGCCTACAAATTTGATAATATGGTAATTAGAATATGTACGACTCCAATTCTTAAACAAACTAACCACTATAATTTGATGTCTTGGCCGGTCGAATCCGTTTCAACTGTTCATCAGCGTGTCTTAGATCGATAGGATGGTGACAAATCAAATAACGATAAAGCAGCTGACAACACAAAAACAAGATTAAACTAATCTTACATTGGAAGAACCACTTTAGTAAAAAAGAAAATAAAAGAAAAAGATGTAGATGGGTGATCAAAAAATCACCACTCTTTACTTAGAGAAAATAAACTAAAAAAGAACAAAATGAGAGAAAATGAGAAAAGGGGCAGCTTTTATTAAGGTCATAAGATGCGTGAACATACATTAAATTGAAGTTATTCACCTAATTAAACAAAATTAATTAAGGTAGAAATTAACTAAAGGTCTATTGAGTTGATAACTAGTCAAGTCAAGCTAACAACTTTGCACATTTCATGTTTGATTTTTTTTTAAATCCTGAAAATATAATAAGTACTCATGTTACAAAAGCTACAGAAAAATTTGAAAGAATCACAAAACCTTCGTGAAATTCTAAGGAAGATAGACCATTCTCAAAACTCAAAATTTAAATTATCATAACCATTTTGCATTTTGTAGTTGTCAGTAATATTAATAGAGGCACATAAATTAACGAATATTGTAGAAGTTATAAATCTTCTAACATGAATCCCAAATAATTTATAGGTTGTAATAATAATGGACGCGAAGGTGGGCGCCTCTAAAATGGAAAGAAGAAAGTGATCAACAATACTACAAAATTCAAAAGTTGTCGTGAAAGTCATTTGTTATAGAGCAAATAGTAGTAAGTGGGAAAGATAATAATACTAGGAGCGTTCTTTCTTTAGTTTAAAAAATAAATGTGGGTTGAGTTGGCATTTTTAGCATTTTAGAGAAGACTTAATTCTAAGATCATTAGTGGGTAGGAATTAGGAATAGTGAGTTCACTAAAAAGAACGAGTTTAAAGTAAAAATAATTTATTTAAAAATAGATATATACATGTAGTCTTTTTCTTCAAAATATTCACAAAACAAATGTTTTTACTTTCTAAAACCGCATTTACCAAATGCGGTTTTGAAAATTAACCTTAAAACCGCATTCACCAATTGCGGTTTTAAAATAAATAAAATCGCAGTTGGTGAATGCGATTTTAAGGTTAATTTTTAAAAACACAGTTGGTGAATGCGATTTTAAAAAGCAAAAGAACTAGTTTTATGAATATTTTGAAACGAAGTCTATGTCATTTTTTTTTCTAAAATGAATTACTTTAATATGAAACTCAAAAAGAACTTTCTCCTTGGTATTCCCAATCCCAGCCCCACAGTCCCAAAATCCGCTTTGGCTACCATTTCACACCTTAAGTCTAAAAGCTCCAAGTGGAAAAGACCCCAAACATTATTTTTTATTTTTGTATTTGAATGGTTACCGATTACTAACTTTCTATTAAAATATCAAAATAAAATTTTATGAGAAATTGGTTTAAAAGGGACAAAAAAACAAAAGTTATTTGTAAAACTAACATCTTGTAAAAGAAACCTTGAAAATATCTCGTTTCGAACAAAAATGCCCTTAAAAGTGTAAAGATAAATTCAACATGATAACAAAATGCCCAAGGTCATTTTGTCCAATCCCACATATTATAACTAAATGTTGAAGGACATTTTTATCCGAAAGTGTGTCTTTTTATAATTATGTTTAGATTTCAATAAAAGATATTAGTTTTACAATTTTTGTTGGAATTTATCCCATTTAAACCATTATCCCAAAATTTATTTGCTTTGTGTGATAGCACAATTAGGGGAAGAGGATAGGTGGCACATTCACAAAAGATCTTATTAGGTTAGGTCCTTAGCCTATTGGGAATAAAGTCGAAAAAGACAAATAAATACCCCGCAATCTCTGGGGCTCCAAGATCATTAATTAATAGAAAGAAGGGATTCTATTTGTAGTAAATGTTCTTTGTTAATGTTGACAAATTAACTCACATCCATTTTACTCTGAGATTACAATATATATTTAAAGAATGGTCAATAATAAGATCCCTTAAATTAGGCTAACCATAAAAAAGAATTCCTAAAATCAGGAAATCTGATTGCAAGAGTTCTATTGGGAATCTTCCCAAAGGTTCCCATATATATGGAACTTTACCTAGATTCTTGATGAAAGAATCATGGGTCAGCTTTTACAAGAAAGGAAAAAATATCTAGGAGAAATCAGATGTATATGGAGGGAAAAATAACTGGTCATTTCTTAGCCTATGCTTCTAACAGTCAGATTTAATAGAATGGTTATGTTGTAAGTCTTAAAGTAGGGTTGTGGGTACCATAACTGGTTTATTTTGTTTCACTTGTATGGTATTAATTTACTGTATTCACCGATTCAGTGTGAAACTGCTCTTACACATACACATACATATACACATTGTTATTTTCCTTATAGAAAACAAACATATGTTGGAATTATTTCATGAAATATGGACCAGTATAATCAACATAATCCCATAATGCGTCACTGCCAAGATTAAAGTGCATGTGACATAATTCTGTAACTATAATGATAAGTAAACTTTTATAAGCGTATTCTCACTTATTTTTTACTATCCCATCGAGTCAAGACACAATATTGTCTCATATCCCAATATATAGGCCCAATTTTTTTAAAGAAATGTGATATGCTATAATGAACCATGGATATAAAAACTGAAAGGGTGACTGGGACAAAAAAAGGGTTAATGAGGAAACAAGCTTCCATATCCTTTGTCTTTTACCCATTTTCTGGATATATAAAAAAATTATATAAAAAAAAAAACCCCTTGGTAGTCTCCATTGTAAAAGATTAGGGTTTAGGGTTTACAAATCCCAATGTTGTAATCACTATGATTGATATGTATTTTAAATACAAAAAAAAAAAAAAAAAAAAAAATTGGTGCACGTTTCATAATTGAGAGGCTGTCTATTTGGTGCACTTTTCAGAATTGGGAGGCTGTCTATCAACCCTTTCTGAGGATCCTTGTATAAATGTTGTGTAGCTTTGAAGATGAGAATGTAAAAAAAAAAAAATCATCTTTCTAAACTATTTCATCTTTTCGATAAAATTGAAAGAAAAATAATAATAACAATCGGGTCACACATGCATGTTTCACAGAAAACTCAGATTCAACATAACAACATATTACAAAAGAATTTATTATGCATATTAATCTTGCTTTGATATCAATTGAAAGAAATATATTAAATATATACGAATCAAAATATGCATATTAATTCCTTTAAAGCATAAAATATACTAACCTCCAAACACATTCATTGATAAATCATATCTAAAATCTTAGAGATAAAATATCGCGAATAGTGCCTATGGATACACTACTCTCAAACCACTCTCTACTGCTTTCTTAGAGCCCTAATCACAAGGATACTCACATAACTTGTTTACTTGCTCTAAATCTTTTTTATAGTTTGTGCAAGTCATAATGGATGGGCAAATAATCCTCTTTCTATGTATGCATTCTCACTTATCTTTGACTATCCCATTGAGTCAAGATACAATATTGTCTCATATCCCAATATATAGGCCCAATTTTTTTTAAAGAAATGTGATATGCTATAATGCACCATGGATATAAAACCTGAAAGGATGACTAGGACAAAAAATGGGTTAATAAGGGAACAAGCTTTCATATCCTTTGTCTTTCATATTGTCTTCCATTCAACGATTCCATATGACCTTTTGGATATATACCAACTATTAACAATGCAATTCAACAAATAAACCAATTCACATAACATTTCAGTCCAACACATATCCCATTCATTTCAAATGTCACTAACAAATGTTTTACATAAATTTAAGTACAACAATAAATAAGAAGATCATTGTTACAATATACATAGAACTCCACCTGGTTTTAGTGTAACAGGCAGCAACTCCATCTCCATTTTTCATTTCATCTCCATTCTTCATTTTCTATTGCATTTTTCTTTTCTTTTAGTTCATTACACTAAACCATTCCAGCATGAAACCGACATTCCTTCATAACCTTAATATCTTCTAACAACTGTCTTGTTTTCCTTCTTTAAATAGTTCATGACCACCTTTACGCTCTCAGACACATCTAGATCAACCCATACAAAGATCTGGCATCCCTTCCCACATCCCTTATCCTTTAAGAAGTACAACCAAAATCAGTACATTCAACTGATAAATTAGAAAAAAAATAAGAAAGATGAACAACCACTACATTCAATTGATAACTTACAACAAAAAAAAATAAAAGAAAAATCAACACTTATCAGGGACACTTAAATTATACCATGACAGCTTTATAAATACGCTTAGTGATAATAAAATAAAAGCATATTTTTTCAGAATAAAATAATGCTAAAAATAAAATAAGCAATAATCTGAAATTAATTCAAAAGTCAAGGGTAAATTGGTAATTTACCAATCCAGGACCCAAAGGTCATATGATAAGAATATTATAGGTTAATATAGAGATAAGAATAAGTTATATTTGCAAATAAAATGGAGTTGAAGGACCAAAAGGCAAAAAAGGAGTGAAATTGCCTGTAATAGGATAAGGCCAAACATGGCCTTAGAAATATCTCATTTGGCATTTGAAGAAGTAAATACAAGGGGAGTAGAAGAGAAGAGAAGAGAAGGAGAAGAAGAAGAAGAAGAAGAAGAAGAGAAGAGAGGAAGGAAGAAGGAAGGAGAAAAGAAAAGCAAAGGTATGAAATTTTAGTATGGAATTGTGTATGGAATGTTTGGAACTTTTGTATGGAATACTTGGTTGAAATTGTTTAGAACATGTATGGAGTTCATGTTTGGGTTAGTACTTTTTCCAACCAAATTCTTTGTCTATATGTAGGTTAGGAAAAAACCTAACTTATAAATGTGTTATATGGTTTTTGGTTTGTCAAACCCTTAAATCTATTTAAAAATTAGACAGAAATGTCATTTTAAGAGACGCTGTCCGTTTTTTAAACCCATTGCTTTTGTTTTAGTTACAACTAGGCTATCACTTATCTAAATTGAGTGATTCAAATTTCTGCAAACTAGACTTTAGGAGAACAAAAGATCTCTGGAAATAAGGGTATCCAATTGATCCCATTGGACCTGTAAATTGGGCTGCAAGTGAGGCTTCTATTTTCTAGGTCAATTCTAGTTCGGCCGATATAGCTGGTTTCGAATAGTTTTGGTATTTAGGCCATAAGTTAAGTTTCACTTATCCAAATTGAGTGATTCAAATATATAGTTAAACTAGACTTCTAGGAAAACAAATCTCCTTGAAATAAGTGTATCCAAATTTGAACCACATTGAACCTTAAAATTCACAAAGTAAGGGGAACACCTGCCTCGAAATCTGCCTCATACAACCCCCTCTGGAATGGAGTAATCTGGTTGTTTAAATCATAACTCTTAGTTATAATTGGTCTAAAATGAGGTGATTAAAATTTTGTACAACCAGACATCTAGGAGAACAACTTTCATGAAGAAATTATGATAAAATTCGTCTCTTAACATTCCAAGAAAATTAAATATAGGACACAATTCAGACAGTTCCTAAAATTGTTCAGAGTTAAATTGAATGTTTAGACCATATCTCCCAAATTAAAAGTCCAAATGATATGATGTCTAAACCATAAGAAACTTAAGACATAGGGGTATATTGAGTTAGATTATCACTTTCTCTAACAATCCCTTTTACATAATCAAAATTGTAGTCGAAAATCGACTTGGGAACTGCCTCGAACTGTTTAGACAGAATTGGTTATAGAAATTGAAATTGTATAAAGGCTATATAAATGTATTGTTATATGAAATAATGCATCATAGTAAGTTGATCATGATAACATGTGTTATGAAAACTAAAGAGAATATACTTATAATTTTGTTATATGAAAAAATATAATTAAATGCTTATAAGAGATTATTTGATAATGAATATCTCATAAGTATACATGATATCAATAGTTATTCATGTATATGAGATATCTTTTTCTGATACCTAAAAGATTGTTAAGAAAATATAATAAACCGACGCTTGCTTACGACCTGTGGGATACTGGATAGATAGGTACGCTGATAGTGATACGCTTCTATAACATACGCTTTATGTATTATCGAGGCCCCGTTTGGTTCGATGACATAGATCCCGTTTGACTATTGCATACTTCATGGTCATAGCTGCATAGAGATCACTATCTCAGACAAAGGATAGTACTTTCAAGTACATACAATTCTTTCCTGTATCTACTTCTAAGATTTATGCAGACATGAAACATAAGAGCAAATGACAAGTATACGCAAGAGTTCTATTGGGAATCTTCCCAAAGGTTCCCATATATATGGAACTTTACCTAGATTCTTGATGAAAGAATCATGGGTCAGCTTTTACAAGAAAGGAAAAAATATCTAGGAGAAATCAGATGTATATGGAGGGAAAAATAACTGGTCATTTCTTAGCCTATGCTTCTAACAGTCAGATTTAATAGAATGGTTATGTTGTAAGTCTTAAAGTAGGGTTGTGGGTGCCATAACTGGTTTATTTTGTTTCTCACTTGTATGGTATTAATTTACTGTATTCACCGATTCAGTGTGAAACTGCTCTTACATACATGCATACATATACACATTGTTATTTTCCTTATAGAAAACAAACATATGTTGGAATTATTTCATGAAATATGGACCAGTATGATCAACATAATCTCATAACAAGGTCACTGCCAAGATTAGTGTATAGGATATAATTCTAAATTCAGTAATGGATGGGCAAATAATCCTCTTTTTATGTATATATTCTCACTTATTTTTCACTATCCCATCGAGTCAAGATACAATATTGTCTCATATCCCAATATATAGGCCCAATTTTTTTAAAGAAATGTGATATGCTATAATGAACCATGGATATAAAAACTGAAAGGGTGACTAGAACAAAAAAAGGGTTAATGAGGGAACAAGCTTCCATATCCTTTGTCTTTTATCCATTTTCTGGATATATGAAAAAATTATAAAAAAAAAAAACCCCTTGGTAGTCTCCATTGTAAAAGATTAGGGTTTAGGGTTTACAAATCCCAATGTTGTAATCACTATGATTGATATGTATTTTAAATACAAAAATAATAATAGTAATAATTGGTGCACTTTTCATAATTGAGAGGCTCTCTATTTGGTGCACTTTTTAGAATTGGGAGGCTATCTATCAATCATTTCTCAGGATTCTTGTATAAATGTTGTGTAGCTTTGGAGATGAGAAGGTACAAAAAAATAAAAATAAAAATCATCTTCCAAAACTATTTCATCTTTTCGATAAAATTGAAAAGAAAAATAATAATAACAATCAGGTCACATATGCATGTTTCACAGAAAACTCAGATTCAACATAACAACATATTACCAAATAATTTATTATGGATATTATTAACCTTGCTTTGATATCAATTGAAAGAAATATATTAAATATATATGAATCAAAATATGCATATTAATTCTTATAAATCTTATAAAATTACTCCCAAATAATTTATAGGTCCTAATAGTAATGGACAGGAAGGTGGACACCTCTAAAACGGAAAGAAAGAAAGTGATCATCAATACCATAAAATTCAAATGTTGTCATGAAAGTTATTTGTTTTAGGGCATAGTGGTACTGAGTGGGAAAGATGATACCAGGAGCGTCCTTTCTTTAGTTAAAAAATAAACGTGAATTGAGTTGCATTTTTACCATTTTAGAAAAACCAAAAAAGTTTCTGCATTGTGCTTTGTAGCCCTCCAAAAAGCTCCAATTTCAGCTTTGATAGCAAAAAACCATCCTCGCATAAAGAAAGTGATTAAAATGATGGAGGCCATTGCTGTCCCTACTAGTTTATCCTATACAAAAAATCCTGCATAAATAATCTTATATCTTATGGTGGGAAAGGTTGACCCTCAGATGGCCACTAAAAACATGGCATCGTTTCAGCAGTAAAAAGTAATCGGTCATAAAAATGCTGCTCTTTGGAATCCCTTCCAAACTCCATATATGCAAATGCTGAAACAGAAGAAACTTTCTCCTACAGTTTCTTCACTGAATCCTTTAAGATTCCTCTATTCGAATGATCTTGAAGGCAGACTGACATGCTACAGTTTGTAACTCTCTTTCCTAGGGGCAGTGAATTTGATCATAATTTTTTTTATTGTGATTTTTGCTCAACATATATTAATTCTTGAAATACTTATAGGAGACTATGATTCTAACTTTCATCTCATGTGCTAAATCCATGAATTGTTTATCAATAATGCCTACTTTAAATAATTTGATTCTCTACTTCCACTTTGAGGCACCATGTAAGGTCATGTTATTATTGTCTGGCTTGTATGCTTTCTTGAATGTAAAAATATATAAAACCAATTTTCTGGTCTATCAAGTGCTTAAATTGTTCTTCACTTTAAATTTCACTTACCAGATGACTGAGGCTTGTTTTATATTTATTTATTATTTTATATTTTGATGTAAAAGCAAATTTCAGTAAACCTTTGCGTTCACATTATCTTCTCTAGCTTTATGTTTTTCAACAACATATTTGTCATAATGGATTATACTTGAACATTTGCCATGTAAACTATGATGAGTAGGGGTCCTCATCACGAGGGCACCACCTCATTTGATGGGATCCATTCTTTTATGAAACATGAAAGCATGTCTCATTGTTTTTCTTCTAGGCTCCCTGTTTTGAGAAAGATGTCATGAAAGCATGTCTCCTTGTTTTTCTCCCAGGCTCCATGTTTTGAGCAAGACGTCTTCTCCCTTTGACCTATAAATAGGCAAGTGAGAAGCTTAGGGAATCAATCCAAGAGCAAGAGGAGAGGAGGGTAAGGTAGAAGAGAAAATTGTGAGAAAGAGAAAAGGGTGGGTCTTTCTGGGGTTTAATATGGGATTTATACTGTAGTTATCTTCGGATAGTGGTAACCACTTGGTTATTCCGTATTTGTATTTTCTCTTGTATTGGTCTCGGTTTTCTTGTAGGGTGAGTTGTTAAAACCTATGTAATTGTACAAATTTATTACATAATGGATTTTGTCTTGGTTGACCCGTGGTTTTTCTTCGGTAAAGGAGTTTTCCACGTAAATCCTTGTGTCATCTACTTTCCTATTTTTATTTCTCTGTTCCAGTTGATATTTTGGCAAGATTGATCTCGGGATATTTTTTTCCTAACAAACTATTGTAGACTAGTCATGAGCGTTTAGTATCACATCTCATGCCTTTTACTTGTTCGATCTTATAATGATAACGATGCTCTCATACAAGAGGAAGTGTTGAGATCTGCATTCCTTGCCAAGCAACACTTGTTTTGACAAGTGTTTTTTTAGTACCTTAATTTCGAGGATATATGTTTTTAGTTTTTTTTTAATTAAAAAGTAGTTTGTAAGGTAGAGGTGATTAGTAAAGTTTCGACAAGCATCTTCACCTCTAAAACTCAAAAAACACATCATTACTCCATTGAAAATTAAAAAAGGAAGAACAAAAATAAAGCTTGTATGGTGGTGGGTTGGTTTTTCTTCCTCAATTATTTATTCTTAGCTTTGCATGATAGCTAGTGTGGTTCACATCATATGAGTAAAGACCCTATCTCCATAATTTCTCGACTCTTTTCTTTTCCATTTTAGCAGTCCACAATGGTTGACACTCTTGCTTTTGCAGTTTCACATTTGTTTTTTTCTTTTATTTCCAATTAATTTCTTAAATGTAAAAAAAAATTATCAAATCTTTGTGTGACTTTTTTTGGAAAGAAAAAAAAATAATATTATTGATTGAAACTTATAATAGATCCATAGTTCCAAGATACAAATAGCTAAAAACCATACATGATGAAACAATATCCAAAGTTAATAAAGATAATAAATCGACACAGAGCTTCATAAAATTGATAATATAAAACTAGTATGTCATAACCCACTCTAAACATACTAACTACTATAATTTGAGATTTTCGACTGATCAAATCCATTTTTCTTGTCTGAATAACCCACACACAACCACGTCGATAAGACGGAGACAAATCAAATGCCAATAAAACAACGACAACACAAAAAACAAGATTAAACCTAAATCTTCATGGAAGAACTACTTTATTAAGCAAGAAATTGAAAGAAAGAGATACAGATAGGTGATTTTTGGCCAAAGATGACAAAAAAATCACTACTCCTTACTTAGAGAAAATAAGCTAAAAAGGAACAAAACGAGAGAAAAGGAGATGAGGGGTGACTTTTATTAAGGTCATAATTACTCCTTCCATAAGGCAGGATGTAGCGGATAGTGATGAACTCCATTTGGTCATACAATGGGATCAATGAACAGGGATCCAATATTATCCTTCATCGATTTCCCAACATGTGTATAGCCGTCTCTCCCTCATTGTAAATGACAGCGAGGACTCGTGAAAGATTGACAATATGAACGAGGATAAGCATTGGAACAGCAATTGGTTTGAGACATTCCTGGTTAATGTCCAGCCATGCATTCTCAACTTGCTTGTAAAACTCACAGTACACTTGTTCCTCAAAGACATCACATTGCTTCATGTAACACTCAATGGCTGACGCCTCATGCCCTCTCATTTGCTCAAACTGCATGTATATTAATACCAAAGTTGAGGAAAAAAAAGACTGTGAGGGCCTGTTTATTTCCTATTTTTGAAAACATAGAGAATAAACACCATTTGGTGTTCTTTAAAAATTGTTATTGTTATTTGAATTTAGTGTTTGTGTTCTCTAAATTTTTTAGAACAAAAAAAAATGGTAATCCAACATGTTCTCCCTTGTTATTTTCCATGTTTTCCTTTTTATCATTGTTTTTGAGAACATGAAACAGTTTTCAAAAACAGGGACCGAACAAACCCTATGCTCTTGCAATTTGAGGCACATATTCGATGTCATCCATGAGCCTCGCCATTAAATTTCAAGATGAGATAATACTAGAATCCCCGGCCACCCATTCAAAGGTCTCCTTTGTTACTACATCTCCCATTCCCATCAAAGACAAGGTTGTAACCACGGTGTAACTTGCAGTTACTAATGCAACTCGCATGTACTCTTCCAATGTTGGTATGTACATGTTCTTCATGGAGCCAACTGGCCTCAGTGTAGTAAGCTAGAACTTGATTCTTCATCTGTAGAAATTAATCAAGGTTATATATATATATATATCTTTGCCTATTATCATCAATAGAAATTATAAAAATCAATGATCGAGAATTAAAGGTGGCCTACTTCTTCTGTGGCATAGTGAACCTGATAATGTTTTCCTTCTTGTTCCATCTCTTCCTCGATTTCTTTATACACATTTAAGAGTGTGACATAGTAGAGTTTCATGTAATCTGGAAGGTGATCTATACCATTAATATCCCACCTGAAAATAAAATACATCCTTGATTAATTAAAACATAAATATGTATAATATCCCATCAAGATTGGTAATTTCCATGTATCAAACCTCTCTATGGCTTCTGTAAAGTGTTTGAGTTCTTTGAGTGTGCCATAAGCATCATAGATATCATCTATAGCTGATAAAATTGTAAATACTTTGGTTAAAAGTCGTCTTGCACATGAATATTGAGGCTCAAAATACACCCCAACTATCCAGAATTAGCCTTCCACCAATATATTCCTTGCAAAAGGTAGCTTTGTAGCAAAATCTAATTCTTTCCACCACCTACAATTCATTAATTTGGTCAGCATACTGGAAATTAACTAATAACAATGAACAAGTTCATGAAGGGTGATTTGGGAACTAACCGAGTAAGATTGCTTAACTCTTCCTTGTGTGCAAGGATCAGACTAGATTGAAATCTAATTCTGCTACCTTTT
Source organism: Tetrastigma voinierianum (assembly GCA_016808115.1). Classification (NCBI taxonomy): domain Eukaryota; kingdom Viridiplantae; phylum Streptophyta; class Magnoliopsida; order Vitales; family Vitaceae; genus Tetrastigma; species Tetrastigma voinierianum. The sequence continues at coordinate 399,757 of JAEQBH010000401.1, forward strand.
AGTAAGATTTTCCTCATCATGGGAAGCTTCATCTTGAGTAGATGGATATACCATCTTGCCTCTATCCTCTCCAAACCTTTCCTAATAGGCCTCTTCAGGGCATGGGCAACTTGTTCTGCAAGAGGGTATCTTAAACTTTCTACCATGGTCTTGAGGTGAGTGGTGGTGAATGCAAGTGCTTCTTCAAGTATGTCTTCTCCATGAACCCTGAAATGTGCAACTTCATACAAACCTAGCATGTCTTGTGGATCTTGACTCAGCTTCCTTTGAAGCCACCTTGTTCATCCTTAAACTTGTTGAATATCCCTACATAGATACCACCATTGAACATTAGATTTAATTGATAAGAAGCTTGTTTATTTTTCTTTTTTCCCTATGCAGTAGTGTGTTAGAGTTGGGTGGCTCGAATTTTTTCAAACCCTTTTGAAAAGTTTCATGGTACCATATTATGGATGTTTTGGGGTGTGGAGAGCGAAGTCCACTACTACTCAAATTTGGTATATATACCTATAAAAATATTATGAATTTTAGTGTTTTGTGGTTTTATAAATTAATCATCACAATACTCTAATCTTGTACTAATTTGGAATTGTTATATTTTAGAACTCCCTTTCATCTCCCAATTAATAGGCCTAATAGAGGTAGAAAGGTTCATCCATATATTTACTTTACTTGGACCTTTGTCCAAATTGGGATATGGGATCAACATTTCCCTTCTCACGCTGGCGGGTGTTCTCGCTTTTTTCCAAATGCTCCTTCCAAAGGATGATAAGTGTGGTTTCCTTCCTCCACCGCCTCCTTTCACGGCGTCGGCTCGATACTACGTTAATATTTTAACCCTTCATCTCCCCACTAAAATGCCTTAATAGAGGGAGAAAGGTTCCTCCATATATTCACCGGCATTTCAGACCATGTCCAGCCAAAACCATGAGAGCTTAGGCCCAAAGTGAATAATACTATACCAATGTAGATAAGAAATGAAATAACACATAAAGATTCCTAGCAAGTGATATGAGAGTCAAGTTCAAGGTTAACCATGTGGGTGGATGTCAAATAAAAGGAATAGTATATATTTCCTCTTTTGCATGCCTGTGTTTTTTTTTTCAACCCTATTTTATGGTTTCCATGTATATCAACACAGTGATAATTGATCCCCATGCTCTTACCACAAGAAATATTGTACCCTTGTTGCCTGAGTAGTCGAAATCAAAGAGCAATATTATACAGATCACCATCCATATTGTCGGCGTCTTGGAAAGTACTATCATAGATCTGTTGTAATGCTTCTTCTATCTCCCCTTCAAAGCTGTATGCCACTCCTAGCCGTTGCACTGCATCAATGAAGTTCAACAATTGGCAAGGGCTAGCAGCAGCAGCCATTAACTTCCTTCTCACCTCATTTTTTCAAATCTTTAACTTGCTCCTCTTGGCAGGCACGTATAACCTGGAACAACAAGATTTACCAACCAAAAACAAGTTTGAAACAGGTATATAAACCAGTAAGATTGATGCATATTTGAATTGAATTACCTGGTCTTCCGGAGTGTAGGTCATAAATTGGTTACCCCAAACGTTGGGGTGAATTGCTATAGGGCGAATTTGGGGTTTAGGAATCTGGGCCAAAGAGCATGCTGAGACCGGAGTAGACATGTCAGTTTGGCAATAGTTTGGCAAGCTCCATATTATTTATAATGGTCCAGCTCTGGCATTCAGAAGCTGTATGTAGTTGAAAAGTCTGTACGAATTTAGTATAATTTTGGGGCCCACTTTGTGAAAGAGTTATCATTCTAGCATTCAAGATAACCTCTATATTTAAACCACGTTTAAAATGTCTTTAGTTCTCAATATTCAGTTGGCATAAAGCTCAATAACGATGTTACTTTTTGTTTGATTTGATTTATTTTTAGAATTTTGAGGGGATTGCCTAACTAGCGTGCCGATCAATTTAATGAATTTAATTTAAACTTATTTAATATTAAGTGTATACCCATAAATAAAAAATATATATCTTCTAGAATTAAAAATACTTCCTAACAATCAATAATTCAGTGAGATTATTGTATATTTAATATGGTTTGAAAATCAATACTTCACTCAAACCTAGGGACTTCATCTTTAAAGTCCACAACAATATTCATAGATTTTGAATGCCTAGACATCTTTGGCAATGCAACTAAGATTGTCATGCAGATTTTGGACAACTTTTCCATATGAATAGGAACTAGCATACGTCGTCATGTTAAATTTCTTCTATAAATATTATTCAATGGGATTTTGATACATCCCACATAAATTCCATCAAAAGTTGTGAAATGGTACTTAAGCTTGAAAGGTTCTCCTACTTATTAAACCGGTTTTTTGAGCTTTATTCTCCTATCACTGAAGATTTATCAAATCCTAAGAGATTCTCTGTTGAAATCAAACTTAAGTTTTTCTTCAATAAAGTCATCATATTAAATCTTGTTTGTCTGGAATCAACCCACGAGGGCTTCGATACCAGGGCGAAAGTTTACCCTTGGTCGATCTACCTCTGGTTTATAACTTTGGGGTGATGGATAAGAACACATGTTTCCAAGGATGAATATTAAGATAGCCTACATAGCTCCAGTGTTTTTAAAGCATGGATACAGCCCTAAATTCAGCAAGAATTAGAGCATGATTTATTTAAAATACTGTCATCAAGTGCTATTGATGAATTGTTGCATCATCTGAATGTTATTTTTTGTATTTGCCCATATAAATTACCCGTGACAATTGAATATTTGTCTGTATGCTTTGGCAGTTCTTTGTGCGCTAGTATGGGAGCATTGCTAATTGTGGATAATGCCCCACATGGGGATGGGGTCAGAGGCTATTGACTGTTTGGAAAGTATTGTTAGAAAAAATAACACAATACTAGTAAAAGGGAGCAAATTTGAGCCGGCTATGTAACTCTATTTTAGTAATAGTAAAAGCTTAAGCCGCTATTTCCATGGATTATAGGTACACCATCGAATCACATAAAATCTATATGTACTTGTTTTCTTTCTCCGTTCTTAATCATCATTGTTGTACAAATCACAACCTAAATTACAAAAGAATACGTTATTGTTTCAAAATTTATTCCTCTTTTTCCCCAGTCTTTTCCATTTTAAGATATATCCTAGAAACCATACAGAATCGATCTAGGAATTATATTAAATAATTAATGTTACAAAGTGTACTGATTGAATGATGGGGTAGGATGGTTTGTTGCTTTTGGATGTCGACTAGCATATTCCTGTTCTTTAATAATATTATTAATTATTTAATAATATGCATTGAGCAGCCTGATTTAGTCATCAACAGCACACTTCACGAGACTTTCTATATTGCAGCCCATGTGCCTGTGCCTGAGCCTGACCAGTTATAACTGCGCATTTCTTGTAATTTTTAAATTCTACATTGGATATTGAAAAAGTTTTCTGCAGCTTATGTATAGGCTTTTCTTTTTGAAAAAGTATGTATCATGCATTACACTCATATAAAAATAAAGGCACATAAGTGATAAAAATAAAAATTAGTTCCTTCAGTACATGTTTTTAAAAAATAATTATCTTTTAATTAAATATTACCATATCATATTATAGATATTATCATAATATACTGAAGATATCATCATCACAAGGGATATGGTAGCATCTTTAGTACATTATGGTATTATCTACCATAAGAGAAATAGTATTTAACCAAAAGACAATTATTTTATTAAAACATGTAATGAAGTATTTATTTCTCTTTTTTTTTGTATCATTGATAGTCATTATTTTTTTGTATCATTGATAGTACATTATGATAGTGTTTTATGTGTTCTCTGTGTTTTCTAGAAATAAAAAACTGTGAACCAAACATGTTCTTCATGTTTTCCTTATTTTTCTTGTTTTTTAGAACATAAAACAATTTTCAAAAACTATAACCAAACAGGCACCTACACTGTTTCTAGAGACAACATTCTATTTGGAGGATAACAAGGTAATAAACTCTATAAACTTATTATGATTTTTATAATAAGGCTGGTCTATAATTTTTATGATTTGAGTAAGGAATAACAGCCTAACTTGTACCCAACCTAAGATTTGGGTTAAAGTTTTCAAAGTTGGAACGAGTAAAATTCTATTTAAAAAATATGTAACTTGAAAATATTAGAGTAAGTGTAGATTAAGATACAGACAAGGCATGTTACTTTTTTTTGGAGAGGTAGTAGGAAAACAGTATACTTTGAATGTTGAATTGACAAGCATGTCGTTGAAAATAATGTGAAAGTTAGTTGAATTTTTTTTAGGGCATAACGTATGAAAGTATTTAATGGCCTGAAAAGGAAAGAGCTTTCGGACTCTCTTAGATAAATTCAACAAGTTACAAGTCCAAACCGTTAGGGGCGGCTCAGGTATAAATTGGGGGGTTGTCGTTTTGTTCATGGAATTTTCTAGAATTATAAATTGGATTTTGACTCCTTCACCATGAAAATTAAGGAATTAACTAATTAATTAATTAATTAATTTAACAATATATGGAGCACATCAATATTGAACATATAATTGGTATTCTTGTGACTACGGCTACTTTTTGAACCTAGAAAGTATTAGAGAAAGAAAAAAAAAATTAAAAAAAATGATTTTCTAATATTTGATTTTACCGTAAAAAATATAAAAAAAATCAAACATAATGAAAATTCCTCAAAATTTAACGTATTTTTAAATTTCTTAGTGTTTATATAATAGAGAGAAACAAATAAAATGAGTTTGAATAAATATATGGAATTAATTTATTAAGTTTAAACCTATTTTTTAATTTTTCCTTCTAATTTTTTTTCCTATCACTTTTCCTCTTTATATGCTTCTCCATATTCTTTCATTAGTTGAGGCCTTAAGTTGTTTATAGGAATTGGTTTGATGTTTCACGGTCGAGTGAGAATCAATAAATTAGAAGAGAAAACGGGTAAAAGAAATTGGAAAATGGACTTAAATTCGAAAGCTAAAAGAGAAGGGTGTTTAGAAATTACTTGTAGACTGAATGGTTGAGCTCATTTCATTATTATCTGCAAATGCACTTCCTATTTGATGACACCTCTTGGGATAGACTAATGTGTTCTGATTTCAAAACCTATTGCAAGAAAGTTGTAAAACCAATATTAACTTATATGTCTTTGATTGCATAGACCACTTAGTTAAAACTAATAGGTTTTAGTACCTTCAACTTTCTTTTTAAGCCGCTCAAGTACGAGAACATTTGCTCCTCTTTTACTTGTCCTTCAATGGCAAAGGCTGTGAAACAACACAACAAGCACACTATACATCAATTCAAAAGGATTTTCAATAAGTAGATCTTCATTTGTATAAAGGGATTTCACATACCCAAAGACCCAACATGCATTGATTTTCACATGAGCTCATTTTGGACCTCCTTCTTCACATTCTCTGGTCTTGAGTTTGTTCTCCCTCTTAAGATCCTCCAAAGATCTTCTTGTTTCTACCAGTTCCTTCTTTTAGTGCTCATTCTTTTTGCAACTTGTGAAATTCTCTTTCCACCTCACACTCATCACTACCTTGTGACAGAATCCTAAGAGATGAAAAACCCAAAAAAAAAAAAATTTGTTCTACACAATGAGATCTAATCAAGTAAAACTTGGTCTAGTTTTAGGAAATAAATATACTTTCAGTGACCCAAATCCTGTAATTTGGGGCAACACCATAAGTTTGCGAGAGTAATCTTCTCCTAAATAAGTTTTAGCTCTCTCTTCTTTTACTCTATTTTCTCACCAGTCAAACAGAGTAACAACAAGTTTTTAAAAAAATTTAAAACTTTGAAGCAAATGAATCAATTTCATCATTTCTTCATCCTTTGAAGCAAATTCAATGTTGGCTCAAACTAAAAAACTGATGTTTCACAATTTCTTCTCAAACAGAAATGAGCAATGAGAGCGATAATCCCATAGAAAGCAACCACTAATTGAGGGAAATCTAAAATTTCCAGCTATAAATATGATAAAAAAAAATCAATTTAAATTTGCATAACAACAAAATCTGGAAGTTCAAATGTCAGAAACTAATAGCAAGAAAACTAAAATCATACTAAATAGAACATTTCAAGAACATCAAACTTCAAAAACTAATATCAAGGGAACCAAATTAAATATTCAAATGCATTATACCCATTTTTGGCTAAAATGTAAGTGTCGTCAGATAAAAAGGAAAAATACCAAAATTTCTTAAAGAAGTTAGACGAACTAAAGACAAACGTCTCAAAAACATTAACTGTTGCTTTTTGTGACCCAAATTTGGTTTTGGGTTTATATTCGACCCAAAGGCTCGTGGTGTGACTTTTGTGAAAAGAAAAAGTTGAGAAAAAATAGGGATCTATTGTGGTAGCAGAGGTGCTGGCACGGTATGGACCTTTCTACTTAGGCATTTTCTTTATATCAACACATTAGGGTTTGATGATGCCTTTTTTCAATCGAATCAATGGAGCGTGTCAGGGGCCGTCAGCCGGACTCGACTGATGCCGCTGTCGATGATGCCCCGGGATTGTTCGGGCCGGGCAGATCACGCACGTCGGGTCTCAGCTCGAACGTGGCACTCCTAAGTGCAAAACAAGAAAGAAGTGGTCACGAGGGCTTCACTTCGTGTCAAGCCCGATGCCTAAGCCGCTTTCGGTGAGAAAAGAGACCGCTTGTAGGGCGAATGTGTTGCGTATGTCTGCGTATGAGTATGTGTACCTTTCACTGATGGGGTGACCTTATATTTATAATAGATGTTCAACTAGTTGGATGGTGACTAGGATTCAGTTCTACTGACGGGATATTTTTAGTTATTACCCAGATTCCGATTTAAAGGATATAGAAAGAGTAAATTTATTTGGGATAATCTTCTTTCCTATCGGGGATCCAATGATGATGAGCCGTTATTATCTTTCTTTCCTTACTGATGAGATTTAGTTGATTTGGCAGATAATATATTATATTTCCCTTATCTTTAGGAGATTCTCCTATGCTAATCGGCCTGGCCGAGCTGATTGACTTCATTCCGGGTCGCACCAAAAAGGGGCTTCTGAAACAAGCACTAAAAGGGCTGAATGCTTCAATGGGCATGCCTCTCCTTTCGGGGGGGTTTAGCGAGCTGGCCTCGTGTTTCGGGCTGGCCAGGCTCTTCTCGGCTCGCGGAGTGGGCCTGTGAGCCTTATTTTTCAACCTCATCGCCGGCTTCACCTCAGGTACGGTGTAATGTGGGCAAGGGCTGTAACGCCGTGATCGGGTAATTTCCATGTGTCCGCCGGCCGATTAGTTGTACTGTCGCGCCATCGTCTTATGATAACGATGACTCTTGGTCTTCGCGCCATTTCTTCCATTCCTTTCTAGCTTCATTTATTTCACATCCTCGGCTCTCAGGTGCCTCTCGATCCTAATATATTTTCGCTTTTACGAGTCTGACTTCCCCTCTCTCTCGCTTTCCTCTGGTCTCGAGCCTTGTGTAGAGTTTTCAAATAGCCTTTCTTAGGATAGCCTTTTCTGCTTGTATTCCTGTCCAGCATCATACTTTTACCTCCTTAAGGTTTCTTTCCGAAGCACGATCGCAGGCGCTACGGCTAGGGTTAGGCCAAGTTTTGTTTTCATTATTTGTTTTCACATGTGGGTTCGGGCCGCTCTTCTTCTCTCGCGCATTGATGGTGACTCTCTCGGCTATTGTCGGGTTCCGACGACCGGTGTGTCTCTCGACCGCTTGGCCTAGGGCTGAACTCGAGATGTCCCGTAGGGTGCCTCCTCCCTTCCCTCGACAAGGGTAAGGGAAAAGTAAACCTAATTAAATACCGGGGGTCGAATACCTGGAGATCCACCATTCGAAGACGCTGATCAGGGACCTAGCAAGGTCGGTCCCTCATACGGGCCACCTTTGCCGACGTTACTAAATTCTCCCTTCGGCGTTCGTGTGGTCCGACGCTTTCGACTTCCATGTGGTCCCTGCCTAAGACGGGGTGTGCGCTTCGAAGTGGCCTTCGAGCAATGGTCTCCGCTTCCTCCGCACTTTCATGCGGGTCTCAGAAAGCACTTCAATGCTCATCTCTCAACTCGCACCCAATGGTCGGGTATATTGGTCGTCCGTTGGTTTTCTTTAGGGATTAGGCTCCTGTCCCCAAAGATAGCCTTCGCTTCCTTTACTTTTAGCCCGAAGGAGACATCCGAGGGCTTTTTATTTTTCTAAAGGCCCCAGGGCCTCTCGTGATTTCCGATCTTCCCTCCTCCCATTGTGTCATGGAAGGGACACTACTGCTAGCACCGTAATCGGGAGTATGACTCCTTCGACAAGGACGACACTACGGGCGCTCGGTGGTTTCGACCACCCCGAGAATCTTCAAGGAGTGTTCGCTCGCTTTTGGTTATAATCAGGTGTGGTCATCGGGCATTCCCGACTGCGACCGCCTACATGCTTCAGTGCTCGACCGATCTCAACGTCAAGACAACCAGAGCTGCTCATCGGGCCGGTATCCCGCTTCGTCCCACGCCTGAGCTGATCAAGCCTGATGTTCCCACCTTCGAGCTCGAGGTCCGCCGCTCACGGCCTCCGAGGCCTCACCTCCTTCCACCACAAAGTTCCTCCCATCGCCCCTCCGCCGGCCGCTTGAGGCCTCGATCCTTCGCCGTGAAAGTTTGCGCCATCAGCCCTCCGCCGCCAAACCCACTAAAGGGGGAACTATCGTCACTGACGCTTGTCTCAAGCCCGAGCGAAATGAAAACCCTCGGACTCCATCGAGAAAGATCGCCAGCTCGTCAAGGTTCAAGTCGGGGCATCTTCATCTTCTCCGTCTACTCATGTCCATAAACCGGAACGGGTGCAGTCGCCTCTGGTTACGGATCCTATAGTCTTGAGTTCGCGGTCCCATTCTGGGTCTGCTGCGGAAGCAGAAGGTCCCTCGGGTGGGGCCGTTGAGCAGTTGTTGGCGGTCACGCCCATTACCGTCTGGAACTCGCCAACGAAGAGGGTTAGGTCACCTTCTCGAAGGGCGAAAAAGTTGAGGAGGAAAGATCAGAACCAAATCAAGGGAGACGGATTCTCGCTTCTCAATGCCGAGCTCATGCACATGCTAGCCGCTGGCCCATTCTCGCGACTTCATCTCAAGAGGTCGGTGCGTTGCTCGTTAAGAGGCTTACCTCTATTCTCCAGGGGTCGCCTCCGTTCTCATACCTTGTCGTGTCCGACCCATTTCGAGCCAACCGTCACCCAGACAGGGTGTCGATCTCCCGTACAAGCGCAGTGGCCACCATTTGAAGGGCTCCGTCGAAAAGGCCAAAATAAACGAAAGTCATGCCAAAGCGGCTCTGGCTTACAAGGCGAGTGGCTTCCCCTTAAGATCCGAGGGCCGAGCCGGGCGGTCAGTGCAACGATGACCGAGGAGGCAAGAAGCCTCGCCATGATTTGAAGCATACTACGCCTACTGCGTTCTGCTGATGGCAGGGAAGATCAAACCAAATAGCTTGATAGCTGCCGGCGAAGCCGGAGGTTCGAGACGAGTCATGAGTTGTGTAGAACGACTTGATGCAGGCCGTGGACGGCCGTAATCCGCCTAATACGAACTTCGCATGGTTAGGGATGAGTTTCACATCCCAAGGCGAGCTTCTCGAGTCTAAGGAAGAATCGCACGCAAATAAGGACGCACCAAGGTGGATAAGATGATGTCGTGACCGGCTCGTCGCAGTTAACGACTCCACAAATTTCGCGGAACACCGACCGGAGTGGAGTGCCGCGGTCGCGCGGGGATCTTCACCAAGAACAACTTCGTGGCTCAATGACGTAAGTCATCGAAGACTACAATGACAGACTCAATACTCGGATGGCTCGCCGTAATAGCTGTCGCAATGCTCATTCGCCTCGGATTTCAACTTTGACCTTCCTAGCGACGAGGAGGATGAGGGATCCTTCTCTCCTGGCCGATTATTCGAGAACCGGTACCTCGCCGAGTGTGGCCCACTCCTTCTTCACTTTCTACTCCCTCCTCTGATGCCCGACTTCGCGGCACGCCTTGGTTCCCGGGCTCGACGCCGACTTTTATACTTTTTTAATATATATTTTGCTGCGGCCCGACCCAAGACATTCATAGCCTTTTCTAATGAATACTCATTTTCCACTTTGATTTCTTTCACTTACTGCGTTTTCGCGATGTTCTACATATGAATCGAATGGCCTGAATCGAAGGCCCGAGCTGAAAATGAGTTTTTCAACCGAGCCACCGAGGCTCGTGGGTCGACCGCTCAGCTCGCTTGATTCGCTAGTCATGTGGCCCGAGTCGTAGTCGAGCCCTTCAAACCGGGCTACTAGGGCCCGCATCGACGCCCGGTCAATCGACTCTCCTCGGGCCGCATGCACCGAGCCGACCGCTTCAGTCGCACGCGGCCCGCCGCAGAGCGGTCGAGCTCACAATGTGAGTCGCCGGGTCTACGCTGATTTTCCGAGCCGAACCGATTCTTAGGTCGCATGGCCTGCGGCCGAGCAGATGAACTCGCCAAAGTGAGCTTACTAGCTCGTGGCGCCGAGGTTCCTGGTGGCGATCCAACCCGAGCCGATCCGACTAATAGTCGCGGTGGCTCAGGACCGGTGCAGATGAACTCACAAAGTGAGAGCTACCAGCCCGGCGCCGAGGCCTGGTGGCGATCCACTGAAATGATGACTCAATAGGCCGTGGCTCATACCGAGTAGATGAATCCCGCCGTTGAGCGCACCGAGCTCCAGCGCTGAGCCGAGGCGATATAAATTGAGCCGATCCGACTCTTAGGTCAAGGCGGACTGTGTGCAGACTAACTCTCGCCTCAAAGTGAGTCACGTGCTCCGGGCGCCGAGGTCAGCACATATACCGAAATGACCGACTCCCAGCCGTGGGCTTCAGGCGCAGTGTACGAACTCCGTCAAAGTGAGCCACCGGGCTCCGGAGCGCCAAGGCCGAGTGGCGACATAAATTCTCGAGCCGACCGAATTCCTTAGGTCAGTGGTGACTCGTGGCAGGTGACGAACTCGGCCAAAGTGAGTCGGGCTCCGGCACCGAGGCCTAGTGGCGATATGTACCGAGCCGATCTCGACTCCTTAGGGTCAAGGTGAACTGCATGAGACGGTAATCTCACAAAGTGAGCTTATCATTCAGGCGCCGAGGCCTAGTGGCGAAGATGTAGCCCAGCCGACCGACCTTCTGGGGCCGCCCGCAGCGTAATTTGGTAATCCCGGCCAAAGTGAGTCGGCTCCGGCGCCGGTGACCGAAACGCCATATGGGCCTTGAGCCGGACCACTCCTTAGGGTTGGGCGCGGACTGCGGCAGTAGACAACTGGCCAAATCGAAGCCGGGTTCCGAGCACCGAGGCCGAGTGGCGACATACTCGAGCCGACCGACCCTGGTGCTACGCTGCCTGGCGTGAAAGTGTATCGAACTCGGCCAGTGAGTCGCTGGGCCCGGCGCCGAGGGGCCGAGCGGCGATATAAACTCGAGCCGACCGACTCTTAGGTTGCGTGGACTGCAGACGAACTCACAAAGTGGAGTTGGTCGGGCTCGCGCCGAGGTCATGGCGATGCAGCTCGAGCCGACCGAATTCCCAGTCGCGCGGCCTGCGGTGGTGCAGTGCACGAACCGCCAAAGTGAGTCGGGCTCCGGTGCCGAGGCCGAGTGGCGAAGAGGTACCGGGAGCCGATCCGGGACTCCCAGGGCCGTGGCCTGTGTGCAGACGAACCCGTCAAAGTGAGCCGCCGGGCTCCGAGCGCCGAGAGGCCGAGCAGCCAGCATGTACTCGAGCCGATCCGACTCCTAGCCGCGGGTCTGCGGTAAAGTGTACTAACTCGTCAAAGTGAGCCATTGGCCCGGGCGCCAGGCCGAGGGCGAGCAGCCCAGCCGATCTCGACTCTTAGGTCGCGGACCAGGCAAAGTAGACAAACTCACAAAGTGAGTCGGGCTCCGGCGCCGAGGTCGGTTGCCGATGTAAATGAAATGACCGACTCCTAGGGTGCGCGGGCTCGCGCAGTAGACGAACTCGGCCAAAGTGAGTCACGGCCCGGCTGAGGCCGAGTGGCGATATAGCCCAGCTAACTGACTCCCAGCCGCAGCCCGGTGCGCAGTAGACGAACTCGTCAAAGTGAGTCGGGTCTGGCCGGGCCGACGGCTCGAGTCGAACCGATTCCTAGGGTCGCATCAGGTAATGCGGCCGAGAGATGAACCTCACAAAGTGAGTTACCGCACATGCGGCCATTCGACTTCTCGATTTTCTGAAAGGTGCAAGCGCCTTAATGTTGATTATGGAGAATTTGAAACGCTTGTGCATCTTTGAGTGCTTCGCCTCTTATAAATTACGGGCCTATCGCTTATGGAGTTTATACTTTGAATATTCCGGCCTTTCCGTGTGCGTGAACCGAAATCTGCGCCGAGATTTAGCCGCCGGTCCGACTGCCTTCAGCTTCTGGGATCCACCCAAGATCTCCGTCAGCTTTGTCAGACTTCCGCTGAGTTGTGTTTTTCCTAGTCTCCCCTTTTATGAAGTCAGTTATTCCCTACTCGTGTTGTGGAATGTGTTCTGGAGAGGGCGGCGATTTCTCAGGTCGCCTCCTCCATTTTCTCTCGTTCCTTCTTTCTTCCTTTTTCTTCCTTCTTCTTCTTTTCATCTTTCTTCCACATCTCATTCTCCCCTTTTTTGTTTCTTTTTCTTTTCTTTCCACATCTCATTGCTTCTCCCTCTTCCGCACAAACTCCTTCCATCCCTTTTTCTTCTTTCTCCTCTTTCCACCTTTCCAAATTTTCTTCCATTTATTTCATCTTGTTTTCTTTTCCTTTTCTTCCCGAAGTTTTTTTTTCGAGAGAATCATTGTACTGTAAGCCTAAGATGTAACTGATGACACCACTGGACAAATCGAATGTAACTCGATTGGAATAAAGAGAGACTTTTTCTTTATGGCTACGTAGCTTTCTATTCTATTGCATGTAATTTTTCTGATGATCGTATGTCTGAGCCGTTTGTGACCTCTAATGTAAATAATCCAGGAAATGGTCGAATCGTTAACCGAAATTAATAAATCTCCATTGTGATTACAAACCCAAGTATTCACTGGATAAAACGCTTAAGATGTTCCGTGATTCCGTGCATGTCGTAGTAAATTTTCCTCCTCCGCTTGGGGAGTCTGTAATTGCCCCGGGTCTCGACGACTCGAGATATGATGTGGGCCTCTCCCATTGGGGCCTGGCCCCATGTTGGATTCTTCTTTATTGAAGCTTTTTTAAGACCAAATCGCCCGACATGTAGCGTCCCTGGCTTGACTGTCAGTAGTACCCACCGTCTTCTTTGGTAGTCTTCAGACGCCTTTAGGGACCGCTTCACGCTTTTCATCTAAGATCCAAATTTCTGTTAGATCGGAGAGCCTCTCGCCATTATGCCTCCATCATGCTAATCGGGATCCCCGAGGACTTTAGTCCCACTCTCTCGATTGTGGCTATCGCTTCACAACAAGGCATGGGGCGACTGTGGCTCTCGTCAGCGACTTCTCACATTGGTCTCCGTAGGCTCATAGCACCCTGGGAGGTATTCTACCCATTTTCCTTAAGATCTTCCAATTTGGTCTTCAAAGTACTTCTTAAGGGTTCGATGGTGACTTCAAATTGGTCTCGTTAGGACTGGATGTGTCGAGACGGTAATAATTTTAATTCCGAGCTCCTGCGATAGAAATCTCCGAATCACATTGTCAAATTGAGCCTCATTGCTCGACACTGTATTCTCGGGATACCAAACCCGTGATATGATGGCCTCTCAGCCAATAAAATCAAGGATTTATTCCGTGATCGAGCTAAAGGCTCCGCCTCAACCCACTCGTGAAGTAATCTACCGCGACGATGATGAATTTACATCGCCCTTCCTAAGGGGTAAAGGTCCCAAAGATGTCCAAACCCCATTGTCGGGTGCGGCCGTATTTGATCGACGCCAAGTAATTGGCGGGCAGCGGATTCGCGTGCTTCCGCAGATTCGCATTTCTCGACTAAGTCGGGCTGCGCCTCCCTTTCGAGTATTGTAGGCCGCAGTATCCCCGTCTCAAGACCTTTCCCGCCAATGCTCGAGCTTCGACAGATTTCCGTGATATGCTCTCTCGTGTACTTTCAAGACGATTCAAGGTCTTTCCCTAAATGCACTTAAGGATCGGCAGAAGAGTCCCCGCTCAGACAAAGGCTTCCCTACGATTACTGAACCCGGCGCACTGGGCCCCATTTTAGTCAGCTTCTGGTCAATGCAGACGTCCGTCTATTATATGGGTCCCAAATGGGGTCCATCCAACCTCGGGTTCCATCTCGACCGGGCAAACCTCCACGTCAAGCAGTAGATCGATAGAGGGCTCGTGCATATCGATGTTGTCGACCGCCGAGGTCTTCCCAGAAGGTCTGCGACCCGCGCCTGGCCGGAGTTCTCCCCGGGGGGCTGACATGTCCGACCCGAACCAAAGACAACTTTTCAATAAATCTCGTACCTTTTGAAGATATAGGATCATCCTTCCACTTTTGGCCTCGTAGGTGTCTTCTATTTGTCTTACTACTACCGGGAGTCACGCACTTAGCCGTCAACTTCCAAAGTGAGCGGCGAGGTCGAGGTTCGCCTATGACTCGCCTCATACTGGGGCCTCACATTGGAGGCTTCAACCAACCCGAGTGCGATTCAACATTCACCCTTCCTGAGAGGCCCTCGGATTAGACTCCGCTCCTGGGCTCCTCATTTTGAGGCTCCATCTATGAGAGCTCTGACGGGGAGGTCATTCACACTGAAGGCTCTCAACAGTGTCTCGACTGAGTCGACCCATGACGAAGCCTACTAAGACCCGTCCTTTATCTAGCTAGTTAGACCGATGTCGAACCCACTTAGCTCATGTGGACCACTTCACTCACCCTTCCGGAGAGGTCTCGGTTTATGTAACACCCAGTTTACCTGCATTCTCTGGAACTCTAGCGGTATGAGCCCGGCGTAGGGGCTAGTTTCCGGAAGCCAGCGTTACCAAGGCCAAAATTAGTTTCTCCATCCTCGGTACTCTCCTCCGCACCCCTCAAAGCCCTACTGCAATAGTGCAAATTGAAAGTGACTGCTTCTTTGTCTCGACGAGGACAACACCGGCCTAGGTAAGTCCCGATACCGCTGGCATAGTAAGGAGCCTGGGCCTTCAACGAGACTTACTAGAATTCGAGGAGCTCAACACGCCAAAGCCGAGAATACCTTTTCACACTTCGTATCCCATTGAAAGGCCTTCTTCAGACTTGAAGAAAGGTCACTTGGTTCCTCGATACGAACCGACTTAAAGCAGCAATCCTTCCCATCAGACGCTGAACTTCCTTTATACCTGATATGTATGGCATGTCGAGAGTACCGACCTTTACTTGCCTCGATTTGCCTCACCTCTAAGGGTCGACCATGAAACCTAAGAATTTTTCTACCGATAATCTCAAGGCACACTTGGTCGGATTCGCTTCATGTTGTAGTTCCTCAAGATCCGAACGCTTCTCTGATAGATTTGAGCCATGGAGCTCAACCTGCGGTGGATTTTACCAAAGATGTCATCTATATACACTTCCATATTGCGGCTTATCTACTGGAACATCCGATCTCACCAACCTCCGATATGTAGCTCCTCGCTCAGTCCGAACGGCATCACACGATAACAATAGTTCCCGCGCCGTGACGAACGAGGTTTTTCTCGCTGGGTCACCCGGGTCCATACCGACCGTTGTACCGAGAAGGCATCCATAAACTAAGTAGTCAGGCTCGCAAAGGGCACTACGATGAGGTCGATTCATGGCAGAGGGAGACCGTCCTTCGGCATGCTTTGTCGATGTCGCTGAAGCTTCGACGCAGAGCTCACTTCGCTGCCATTTGCTTTTTGACTAGTACGACGCCGCTACCATTCGTAGAGACCCACCTTCCCGACACTCCCCGCCCAGGAGTTTGGGTCGAATTTCCTCATGGATGGCTTTTTGCCTTTCCTACGCTCCTCCCTCTTTGGCTTGATCGGGCTTCAAGGACGGGCCGACATTCAAATTCATGCGATTACCAGAGGATCAATTCCTCCCATGTCTACCGCTTCCATGCTAAGACATCTGTTTCCGCCTTTAAAAATGGATAAGTGAGGTTTTTTGAGGTCTTCCGCTAGCTTGAGCCGATATAGCAGGATGTTCGTGGTCACTGGCCCAATAATACTCGTCGAATTCTTCCGAGGGCTCAGTCGAAAGTGAGCACTCTGGTCACGCATGTCGAGCTAATCCGTATATATGTTGTCGATCGTTCTCTGCTTCATGGATGCCGAGTAGCACTCCCGGCCACTCGTCGATCTCCCCCTCGAACCATCTCTACCCGCTTACGTAGGAACTTGATCATCAGTATGGAGGATGGCTTTATCTCATTGGAGAGGGTCTCGCGCCAAGAACATGTTATAAGGCATTCCGGGCGTCTACGACGAGGGAATCTTGTCGTAGTCGTCAAGCCGCATGGGGATCTCCTGGGTGAGTACCAGCTGTATTAAGCCTAGAGGCAATACCTTTTCCCATAGAATCCTCAAGCAGATGAGCAAGGTCGACTTGCCCAGTTCTCTCTTCGTGATGCCCATTTTATCAAAGGTCGACGCTAAGATGATATCACTAATCCCGCTGTCAATTGAAGACCTCATGAACTGCTTTGTTGCCACAGCTCGCAACTACCAGCGGTCGCCATGAGGATAAGTGTTGGCATCCTCCATATTTGAGTCGAGAATGTGATGGATGTCGAGCCGCGTAGTTTAGACACTGCCAATTTCGCGCACCGTCGACCTCGATGTCAGACGGGCCTTCCGGAAATGAAATGGATTCCCCCTCTCCCGCGAATCTCCCTCCCAGATTACTGGATTTCACCTAAGGGTCGCGCCGAGTCGGCTGCCCCGCCGGAGGGTGGTGGTCACGAGGCGTGGCCCGGGTCTCCTCAGTTCGACTCGAGCCCGGCTTGGGATATGAAGCGCCGGAGGTATCCGCGCCATATTAAGTACTTTATTTCTCTCGAGTTGCATGCGCCGTCTGCAGCGTGCGGTCCGTAAATCTTGGCGAACTCAACAAGATTGAGTTGTCTCGTCGCGGTCTGACTTCATTTGAGTCGCCACCTTTAGGAATCGGTTCGCTTTCAGACATACAGTGACCCGTGGATAACGTTGGCTAAGGGGGTGAAACGCCAGGCGACAACGCCGCTGCCTTTCTGGATTGCCGTGGATCGAGACGGCCCCCAGGTTCCCCGCCTGGGGGATCTCCATTTTTCTTTGAGATCCTTTCCCGTCGCTTGTTCGGGGCTTTCGTCCCTCGTCATTCGTTTGTCTTCGCTTTTTCTTTATGAGTGGAAGAGCTCTCTTCGATATGAGGGCTTCTTCACCGTTAATATACCGCTTGCAAACACCTCACCCATGCTTGCTCGGGGATTTTTGAGATGGGAAACACTGTCTTTTCGATCGCACCCTTTGCCAAAGAATTAATGCAAAGGATCGCGAACTTCCTCGTCGGGTATGTCTACTCCTTAGAGACTCCCAGATTGAATCTTTGGACATAAGACCTCAAGCTTTATGAAGCTCGCTTGACGGTCGCGATATGGTGTAACTCGCTTTCTATAAGTCCCGGGGTCTCTAATGAAGTGAGACGAATGCAATGGACAAACAATGAGGAGATTGACGCCTGCGGAAGCCTATTAAACCACGCCAAGGTCGGGCCTTTTAGTGGTGATAGCGAAAGCTCCGTGATCGCAGACCGGATCTGATACCCATGCGCCCATCTGGTTTTGTAAGGTCGAGATGATCGACGGATCTCTCTCGGGTACCATTGAACGCTTCCACCGTGGCACTCGAACTTGGATGGAAGGGGGAAGGAGTACCCTACTGTGAAGGGTGATTCGCCTTTGTCACCAAGGTATCCATAAATGGGCCGTGGGCACGTCCTCTTATTAATTCCTTGCATCTCACACTACCGAGCTCTTTCGAGGCGCCAACCTCTCAAGGCTCCAAGGATTGCTCTCCGTCCCTTTGCTCGAGGGTGATGTAGTTCTTCATTCCCGACATGCTCCTGGGTGTCGTCAGTCGTCTCCGTGGGCTGGGATTGCATCCATGCCCCGGCTCCTGGCCATCGTCGCTTTTGCAAGACTCCTGTGGAATGTCGAGATTGTGTCGCTTCACGAGGAATGTTGTGACCTCTTCCTGCGGTTCGGCCGCGCTCCTGGAAAAAGGTGATCCGGTTCGTGAGTTGTTCTAATCCTTCTATTAGACGCTGATCGGGTGAGGCGAGTGCCTCCACCTCGGTCCGTGTCAAGCCAGATTTCTAACGTGTCGAGGCTCCACACCGCTCGCCTCGTCGGGTCCCGCATCTTCGAGGATTAGCGCGCTTCCCGTTGTGTTCCGAAGTCGATACCATCAAGAATCGAGAAATCAGTTATATTTGTGCTGAACCGGCTGCCTTACGTGACGACTTATCCGACGATGCCTTTTCAATCTGGATCAATGAGTGTCGGTCACACGTGAATTGATCGATGTCATCGGGTCGACATGCTCATGGATTGTCCGGCTGGAAGGCGATCGCCGCAATAGCCGGCCCGCAGCGTTCTATTACGGCACTCCCATGCAAAACAAGAAAGAAGCTTTGTCGGCTAGGCTTCCCGTGGCCTCTCCGATGCCTAAGTCGCTTTCTCGAGAGAAAAAAGAGAGACCGCTGTAGGCGAATGTGTCATGTATAATCGCGCATGAGTATGCGTACCTTCACCGATGGGGGTGACCTTGTATTTATAGTAGATGTTCAACCACCGGATGGTGACTAGGATCTGCTCCTACTGATGAGATATTTTTTGTTACATTCAGACGGATTGCAAAGGATATAGAAAGAGCAATATTCTGATAATCTTCTTCATCGGGGATCCGGCTTGATGATGAACCATATTATCTTCTTCTTTCCCCATCGATGAGATTTAGCTGGTTTCAGATAATATATTCTATTTCATCTTCGGGAGATTCTACACCTGGCCGCCGAGCGATCGACCTTCATTCGGGTCGCACCAAAAAAGGCTTGAATGCTAACGTGAAAAGTATCGGTATCAGCTCAATGGCATGCCCTCCTTTCTGGTTTAGCTGCAGTGGGCCCGCGCGGTTTCTAGGCTCTTCTCAGCCCGTGAGTGGGCCTGTGAGCCTTATTTTTCAAACGCTATCAGGGTTTATTCCCAATTCGATGTACTTTGTAATTTCTCTCAAATTCATAGTGAAGTTTTCTCTTATGCCTGTGGTTTTTTCCCAATTCCGGTGTTTTTTCTTTATTTTATATTTCTTTATTGTGCCATTGATCATAACAAGTGGTATCAGAGCCATTAGGTTTTTTTCTGATCTAGTCAATGGCAACCATGAAATACGAAATTCCCTTGTTGGATCGTAGTACCAGATTTTTCGTTGTGGCAAGTTAAGATGCGCAGTGTGCTCACTCAGATGGATCTAGATGATGCGATGCTAAGGATTGAAAAGATGTCGTCATTGTTGACAAAAGAGGAGAAAGAACGTAAGGATCATAAAACACTATCTCATATTCACCTTCATTTATCGAATCAGATTCTGCAAGACATTATAAAGGAGAAGACTGTTGATGCGTTATGGCTGAAGTTGGAAGAATTGTGCATGATGAAAGTCTTATGAGTAAGTTGCATTTGAAGCAGCGATTGTATTTGCATAGTATGGTAGAAGGTGAGGTTCTTAGAAGAGCATCTTACTACTTCAGCAAATTGTCATGGATCCGGGAACTGGAGGTTCAATATGAAGAAGGTTAAGATATAAGGTTAATGTTGTCATGGTTCACTTCCCACCTGTGGCGCAACTTTCGTAGATACGACGAGAGCAATACATACCCTTAACCTTAAATGAAGTCTATGAAGTTTTTCTTCTAAGGAGAAAATGAAAAATTAATTTGTAGGACCTCATGCAAGGAGATAGTCTATTTGTAAGCTTGGGAGGTCAGAAGAGAAGAATTTTGATGTAAGAATGTAGGAAAAGGTCAAAATCCAAGAATTCTAATAAAATTTCACCATCGCAAGAAAAAGGGTCACATCAAAAGGAGTGTTTCAAGTCACACAAGGAGAAGAAATTCAGAACAAACAAGGACCAAACTGTGGAAAGCAAGAGTTAAGGAATCGATTGGATTGATGGAGAACCAAGGCGCTGACACGATGAGAGCTACTGAGAATTGGATTTAGATTAGGGTTGTATGTTTCTACATGACTCCTAATCGGACTCGATTCTACATACGAACCTGCGGTATAAAGGTGTGCTGGTTTGATAGGTAACAATGCATCTTTGTAAGGTAGCGTGTATTGTGACAAGCCAGATTAGGATGTTTGATATAAGAAGGTTCGTACTCGTGACGCTGACATGTTCTTGATTTGAAAAGAAATTTGATATCTCCAAGTACTCTTGATGCAAAAGGGTACAAGTACATCGTGAAGGCAGTTCAAGATTAGTAAAGGAAGCCCTACCAGGATGAAGAGTCAAAAGACAACCATGTTATATGTTCTACAGAGTTCCACTATTACAAAAGATGTTGCCGTTGCATCTTGTTCATTGTCAGAGGTCGACGATATTACAAAGCTTTGGCATATGCGTCTTGGGCGCTTGAGTGGAAACGATATGGTAGATTTGAGTAGAAGAGGACTTTTAGATGGTCATAAAAAAGGTAAGTTACAATTCTGTGAGTTAATCGCATTGGGAAATGTGGTTTAGTTAGGATTCTCTTCAGAATTCATAAGTCAAAAGGCCGACTATCAACATTCAGACCTTTGGGGACCTGCAAAAGTATTTTCTATGGGAGGTACTACTTATATGTTTACAATCATTGATAATTTCTCACGTAAGGTATGGGTATTCTTCCTAAACATAAAAGATGCGCTTTCAACATTCAAGGATCGAAGACAATGACAAGCAAACAGGGAGGCGGATGAAGTGTCTTCACACTGATAATGGGTCAGAGTTTTGTTTTGATGAGTTTAACACTCTTTACAAGAAAGAGGGAATTGTTAGACATCGTACAATTCGTCATACTCCACAACATAATGATGTGTATCAAACAGATGAATGTACTTTTGATGGAGAAGGTTAGACGATGCTCTAACGCGCTCAATCGCTTAGTTTTTGTGTAGAAGCTACGTCCACGCATGTTATTTGATCTAATAGTTCTCCTCATTGTTATAGTGAAGAAGACTCCTCAAGAGGGTATGGTTTGGTAGTTCTCAAGTAATATTTAGATTTGAAATTTTTTGGATGTCTCACATATGCCCATGTCGGGAGCAATGGGAAGTTAAACTCAGATCAATGAAGTGTATATTTCGGGTTATAAATTTGGTGTGAAAGGTTATAAATCATAGTGTCCGAAAACCAAGAAATTGGTAATTAGCAGAGATGTGATTTTTTATGAGACTTTCATGATTCAGGTCTTGGCTCCTAAAGACTCTATTGTTGGGACCGTGCAAAGAGTTGATAAAAAAGTGGAGTTTTTAGACTGGTTTGGTTCCTAATTCACATGAGCGGAGTGTTCCTACAATTTCATAATTCCTCAACACACATTATATTGCCGTGAGATAGAGAGAGAGAGGACTATTAGTTTCACCACAAAAATATGATGAAGTTGATCCGGTTGTATATGCCTTGGAGTGCAAAGCAGAGATAATATCGAGTCCAATGAAGAGCCATCCACTTATGAAATAGGAATGTTGGAAGTGATCGAGGTAAGTGGATGATTGTTATGCAAGAAGAGATCTGAGAGTCCCTTCATAAAATGGGACATGAGACATGGTGAGGCTACCTAGTAGAAGAAATCCATTTGGTGCAAATGGGTGTTCAAGAACAAAGAAGACACCAGAGTTGAGAATGGCTATACACGGCGTGACTAGTTACTGCCACGCCATATTCCATGTGTCGGGATTTCATGTGATGTATTCTCTCTAGTGGTGAAGCATAGCTCAATTTGAGCTTGCTTCGGGATTGTGGCTTTCATGATTTCGAGCTTGAGCAATTGGATGTGAAGACCGCATTTCATACGGGAGCTCGAGGAGGGACATCTATATGTCATAATAGAGGGTTTTATGAATTTAAAAAAGGAGACTATGTTTGCCTACTGAAGAGGTCTCTTTATGGTTTGAAATAGTCTCCTAGACAATGGTATAAGAGATTTGACTCATTCATGATCTCTCATGATTTTAAGAGTAGCTTTAATAGTTATGTCTATTTCAAACGATGCAATGATGAGTCACTTTTGTATCTACTCTTATATTGATGACATGTTATCAGGAGCCAAACGATGTAATGATTATTGCTCAGGGGTGACATCATAGGAGTAAAGTCAGAACCTAAGACAATCCTGCAGATATGATGACTAAATCACTTCCTATAGCCAAGTTTGTGCATTGGTGGGACTTGGTTGTTGAGTTTTACCCTATAGGGCTTTGTTGTGGAAGAGGTGTGACGCCCCAATTCCCGGGGGTCACGCACAAGCGTTTTTTTTTTTTTTTTGTCCTTTACATTTCATTTCCAACATACAACATATTGAACATAATTTAGTCCTTTTACTACAAGGACCTCAGAAACTTTAAAACTTTTGCCAAAATATATTTATCAAGAAATACGGCACTACAACTCTTAAATTCATAAAATTACATTAAATGGGTCTTTCACCCAAAATTTTAAAATACAAAACGAGGCATTTCGGGCCTTTTCCTTCTCACAACGAGGTCATCAGAGCCTCATCGCCGAGTACCTCCAAAGATCTCCATAATCGGCTCCGGCTGCTGCCGGACTCCTCAAATCAAGGCACTAAAAAGCCCAATGCCGGGCGCAAAAAGGTCGAGTACTTCAATGGGCATGCCTCTCCTTCTTCGGGCTTTAGCGAGTGGGCTCGAAAGTGTCAGGGTCAATGGCCTCTTCGGGCCGGCAAGCGGGCCCGTGGAGCCTTATTGTTCGAACCCCATCGCTTGCCCCCCACCCTTTGCATCGGCCAGACGCGGCGCGCGGGCTGTAACTTGTCTCGCTCGTGCAATTTCACGCAGTCGCCGTGGTCGGATTAGTTAGGGCTTGGTCGCCGTCATTTGTCTTATGATAATGATGACTCTTCGATTTTCGAGCTCATTCTAATTTTCAGCCTCGTCTGCTTTTCGCACATCCTCTGCCTCAGGTGCCTCTCGCTTCCCTGACCTTTTCTTCGCTTTAGCGAAGTTCGACTTCTTTCTGGGTGCCTTCTCACCTCAACCTTTCGTGCGCAGCCTTTCTTCTCGTGTCTTTCTGGGATAACCTTCGTTGTATTTCCGGTCCACTGCCTTTTGTCTTCTTGGTCACTGGCTATACGACGAGGCATGCTAGGTCGGGTCAGTCGAATTTTATTATTTATTTTCATCATGGGTCCGCCGTTTCTTCTTCTTCATGTATCGATGGTGATTCTTTTGCTATTGTTAGTTTTGGACTTAATCGACGGTTTTCGCCGCCGGCCGGGTCAATCTCTGATGTCCCAGGCTCCTTCCTCGACAAGGGTAGGTAAGGGAAAAGTGAACCCTGATCGAATACTTTGGGGGTCGAGTGCTCAATATCCGTTGCTCAAAGATGCTTTAACCGGTGGGACTCCAGCAAGGTCGCTTCTTCATGGGGCTGCCACTTTGCTTACGCTATCGCCTCCCTTCTCGACGTCGTGGTCCTCACGCTTGACCCCTCTATGTGGTCTCTCGTGCCTAAGATGGTGTGCGTTTCTTCAAAGTGGCTCTTCGATAATGGGGCTTCGCTTCTCCGCATCCTTCATAAAAGTGGTTTTCAGAAGACTTCAATGTCTGGTCTCTTCTAACTCGCACCCAATGGTCAGTATCTCGTTGGTTTGTTGGTTTTCTTTAGGGATGTGGGGCTCCTATTTGTTCCCAAGGCAGCCTCGTCTCCTTTACCTTTTTAGCCCAAAGGAGACATCCGAGGGCTTTCTTTATTTTTCTAGCGCCCATTCTCCTGATTTTCGATCTTCACTCCCTCCCACAGCCGTGGAAGGGACACTACTTCTTCGTTGCGGCCGTGACCGGGAGTATGACCCTTCGATGTGGATCGACACTCGGGTGTTCCTGGTACTCGACCACCCCGAGAATCTTCGTGAGTGTTCATTCTGCTTTTGGTTATAACTGCGGCGTGGTCACCGGGTATCTCCGATTCTCAGGTCATTTACGTGAGCCTCAAAGCTCTGATTGACCCCACAGCAGGCGAGACGCCATAGCGTTGGCGCTAATGAGTGTCCTTCCTGGGCCCCACGCTGAGCCGACCAGCCGATAGTTCCTCGGTCCTTCGAGTTCGAGGTCCACCTGCTCCGTCGCTTCCGAGGCATTCTCCTTCTTCCACCATGAAAGTTCCCTCCCATCGGGTCTCTCCACGCCGTAATTCACTGTGTGGAACCGCCTGTCCAACCGAGATGGTGTCTCGGAAGCCCCGGAGCGGGAAACGAAAAACCTCGGACTCCGTTGAGAAAGATCGGCCGGCTTTGGTCAAAGTTCTGAAGTTGGGGGCATCTTCATCTTCCCCGTCTGCTCCTGTCCATAAATCGGAACGGGTTAAGGCTCCTATAGTTTTGAGTCTCGCTGGCCCCATTCTGTCCGTCATGGAGGCGTAAGGTCCTCGGGTGGGCCGTTGAGTACCTGCTAAGGGCCACGCCCCATTACCGTCCTGGAACCCGCCAACTATGCTGGGGTTAGTCGTCTTCTAGAAGGGAGGAAGAGGCTAGGAGAAAGATCCAATCCAAAATCGCGGGAGATGTGTGGACTCTTTACTTCATCGAACTCATAAGTAGCAGCTTCTGTCCATTCTTAAGGATTCCTATCTCAAGAGGTCGGTTACGCTGCCCGTTGATGAGGCTTTGGCTCTATCTCTCAAGGGGGTTACCTCCATAAGTTCTCGTACCTTGTCATACTTGATTCCATTCTGAGTTTCGAACTTGTATTAGATGTTGATTCTATGCCAGTGTGCAGTGGCTACTCATTTAGGCGCGGGCTCAGCCGGTAAAGGCCAAACTAAACGAGCCATGCCAAAGCGGTCCCGGCTTATATATAGGGTGGCTTCCTCACATCCCGAGCTGGTCGAGCCAAGTAGGTCAGGTGCAACGATGACCGAGGAAGCAAGAAGCTCAAATCTGATTTGAACATACCACGTCAGTCCGTGTCGAGCCGAGGGTAGGAAGACTAGGCCTAAACAACAGGGCCGCTGGAAGGCGAATCAGAGGCTCGATGACGGCGAGGGCCGCGTAACGACTGACAGGCAGACGGTCGCAGCCTCGCCCGCATTTAACCGATGAGCCAGGACGAAGTTTCACATCCTGGGCGGCGAAGCCGAGTCTAAAAGAAGAACCGCGCGGCGATCAAAGACGACGGTTTCGATAAGATGACGCCGGGTGGGATCTGCGCCTTCGCCGCTAGCTGGACGAGGGGCGCCGCACGGCGGGAACGCCGACTAAGGAGTGTCGCTGGTTGCGTGGGGATCTTCATCAAGAAATACTTTCGTGGTCACGACGGTTATTTGAAGACCGAAATGGCGGCGCTCTAATCAATGGGTTTCCGGTGGCTTCGCTCGCAAGAAGGTCACAATGCCTATTCCGGCCCCGGGATTTAACTTTGACCTTCCCAATGATACTGAGGATGAGGGTATCACGATTATTCCGAGCACCGGCACCCTGCTGAGGCCCATTCCCCTTCTTCCCCGTCCGCTTCTCCTTCTGATGCTTGATCTCCTATGCACGTCTTCGCCTGCCCAATGTCGGCTTTTATACTTTTCTTTTCTTTCTTTTTTTTTTTTCTGTATTTTGGCTGGGCCTGGGACCCAAGACATATGTAGCCTTGTCGTTAATGAATACTCATTTTTGCATTTTTTTTTCGTCTCTACTTGCGCTATTCGCGATGTTCTGTATGAACCGAGTGGCTTGAATTAAACGTCTGAGTTGAGTAGTTGAGCTCTTCAACCGAAATGGGCCTGCAATACCGCTCGAGTCAATTGATTCGGGTAGGGTCAGCGTGGGCTCGAAGCCAGTGAAGTCGAGCCCTTCGTGACCGGGTCAGCCGCCTCGCTGGCCGCATGCCCGAGCTAAACCGATTCCTAGGCTGCATGGCCCGCGAAGAGCCTTGCCAATGCGTACGCCGGGCCCCGCGCTGATTTGCATGAGCCGAATCGACTCCTAGGCCGCATGGCTCTGCCAGCAGAGCTCGCCAACGCGAGCCGCCGGGCTCCGCCATGATTTTGCATGAGTTGAATCGATTCTCGTCGCATGGTTTGATGCAGTGTAGCTCAATGCGAGCCGCCGGCCTGGTTTGATTTGGGGAAGTGAGCTGAACTGATTCAGTGCCGCATGGCCCGCTTAGGCAGAGCCTGGCCAAAGTGAACTCGGCCAAGCCAGGGCGCCGTGGGCAGAGCGGCGATATAACCGACTTGCTACGACCCAGGGTACCGCTGACTCCGCAGCAGACGAACCAAAGTGAGTCGCCGGGCTCCTCGGCGCCGTGGCCGGCGGCGTATGTAGCCCGAGCCGCTTTGACTCCCCTCGTAGCGCACCCGCGCAGGCGCAGACAAACTCGCCAAAGCGAGCCGCCGTGGGCCTCGGCCGCGGGCCGAGTGGCGACATAGCCGAGCTGTTCCGACTCCTGGTTACGTGAGACTCAGTGCGTAGCGTGACGTAATCCTCAAAGTGAGCCGCCGGGCCCGCGCCATGGGCGAGTGGCGATGTAGCCCGAAATGCTTTAACTCCCTCGTAGCGTGACTGCGCGCAGTGCAGACGAACTCGCCAAAGTGAGTCACGGGCCTCGCGCCGTAATGAAGTGGCGATATAACTGAGTCGCTCAATTCCTCGTGCCGCGCGGACTGCGCGCAGTAGACGAACTCGCCAAAGTGAGCCGTCAATCTTCGAAGCACCGCGGGTCGATCGGCGATAATCTGAGCGCCATTCGACCGATAATATGGACTCCGCGCAGACGAACTCGGGCCGTGCCGAAGCTACCGGGCTCCGCGCTGTGGCCGAGCGGGCGTATATACCTCGAGCCAGTTCGACCCTTGCTACGTGACTCGTGCAGAGCGCACTAACTCACAAAGTGAGTCGCCACCCGGCGCCGGCGGCAGAGTGGCGATGTACCGAGCCGCGAACTCCTCGTAGCGGCGGACTGCGGCGCAGTAGACGAACTCACAAAGTGAGCCGGCCGGGGCTCGGCCACCGTGGGCCGAAAGGGCGATATAACCTCGAAATGCTCCGACTCTCGTGCTGCGTGACTGCGGCGCAGTAGACTAACTCGCCAAAGTGAGTCGCCCGAGCTACCGCGGGCCGATCATGATGTAACTCCGAGCTATTCTGAATTCTCGATAGCGTGACTGTGCGCAGTAGACGAACCTGTCAAAGGAGCCACTGGCTCCGGCGCCGTGGCCGAGCGGCGCACAGCAGCCCAGCTGTCTCACTCCTGCTACGTGGATTCCAGGCGCAGCAGACTTAACTCGTCAAAGTGAGCCGGGCCCGGCGCTATGGCAGTGGCGATGTAGCCCGAGCTGCTTTAACTCCCTCGTGGCCAAGATCAGTGCAGTAGACGAACAATCCTCACAAAGTGAGTCATTGGCTCGGTAAGGTGGGTTGTGCTGGGCGATAAGGCAACTCGAAATGCTCGACTCGCAAGTCATGCTGGACCAGGTGTAGTAGACGAACTCTGCCAAAGCTGAGCCATTGGCTCAAAGGCCTCGTGGCCTAGCATAGCTCAATTGTCTCGACCTCGGGCAGGGCGTGACTCAAAGTGCAGTAGACGAACTCAGAGCAAGTGGAGTCGGGCTGGGCTCCAAGGCCAGGCCGAGCAAGGAGATACTCGAGCTGGACCGTCATGCGCGATCCAGGCAAGAGTGCGTAGATCACCACAGCTGAGGCCGCTCTGCGCGGCTCATCTCGAATTTCCACTCAGCAGTGACGCTTAATGCCACGCAAAGAGACTGAACGCCTGCATCCTGAGGTTAGCTTCATAATTACGCCCAATCATGTGGAGTTAATGAAAGATCGTTTTCAAAAAGTGAACCCAGACATGCAGATTGGCTACTGAGCTCATCGCTCCCACTGAACCTAACTAAGATTCAACACTCACCAACTCCGCTCTGGGAACAGGTTTTCCAGTCTTGCGGGAGCAGCTCTTCAGCCAGACACACGTCCTGAGAGTACACCTCACGTTTCATCTTCCACTTCTTCCTTTCTTTCTCCTTCACTGTCTTCTTCCAACCCAGTTCTCCCTCTTTGTTCTCTCCAACACTCTTCTGTCTCCTCCCTCCTCTTTCCATCGTTCTTCCACAACCTCCTTCCAGATCCTTTCTTCCTCCTTTCCTACCCCTTTCTTCCACAAAGTTTATTTCTTAGTGCAGACTTTATGGCATAAAGCCCAAGATGTAATGAGCTGAGTTAACACTATTGTAATCTAATGTAATCATTGAATAAAGAGTAGACTTTTCCTTTTTTATGTCAAAGAGCTTTCTATCTATATCATGTAATTTCTTTCTCTCTGTACAGAAAAACTGAGTTGTTGAGACGTCAATAAAGTAATTAGAATAGAATAATGACTCACAAAGGATCCAAAACTATTATTGAAATCATCATGATTGGCAATCAAGGTCACTGATAAAACAGTTTAAGATATCTTAGATTCTGAGATGTCAGTGGTAAAAATTCTTTCTCCTCTCCTCTGCCGAAGTTTAATGGCCACAGCCCACAGACTCGCCGCTGAGATATTGCCATAAAGTCTTCCAACAAAGCCCAATCTCCTGTCACAGATCCCCTCCCTCATGTGATTTTTGAAAACCAAATCATCCGATGGTGTCCGGCTTGACTTTTAATGAGGCCCACTGCCCTTCTGTAGTTTTCAATTTTGTCCGCTGTTTAATCAAGAGATCTGTAATCATTAAGAGCCCCGTCATTGTGTCTCATCACTGCCAACTATTCTCTATCTTATCCCAATTTATAGGCTATCAAGCCCCGCGCTTCAAGGTCAGGCGAATGGGGTTTCTAAGTTGTCGACTTTGTGTTGTCCTCAGAGGCCCATAGCACTTGGGAGGTATTCTACCCATTTTCCTTAAATCTTCCAATTTGCCTTCAACGCGACCTTAAGGGTCCTGATGGTGACTTCGGCCTGACCGTTAGACTGTGGATGTGTTGGAGATGAGTACACTTTAATTCCGAGCTCCCACAGGTCTCCGACCTGTGTTGTCAAATTGTTTTTCGTTGTCCGATACCAGGGCTCTTGGGATACCAAACCTGCATATAATGGCTCGCTACACAAAATCGGCGCATCTCTCTGCTATGTGATCAGAAGCAAAGGCTCTACCGTACCCCACTTGGTGAAGTAATTCATCAAGGACGATGATGACTTACATCGTCTTCCCAAGCGCGTAGGTCCGCAGATGTCCAAACCCCATTGTTGAGGCCAGGCTCGTGATCGACGCCAAGGGCCTGATGGGAGGAGGAGATATCAGTGTAGCTCCTACAGATCCTCGCATTACCAGGGCCGGTTGTGTCTTTGAAAAGTATTGTAGCCAATAGTATCCCCTTTGCCTCAAGACTCTTTCCCCTAATGCTCAGCTCCCATATGATTTCCGTATATACCCTCATGTACTTTCTTGAAGACGTATTCACGTTTTTTCCCGCACGTACCGAGGATCGCGTGAGTTAAGCCCTCGCTCAGACAGCTTCCTTTACATTGAAGTGGAACCCGCAGACTTCGGCCCTTATTTTAGCCAGCTTCGGTCAGTCAGTAGACGTCCGTCTATTATGTAATCTCAAATGGGGTCCATCCTAATCTCGGGTTCTGACTCCGCCTCGGGCGACTTCCACATCGCAGATCGATGAGGCTCGGCCGCATTCGATAGGTGTCGACCGCCGAGGTCTTCCTATGGGCTGTTGCACTTCGCTGTGGCGTCTACCGAGTTCTCTCATTCGGGGACATACTTGACTAACCAAGACGAATTTTTCAATAAATCTCGACTGAGGCATGTGGATCATTCTTCCACTTTCGGGCCTCGTAGGTGTCTTCTATTTGTCTTACTACCAACTGGGAGCCGCCGGCAGACTTATACTCCGGGGTCAACTCTGGGCTTAATGGGCGAGGCCGAGGCCTACTATGATGGCCCCATACTTGGCCTAGCTGTTGAGGCTTGAACCAACTGAAAAAGGTACTCAATGTCTATTCCTCTCTCGAGGTCGATTAGACCTCGCTCCACTCCCTCGTGATTCAGGCTCCATCTACAGAGTTTCCAGACGGGGAGGTCATTCATTGTCCGAGCTCGTGTCCACGAGGTGAATTCCATGATGAAGTCTACAAGACCTCGTCCTTTTATCAGAAGCGCATTAGATTCATGTCAAACTCGCTTAGCCTACATGGCTCCACTTCATCAACCTTCCTGAGGTCTCCGGGTTTGGCGTAACACTCTGCCTATCGGGTATTTTGTTGAACCTCTATGCAGCGAGCCCGAAGTAGGGGCTGAGTTTCCGAGCTGGCGCTAATAAGGCCAAAATTAGTTTCTCCATCATCGGGTACTCTCCTCCGCCTCCTCTCAAAGCCCGGCCGCACAGTAACCGGTGTCGCACTCTCGTTTTGTCTCTCGACTTGCGGGCTGGCCTGGCCGAGAAGTCCTGATACGACTATATAGAGTAAGGGAGCTCGCCTTCAACGGACTACTAATGGGGAGAGAGTCAAACATTGCCAAAGCTGAGAATGCTTTCTTCACACTTCGTATCCCATTGAAAGCCTTCTCTTCGTGACTCCTTTGGAAGAAAGGCTGGCATTCACACTTGTCTCCGATACGGTAACCTAGCTTTAAAGTAGCAATCCTTCCGCCGACGAACTCCTTTATACCTGATGGCGACGGCACAGTCGAGCACCGGCCATTTTGTCTTTGATTTGCCTCACTCTCTGGGCGGGTCGACCATGAAACTCAGAATTTTTCGGCCGATGACCGGGTGCACACTTACCGGATTCGGGCCTATGCTGTAGTTTCAAGATCTAGAACGCCTGATAGATGAGCTATGTGAGCTCAAATGTGATGGATTTTACTGTATGTCATCTAGTATACACCTCCCATGGGCCAGGCCTATCCGGCTTCGGAACACCGTTCACCAACCTTTGATACGTAGCTCCTGCGTTCTTGAGCCCGAATGGCATCACACGATAACAATAGGTTCCCCTCGTGACTGCGGATCTAACGAGGTTTTTCGTCGCCTCGGGTCCATACGATCTGGTTGTATCCGAGAGCATCCAAACCGGGAGGAGTTCGTGGGCCCGGCAGCTGGCATCCACGATGAGGTCGATTCGCGGTAGAGGAAATCGTCCTTCGGGCACACGCCTTGTTGATGTCGTAAGGAAGTCGATGCGCAGTCGCCACTTGCCGCTTCGCTTTTGACGCAGTACGACGCCGCTAGCCATTCAGCAGGTATTCTACCTCCCCGATCTCTCCCGGCTCGTAGGAGTTTTGCCACTCCGTTGATGGCTTTTTATCTTTTCTCGGGCGCGAAGCTCCTCCTCTTTGTTTGATTGGCTTAGCGATGGCCGACACTCGCGGGGTGGACATCGTGAGGGATCACTCCTCCCCATGTCTGGGCTTACTCTATGCGGTGACGCTTTGCTTCATTTTAAAATGGACGAGGAGGTTTTTGAGGTCTTCCGCTAGCTTGGAGCCGATCTAGGCGAGATGTTCAAGGTCGCTGGCCCAACAATACCGGGTTCCAGCTTCTTCGAGGGCCCAGTCGAGTGAGTACTCACACGCATGTCGAGCTTCGGCCCAAGTATATGTTGTCTAATCGCTTTTGTTTCATGGATGCTGAGTAGCATTCCCTAGCCACTCGTTGATCTCCTCGAACCATTCCTACTCCGTTTACGGTAGGGAATTTGATCATCATGTGGTATGCGGAAGGAATGGCTTTTATTGCATTGAGGGAGGGTCTGCCCAACAACATGTTGTGGTGATCATGCCTACTTAATAGGAATCTGCTGATCAAGCACGGTATTGGGATCTCCAAGGTGAGTACCAATTGTATCGAACCTAGAGGTAATACCTTTTCCCCAGAGAACCCCCGCAGATGAGTGTTGACGGGCTCTAGTTTCTCCTTTCCGATGCCCATTTTATCGAAGGCTGACGCGAAGATGATGTCGGCTGAACTCCCGTTGTCAATTAGGACCCGATGAACCATTTGCCGGGCCACAACTACAAACTACCAAATGTGGGTCGTCATGATGATGTCGCATCCTCCCAGATCCGAAATAAAGAATGGGATGGACGCGGAGTTTAGACACTCTGTATTTCGCTTATCTCCGCCGACCACGGCCAAGGCATGGCCTTCCGGCCGAGCCGGATTCTCCACCTCCTCGCGAATCCTCCCAGACACCGATTTCCCGAGGGGCCGCTGCGCCGAGTCACCGTCTGGCCGAGGTGGTGGTCACGAGTATGGGCCCGGTTTTTAGCTTGATTTACGATTGGCGAAGGCCGGAGGTACCCGCCAGACAAGTACTCTTATTTCTCTCGGTTAGGCAGCCGTCTGCGCGGCAGGTCCGTAGAGTCCCTATGGAACCTGCAGCAGCACTGGAGTTGTCTCATCGCGGGCTCAATTTCATTCGAAGTCGTTCCCGGAGGGAACTCCAAGCCATTTCGTACTTCACGCAGACCCGGTGGATACCGGGCCGCT
Source organism: Tetrastigma voinierianum (assembly GCA_016808115.1). NCBI lineage: Eukaryota > Viridiplantae > Streptophyta > Magnoliopsida > Vitales > Vitaceae > Tetrastigma > Tetrastigma voinierianum. The sequence continues at coordinate 432,466 of JAEQBH010000401.1, forward strand.
AAGGGGGTGAAAAGTCGAGGTGAATAAATAATGCCGTCCTTCTGACAAGGGTGGGACCGAGACGATCTCTCTCGAGGTTCCCACGCCTCGGGGATCGCTTCTCCATTTTCGAGATCCTTCGTCGCTGCGCTGGTTCGGGCTTCGCCCGTCGTTGGTCTGGTCCCGCTTTTTTCTTTATGAGTGGAAGAGCTTCTTTCGATACTTGCGGGCTTCTTCACTGGCATTATACTTCTCGCTTTGAAAAGACTCCTCAAATTCCATGCTCGTTGGGGGTTTCGAAACGGAGAACATCAAGTCTTCAACCGAACTACGCCAATGAACGCTAGCGATCGCGAACTCTCGCCTGCATATCTACCTTTAGAGACTCGGGCGCTGAATCGTTGGACATAAGACCTCGTGCTTTCCTAATGAGCTCTACTGATGGTCAGCGATGATACCTTGGCTTTCTATACGCCCTACTTCCCACGAAGTGAGAGACAAATGCAATGGATAACAATGAGGAGATCAAGACGGCGGAAGTCTATTGAACTACTTACGCGGGCCTTTTAGGTGATAGCGAAGTTTTGCATCAAGACCGGTCTTGATACTCCATGCAAATTCCATTTGGTTTTGTATGTTGAGATTATCGACGGATCTCCTCGTGCCATCGAACGCCTCCACCTGCGGGTATTCTCGAACTGGGTCAAGTGGGAAAGTGGAGCACTTGCTGTGCAGGTGACTCCATTGCCGTACCAAGGTATCCATAGTGTCGAGCGCGTCCTCTACTTTCCTCACACGGCCAGAAATTTTGCCGAGGCTCTCAACCTCCGGTTCCCATGATTGTTCTCCTACTCCAGGCTGAGGGTGGCGCAGTTCTTCGTTCCCGACGTGCACTCCAAGTGTTGGCAGAGCCACGGGCCTCCAGGCTGGGATAGTTGTCCCGCTCTGCCTACCGATTCCCGCTTCGTCTGTAGCCCACGAGGAAAGTGTCAACGCTGTGTCGGTTCTTCATGAGGGGAACGTCATGGCCTTCCCGAACTGTCGGGCCTCCCGCGGGTCGCCAGGATCCGTTTGCGGAGTTGTTCTAACTCTTCTATTGGGACGCTGACAGCGAGGGGCGGCGCTCCACCTCATCCGCGGTCGCCTCGCATTGTTTCTAACGGCTACGGAGGCCTACCGTTCGCGCTACCGGGCCGGGTCCTGCATCCTCGAGGATTAGCGTTGTCCCGCCAGGTTCCAAGTCGATACCATCAAGAATCGAGAACAGTTATATTTGGTAAAGGAACCGCCGCTCTACGACGGCGCCAACCAATGATGCCTTTTTTCAATCGGAACCGGCCGAGCGTAGGGCCATTGGGCCGACTGGATTGGTCAAGCGGCCGACGCAGCTCCTCGGATCTTCTGGTCAAGTAGATCGCCGTGACCGCTGGTCAAGGTGCCCGCCGACATAGCACACCTCCGCAAAACAAGAAAGAAGGGGGGTCACGGGCTACTCGCGTCGTCCGACGCCTAAGTCGCTTCTTCCCCGACAGTAAGAGATCGCTGAGGGCGTAATGTGCAGCGATGTCCACAGAGATGAGTACGCCAGATCAGAATATTAGTATCGCGCATTCCTTTGATCGATGGGGGGTGGCCTTGTATTTATAGTAGATGTTCAACCCGATTGATGGTGACTAGATTCGCTCCTAATGGGCCGATATTTTTGTTGCCACGTATCGGATTTGGTAAAGGATATAGAAAGAGCGCTTTATTCGGGATAATCTTCCTTCCTTACTGGGGATCCCACCGATGATGATTTGTTATTGTCTTTTCCTTATTGGTGAGGTTTTGTTGGATTTATGGAATAATATATTATTGTGGGATTATTCTATTTTCTCGTAATCTACGGGATACTTTCCATAATCGGTTCGGGGCCAAGCGGGTCGACCTCATTCGGTCAGGCACCAAAAGGCCTCGAATGTCGCGCAAAAGGCTCCGAGTAAAGCCCAATGGGCATGCCTCCTTCGGGCTTTAAATGAGCGGCCCGAGCAGCCTCACTGGTCGACCTCTTCTCGGCCCGGCAAGTGCATGTGAGCCTTACTTTTCGAACCCTATCAAATAAAAAATATTTTTTCTTTACTTGTTTTTGCTTTGTTTTCTGCATAATTATTTTTTTGTTTTTTTTGTTTTTCTTCATCAATGGCTACCATTTCAACAGCCATGAGTGAAACTAGTTATTCAAGACTGTAAGCAACTAGGGGAAAATCTTAGTGGCTATTCAATAGCCCATGTAAAAAGATCAGGGAACCAAGACGCCTTGTAAAAGCGGCTATTTCTGGGTTTGCTATTGGTGAATGAAAAATTTTCATTCCTCTGTTTCTAAGAGATGACATTTTTCCTTTCCTCTATTTCTAAGGGATGTACCTTTTCTTCGGGTATGCTCTAAATAAAAGTATTCGCTTCTGTAAAAAAAAGAAAGAAAGAATCGAAAGCAACCTTTACTTACATTGCTATGTTAGTATTAAATCAACAGGGAACATAATGGAGATCTAAGTGGCCTTATTACATTCGTTGATGATCTCACTAGGACATGATCTGGTTTAATATTTACGACAAGAGGATGTATAAAGAAGAATGTTCTTTCCAATTAAATGGTGCTCACAATCACAAATTTATCGATTATTCTGGTTCCAGATAATGGAAGAATATTTAATGAAACTGATCTGATTTTCTGCATCAAGGTACGATCCACTCAAACATCTTGCCTCCCAGTTCCCCACAGAATGTCAAAGGCTGAACTACAGGCAATCTTTTGGAGGTCACTTTGATCTCACATTGTAATGCACCCATCACACCTATGGGTAGGGGTGCTATACTATATAGAGCAACTCATACCGAACTCTGAATTCTCGATCAAACTCTACGAAACTCGACCTGGCAGCCTCACTCAAATGCCAATCAGTCTAGCCTGATGAGATCTATATCTTCACCTGGTGCCTCATAGAACTCTAAAATATTTTTATAAAATTTAAAGTTTTTTTAAATTTGACATCTTTACTTTTGTAATGTCATAACAGAGATCTCATTGTATTCTTAAAAATCAATTTTCTTATTATTATTTATTTAGTTTATAAATATATTTTCATTTAAAATAAACACTTTTCTTAAAAAGATTTAAGAGAACTCAGTTTATTCTGTCATGTGAGTTCGAGCTTTTGCGTTTTCTCAAGTTCATCTGGAGCTCATTTTTCAAGCTCACAGCTTGTGTCCTGAGCCCAGCCCCATCTCAGTTTTTAGTCTGAGCTGCTTCATAGCTAACCCCATTCCCACTTGCATCATTAGCACTCCCTAATGGGGACAGCTTGAAAGTTCCAGCTATTGTCTACTATGATTAATTCAAAAATCATCATGTTCCTTGGTTCAGAAGACTCTGGTCGGCTATCTGACCACTTCACGCTTCCCTTACAACATTTGAAATCTGTGTCTTTGAATGTAGTATGATGTTCTACTTCCATAAAATCAACGCACCAAGCTGAACACTGTGCATTGAAGCGTGCTTTGTGGGGTATGGCTCAACTCTGTGAAAGGGTACTTGATGCTTGCTTCATCCTACAAGAAGTTTATGTCCTAAGAGCAATATTCATCAAAAAATATTTTTCTATCCAATTGGGATCCCCTTGATTCCTCACGGTGTGGAGAGCCTGGATTTTAAGGCCAAAATAAAAGATGTAAGGTTCTTTGAGATAATGAGGCCATCTAGTAATAGTCGATACATGACACATCCTCCATCGATGCTCTGCTGACTCAATATAATCAACAAGGTCCATGATAGTATTGCCTCACGTCTACAAACTAATTTTAATCCACCTTTCTCTCTTCGAGACTCTTAGAGAGGCACATCACTCAATCCCATTCCTCGTTGACTCTTAATATTCAGATACACATAGTAACTGAACCTGCATGTTTACTACTACATACAGTAGGCCTGTACAACATATGCTCTTAAAATCCAACTATGTAATTTTCTGCACTCAAAGAAGTTCTTTATAAAATATATTTGAATAGGTAAAATAGATTTAAATCTTATATTCTTTGAGAGAATTAAAGGACCTCAGAAAAAGTAGAGAAGAAAAAAAGAAGAATCAATTAGCCATATATATAATAGAAACCCCAGAAGAGAAAAGAAAGGAGGTGGCTTGATTTAAAATTAATTTCTGAGATAAACGTCATCTTCTACATGCATCCAATGAACAAAGTTGCAAAGAAGTCTAACCAGTTGGTAGTGTGCAATACTATCTTCTATATCATCTTGGGTTTCAACAAACATTATTGTTAATACTCTCCTGTGTTGTCGTATCCATCCTGAGGATTCATTCTGTCGCCATGTCTTTAGCGAATCGTAAAAGGGTGATAGTTGTTTCGTGAAAAGGTAATTAGATCTTCAGCTGATCTGGTATCATCACGACTTCGCCCATCAGCCATTCCATCATTAGCCAGATCGTTGTACAAAGGCCTTGTGTATGTCCCACCCTTCTCTTCATGATCATCAATATCAGTATCAAATGATCTTCTGGATGTCCTGGTGTATATACAAGATGGATCCTCTCACTTTTTCACTTTACTGCAAACCGTCACACCTGGCGAAATGAAGCCTCTGAGACGTCTCCATTGTTTGATCGATGGTTTCTGCAACATCAAGTTTAGATACAATACACACATTTGATTTGATCCAGCAGCCACCTTAGTAGGGGAACTGCAGCATATCCACGTCCAGCACCCAGATTCTTCACCATCACTCACATAAATCACTTTGTAGTTCAAATCCAACCAAGAGTCAGAAGGAATATGTTATAGAGTACATAGCAAATCCATGAAGCTACATTATTTTTAAAGCAAGGAATCCAGAGAAAGTTTCACTGTTATTTAAGATCCTTTTTTCTGATGTTCCATCCACTCTGACCTAATTATTTCCATATATACTGGATTGCTCCTGTCCCAATAAGAGCCATATCTCAACCCCAAAATATAGTTATAAATATAAATGTCTCAAGAAGGAGTTATATTAATGTTGTGGGAATGATTATACACCCTTCATTGGGTTATTTAGAATTCTTATACAGTAGAAAACCATAAGAAGGAAGACTGAATAAAATTTTCCAGTGATAATCGTGACATCTAGAGCTCTGTAAGTATGTCATGGTGTCTGGAACCTGTAGAGCTGTGTGACTCATGGAAGGACTCTTAGTTTAGAGTTGAATATTGGTTCCAGCTATGCTAGAGCAAAATATCTATGCTATTAGATTTTGACTCCTGGAAACAAGCAGACACTCTTAGACATTGCAACCAGATTTTCTGGAATCTTCTGAAACAAATATAAACTGACATTCCAGCCTTTAAGAGAGAGGGCTTCTCCACTACAAATGCTTTCTGAATGTTCACAAGGTCAGTTTAGCCATTCAGATGCCAACTTAAAGCCCTAGATGTTCTGAACGATGATGGCAACCTCTTGGAAGTCTCCACTCAAATAGATAAGCCCAAATTCTTCCATATCTCTCCGAGATTTTTGAAACCTTGAGCTTTGAACAGCTGGGACAAGAGAGGAGTTAAGTGTGAGACTAAATAACAAATGCTTTATGAATACACAACAAGGCCACAGATCTAGGATCCAACATTAGTTTCTCCTGTAGGTGCTGAAGCTTTCTTAAATTCCTATATATCCCCAAAGATTTGTTCTTTAGTTTGAGAACAGCCTGATGCAGAGTTGTGTGGATTTTAACCTACAAATGCCACGCCAGACTCCTAAGGCTGTTGCACTGTGTCAGACTAAAAATTGAGTCTCAGATTCTCACTTGATGACGGTAGTCCTTCTATAGCAGATCCACCCAACCTAAGCTGTATTAATTCTTCCACTCCCTCCTTATTTCTGGAAATCACAGATCGCAAATAACAGCCAGCAAGAAAGAGCGCTGAGATTTCAGATTACAAATAAGCTTGTGAAGACTATTAAGATGAATAATAACCAAATCCATAACTTGAAGTCCCTTTAGATTGTTGAATGACATGGGTATTTCTTCTATTGCAGTTCCATCTAAATGAAGTTTCCTTTTAAATTTTCATGATCCTCATGGGTTTCTGGGAAGCTCCTTATAAACTACAGACAACCCATGGTATAGATAGAGTATGGATTTAATCCCATCCCTGTTTATTATTCTCTACTGATATGGGTATCATTGATTCAAATATAAGAGGCAGGGTTGAGTTAGGTTCCACTGATGGGAGTATACATAAGATGGATCCACACTCCTTCACTTTCATTGCTTTACTCACATGGAGCAGCACCTGGTTAACAAAACATCCACATAATAGTAGTTGCAAAGAATCTAATCTTGGCATTAGCCACCAACTGACGTAACATGACTAACTTAAAGTCAAACTGCACTCAAAGTGTGTTTCAGCCTATCTTCTCATCCCTCCTCAGATTCATTATCATGCTAAATCATAAATAGAGTACAAAACAAAACCAACAAGTCACTACTTTATACTTAATCTTGGGGAAGTTTTGCCACGCCTTCCAGATCCTTGAGGCCTGTATCCACTTGGAACTCACCATTTAAGAAGAAATAAACTAATTACAGTAAACCAGTCGTTCTCTAACACATTCCTACATTCCAAATCCCACAGAAAATAAAATTAACACGTAAACCCAAGGGTTCATTATACTCAAAGAAAAAAAAAGGGCACAAAACAAAAGAATCTTTAATCCAGTGATTTAAAAGATCAGAATAGAGTGATGAGAGTGAGACACGTTTCCAGCAATCTGCACCATGTACATTCAAGATTTGACTGACGGAAGTCTGCAATTTGGTTCTGTAGTCTATATACTTAAAGTGAAGGACCTCTATAGTTAGAAAGTTGACTTGATCCAAGTGAGGTATGTTCTAAAACAATTTCTATTAGGTATGAATTCTACTGCAGATATAGGAACCAAATTTCAAATGGGATTCCCTCCATCAGCTTCAGTAACTAGACATAATACTTGTAATGAGAGTACAAGAAAAATATCACTTATGGATTACTCCTTGTTTAAATGAATGACCTATAGAGATATAGCCTCTTAAGGATGACATAACTGGATAATAAGTATAACTGACAACACATTGAATTTAAGCCAGAACATAAAGACACTCCCCAAGCTTGGAGTCATACCCATATTTTGCACTATGAGTTTGAAACAGTAACTACATCGAGATATTAGAAAGTACAACAGCAAACACTTCTTCTTATAGCAGAGTCATGAGTTCTCTTGAAAACCCTGAGATTCAAAATTTCAAGTCACAGAATGTTCAATTGACATGTGCTCTTTTATAGCCGTTCTGTCCAGGTGAAGCTCCTTAAGTTTTCCAAACATTTGATAAGACTATATGGGAAAGCAACTGGGTAGTTGCAACAGTTAGAGCAAAGAGTGATTTAATGAGATTTTCTAACTGATCCAACTGTTTATTTAAAAGACTTTCACAGTTTTGCAGTCCTGTAAACATAAGGTACTGATAGTACCAGTATATGGTGTATAATATGATGGTTGATTGGCCAACCTCTTTAAAAATAAAGCTCCAGCTTTTCCATACATTCCGACAATCAAAGTTAAAGCCAACATCCTCTCTGAAAATTTTCACTGAATCAGTTTTAAATATATCGTTGAACCCAATACTGAGCACCTTATAGTTTTTGCAACTGTCTAAACCTAAATGAAGAAAAGAGACATGAATTGATTTAAGCAATAAACTTCATAAAAGAGCAAATTTCAATAGAAATACAATGTACTCACATTTGTTCTATGAGGTAGATCTCTGACATGGTAGGGATCACAATTAGTACTAAAAAGTGGAGACTTGGTATAACTTAACTTGGAGAGATTCATATGACTCTGAAGGCCAATACACATGCAAATCACTGGAGACCCAGCATTCAACCCAACAAAACTTTTGAGAGTATTCATTCAGAAATCTCCCTCTCACCAAATTCATTCCTACAATCATGTGCAGAATCGCTTCAGGTATGTCCCACATCATATCAATTATGGAACATACAGAAACAATAACCCTAAAAGTCATCATTTCACAAACAACTTTTAAGTAGTTCTATATTTATATGAGATCCCTTCCTGATTCCTTATCCAGTCCCAGAATCCCAATGGTCATAAATGGATATTCCTTTTATAATAATGAAAATCAAGAATCAGTGAGGAATACTTATCTAAACTTCTTAGAGACCTGAAACTCAAAACGCTGGGCGTAAATCCAGGGGGCTGTTCATTAATTATGGAGTTTTTACAGTGGATAAATAGGCAAACAACTCAGTCTTATTGTTACTCACAGAGGGCATAAAGGAAGTAATCCTTATAGTGAGATGTTAAATGGACTTTTAAAATAGGATTATGATATTATTATTGTACAAGTAATGGAAGGTGGCTTTTCTAGTGGTCCCTTACCTTCTGAGCTCTATATATAATAATATCACATGAGTTACAGAGGGTTAGATTAGCTTTTGCTTCACTCCCATGATGCCCGCCTGGATATACCTTATAATGTTGCTAAAAAATGAGAATTGACACCTCAGATTTAGTTTGCACTGATCAATTAGACAAATCATACATAATTAATCAATTTTAAAATCCCTTAGGTTAGATTAAGCAATCCCAAGTCTTAATGACCTGCCACATGTTTAAGAAATGTTAAATACTGGGTTTATGGCTTATAATGAAATTTCATTGATCATCTTCCTTCTCCACATCCAAAGGTCGTTGAACTTTGACCTCCACTCAAAACAACTCATCATCTGAGTGCATGAACTAGATAAACCATTAGATGTGAAGATAGTGAGTTATTTTTGAATGCTTCTGATAAACTTTGATTTTGTCTTTTTCAAATAGATTTATCAATAATGATTTTATAAACCAAATGTAATATTTTTCTAATGCAAATAATTTAGATTTCTTTCTTCGTTAAAATTTGTCTTTTGCTCATTCAGATATAATGACTTGTACAGATTTATGCATATAAATAATCTAAGTTTAGATTAATAATATAGAAAAGTTACTGGGGATTTTCATTAAAATGGACCAATGACCTAGTGTATCATCTTGATGTAATCATTTTTTTATCGAAGCCTCTTGTGCTAGTTGATGAAAGGGCTTACCCAATAGCTCTTATCGCTCACCAAAGACACATGGATATGCGATTTTAGGTAGAAGTTTGGTTATCGTATTTTGTATTTTTGCACTTCTCTCTTATTCTATTTTTTAAGCTTATAGTTTCCGATACCCATTTGTGAATCGTATAGGTTAGTGGATTAATGGGCAAGAACATTAAAAAAAAAAAAAAAAATGGGGGCTTGACACGGCAAAATTAAAACATACTTGATTTGTCGATTCGAGGTAATTCACCAAAGAATGCATCGCGGCAATGAGGTCCAATAGAGCCGTGGCAAGATCCACCGAGACTCAAGGAAGCTCGAATTTCAGAAAGCTTATAGTGATTCAAGCCTAGGGCTCTTAGGGGTTAGACAATCAATTCATACCCACAAGCATGCTCACCGAGGAATATTCCTCCTTCTTCCTTTGTATTGAAGACTCCTCTCTTAGATCTAATACTTAACGAGCATAGATGGAAAATTTTATTCAAGACTCCTTCATTTAGATTGCGCTTCTCATACTTACCTTCTAACGTTGCTGCTTATTATTCCTCTTTAATACTCTTGGTGTTAGGATTGCATTCATCTAAACATAGTATCCCCTTAAGTGAGATGTAAAACTGCATAAAGAAGGCAATCGACAACCGACCGATTCAAAGAAAAGATTCTCGAGACATGGCATTATTCTCCAAGTCTCAAGAATTTCCTGAAAGTTTTGAGTGCGTACATCAAGCATTAGAGTTCTGGCAGAGCTAAAATGTTAAATGCCGGCCAGTGGAGACTTCTGTTTTTGCATAAATGTCCAAATACAAGTAACTGAGGTCTTGAAAAAGTTCAATCGATGATGGTAGTTTTTATAGCTGTTCCATCTAAACCAAGAAACCCTCTAGTTTCCAACATTATGCTTTATTTCTGAAAACTAGTTAGTTTTGAACACCTAATACCAGAGATGTAAAGCATGCTTTCAACTTATGAATGTCCTTGTGGAAGAGTCTCAAGGTTCACACATCCTATAAAATTCAAGGGGACAAAAAGGTTAGTTCATAACCCTTACATGTTATTAAAAATCAAAAGAGATGGAAACATAGTAGAGGAGCAAAGAGAGAAAGAAGGAAATTCCATTATGCATTACCAACCAAAGCATGAAGAACAAGATAACCAAGCTTCGAAAAGGGAAAATCTTCACCAGGCCACGTGTCCCCCCAATAAACTACATCTTAAAAGGAATAAAGAAAAGACAATTAATCCTTGTAAGGTTGCCTCAAAACATATGCAAGAAACCTTCAGCCTGATATTTGGTTCCCTGGGCAGAATCGAGAAAAAAAAAAAAAAAATGCAAAGAGAAGAAAGTAAAAAGAGAGAAAAGTAAAAGCAGTTATAATTTTAAAAATGAGTTGCTGATAAATCATTTTTATTTTCTACTCAAACTCATCTTATCTATCTTAACAATGCAATATAAAAATTAAATAAATAAAAAGTGTATGTGACGCCTAAAACCCGGGGTCCGCTGACACCACAACTCCGCTAGGACAGGCCGTGGAATGTCGGGTAACCCGACATTATTCATTAAAATCGGGCAGAGTCTCCTTTGTACAGGGAGCCTTACCTAAATACAAAAATCAGATATAACTCCGTCCTAAACATCAATATCATGAGTACAAATACCGCCAGTCTAATACAATACTACTATCAATATATATATATATATATATATATATATCCAACTATATCCAATAGTTTCAGAGTTCAATTGTTTTTATTTTTATACACATATTAAAATTAAAACAATTCTAATACATGTAGAACCACTGTGCTTTTACATTCCTGGCCTTCTCTTAAAACTCATTCTAAGACGAGCCGTCTCGCACGCCCCACCGCAAATAGTATCCCCGACAGGTGAGTTAATGCTCGCAGTGAATCACCCCTAAGTGGGCTACTCTTCACCTATATGCATATGCAATGTCTAGACAAACACACATTCAAGCAAATGCATGATCCTACTTGAATGTCTAACTAATCATCTCGTACCCGAGTCCTCACCAACTCCCTCACACTCACCTAAGCCTCGTATGAGAATTATTATGTTTGTTTGTGGACCACCCTCCGATGTAAATATATATCAATTGGGTCGCCTCCGACGATTGATATTATTTATGGACTACCCTCTGATGTATATCAATTGGGCCGTCTCCGACGATTGATATTTTTAGTATGGACTACCTCTCCATCATTTTTAGTTTTAGACAACCTTTCAACCATTTTCTAGACTCATCTCATGCACTCACTCCTACCCCTGGGTGTCCTAAAGGCATATGGAATGCATGATGCCAATTCCATTACAGTCTATAACAAATGCAAATATATAAACATGTATATATTCACATAAAAATTAAATCACACAATCATGTTATGTAATTTCTCATTTCATCACATCAAAATTAGCTCACGTGGGCTAATGATCAAACACGAGCAAATTCTAATTTGAATTACTCGACTAAACACATTAATTCACAAAATTTATTTTGTGAACACTATTCTCTGGGAATAGTGAAACCCTCGGTTACTATTCTCGAAAATCACTAAATCATCTGGGCTCAATTTAGTGAACTCCGGTTTCACGGCCATTTCCTACTTCATACACATCAAAGAATCATTTCATAGCATAGAACATCACTATGATGCCCAAACAGCCCCTAACTCCCACGGACTGCATAGAGAGGGCCCAAAAATTTCAATTCGTCCCAAGTTTTGATCCCGATCAAACGGCCACTCACGACCTCAATCAACTCAAACATCAAATACACTTTAATAAAGAATAAAACCTGGGCAGTGGGAGAAACCGCATTCTCCTCAAGCATGACGAAACTCCCAAATCCCATTCCACAAGCCTCATCAGCAGAGATGTACTTCCTTCTTGTCCCGAATGATCGACTCCGCCTGATTCCACGATTCTGTAGAGAAGGAGGTCCTTCTCTCTAAAACCTCCATTTTTTCTCGGCCAAGAGCAAAACACGCCTCCCCACGCTCTTGCTCTTGTATTTCAAAACAAGAGGATGACACTATTTGATTTCTCGTCTTATTACTATTTAGAATTTTAAAATGACATCTATGTCCCTCTTTTCCGCTGACACTCTCACTATCTCTACGCATCCATTTTCATCATTTCTCTACTCACGCCAATTCTTACGACACATGAGTGAGATGTTATATGTGACTTTCGTCATATCAAAATCTGTACGATTAATCTGAATCCGCGATGCTCGAAAAATGTAGGTCCCAACTGTTTCGACTACGAAATTCGACGTGCTACCAATTCATGAGACGATTCCAACGGTGAAATCGTTTAGTCATACGAGATCCAGAGAATAAAGTTCGATTTTTTAACCGAAATTACAATTTTTTAACCAAAGTTCTTCAAAAATAAATTACGATTTTGATATTTTCCAAATTGGAATTTCAATCTTACATTTTCTGTATGAATTTCATCTCCAAAATTTGGGACAATCACATTCACTCACATGTATATTCAACGGCACTCTTACCATGCATGTAAACAATCATTTAAATCTTAAACGACTAAAACTTACTGCACCTTCATCCCTAAACAAGAAGGGATTGGTGGCCCGCATTGTGTCCTTTGCCCCACGCTGACTCCTCCACTCCATAGTGCCATAGCACTCCTCACTCAGCCTCACGGTCTCAAGGCCGCAAAACCTGATCACTGCCATCCGTAATGCACACCGGTCCCTCCTCAAAGGTCCCATAAGTGTCAACCTTAACCCCGTCCCCAATCCACCACATGAGCCGGATTTGGAGCATACTCCGAGCATGGAGACGTGAAATACCCCGTGACGCCCGACATGTCGGGCGACAAAGCCGTCCGGCACGCAACACCGGCCCCATCCTCGAGCATCTCGAAGTGTCCACAAACCCCGGCGACACTTCCCCCGCTACCGAACCCGACCACTCCTCTCCTTAGGCATCACCCTCAAGAAGACATGATTCCCAACTCAAACTTCTACGTCGACGTCAGACGCCTACATAGTTTTCCGCCGGCTCCGAGCCGTGGGAGAGAAGATTCACGCTGTGATCAAGCCTACCTTTCTAAGGTGTCCCACAAGATCGACTCGTGATGGATCTCTCTCCCACCTCGTCCAACATAATCTTGACTCCGCATGGCCTCCCATATACGTCTCATATGGCGCCATCTCGTATACTCGCCTCGTAACCTGTCAGAGGCGACCCACGCCAAGGGCAATTGCTCCTCTGGCCTCAGACTCAGACGTATGCCCGCAGCCTGTCCTCTCTAACCCGTATATAGTCCACAATAACCCGGAACCCCACACAACCCTTACTTTGTGTGTAAATCCGACCTTCCTGTCATAATCACTGACAATCCAATGGACCATCAACCTAGTCCATGTCATGTATGACATCCATATATCGAGCCCTTGCCGGCTCAACAACACCCAATGCAATTGCCAAAGGGGTATCCAAATCTCGAGTCACTCCCGACTCCTATCACTCAACTCTAAGTCCACATGATAACCTGACCGTGTGTTTTCATCTCGATTAACATAACTCTTCAGCTTACACTTCGAGCCTCTTGCATTTCTTGAATCGAACTATGAGTCTTCATGGACGTAGTCCCAAAGACAAATCCCTTCAACCCACACTCACCAAGAGTGGTGAATGACCACTCAGTGCACCCACATCTCGACCGACGCGGTGCCACTGCACACGAACGCACAATGCCATACTGTGACACCAAATCCCAGGGTCCACCAAGAGCAAAATCTCAGAGATCTCTCACTCATAATCCCGACCTATCGTGATCAACTCCTCACCCTACATCCTAAGGAAGAACATCATACTTGGTTTCCAGCGCCTTAACCTCTAAGCCCATATCCATGGTCGTGGCTCGGTATGACAACCGCTTGTTGTCCTAATTATTGACAACCCGATGGTCAGCCAATTCATCCATGTCAAGCCCGACTAACAACCAATAGTCTACTACTCTAAGGTCCACCACGCCCGCTGCGCAACCTCGATCCCGCCCTTGACCTCGACTCCACACTCCGTCCCTCCGCCTATATGTGCCGGAGGCGATATAGCACCTCGAAATCGAACCGGTTCCTCCGAACGCTACTGGGGGTGTGGAGGAATGAACCGTATACTCTCCCTCGTTTCACGTGCCTAACTCGGATCGCTACGTCCCAGCCCCCGGGATCCTTGGGCTCTGTGGCATCCCATCTCACACGCCCAATCCCGGCCCCCAGTCTTGAACTTCTGTGTGAAGCGTGTCTCCGCCTTTCCCCTCGAACTAGAAGAATGTTGATCCTCCCTCTGCTACACCAACACCGTATCCCGAAAGGTTCCCAGCATCCCCGATCTCCTCTCTCATGGTCGTGGCTTCTCCCAACCATGGAGTCCACGTCCCGTAGGCGAAACCCTACGATCCTGCCCCGATTGGACCACTTCAGCCCATTCTCGAATCTCCTGAATTACCCAGCCAATCCCAAGAAACCACGTGATCCTAAGATTGACATCCGCCTCCCAACTCATCACCTACCAACCTTCTCTAGTCGCATTGACACTTCCGCGTCGCCACCACGTGTCCCAAAATCTCCCCGCAAGCCAAACTCCTCGCGACTTACCGAATCCTAGCTGCATGTACCGATGGTCTCTCAAGAATCGAAACCATCCTCAAGTGATACCATGCCCCACTGACCGGAGTAGATCAAGATGTCATCCACTAAGACCACAAACTGATCTAGGATAAGGTCAGAATACTCCTGTGCATTGAGATCCGTGGAATGCCACTGCACATTCACTAATCCAAGGGCATCACCTCAGAACCTAAAGTGCCCATAAAGCGTCCTAAACACTCGGCCTTAGGATATTCAACCCTAACTCCCGCCTGACGGTAACCAAGGCGGGTTAGTCTATCTTCAGAGTAGACTCGCTCCTCTCAACCGGACAAACAATCATTAATCTTCGTAATGGGTACCGATTCTGATCAACTGCTCAACTACTTGTAGTCAATGCACATCAAGGGTCTGGCCCTTCTTCGCAGTCAGAATCGAGCGCCCCATGGTGAAGGTTTCTATTGATGAACCCTCATCCAATAGCTCATGGACCGGACTCGAGTTCCCGCAACTCAACCGGTGCCATCCTACGCGGAGTCATGAGATGGGTGAAGTACTGTGTGTAACCCGATGTCAAGTCTACGACCCTCCAGGAGGTAGTCCGTAGCCTTATCCGAAAACATCCATATACTCGCAAATTACCAAGGTAGATCTAAGTCCTGTCTCTCCTCTGGTCTCTCTAAGGTAAGGCTCAAGTACCAACCCGCTAACTATCCCCGAACCGGATTCGTATAATTGGTCTCGGGTACCTGTCATGCTCTGCCCCCCGGAATATATTCACACGAGCACTGGGCCCCGAGGTGTAGGCGATAACCCCACGCCACAATCGATAACGACTCTGTGCCGCCGCCCAATCCATCCCCAGGATGACATCGAACTCTGACATGTCCAT
Organism: Tetrastigma voinierianum; assembly: GCA_016808115.1. Classification (NCBI taxonomy): domain Eukaryota; kingdom Viridiplantae; phylum Streptophyta; class Magnoliopsida; order Vitales; family Vitaceae; genus Tetrastigma; species Tetrastigma voinierianum. The sequence continues at coordinate 448,153 of JAEQBH010000401.1, forward strand.
GATCCTCAGGTCTACTGTGAGTAGAGTCCCCGAGATCTCCAACTCGCAACCTCGACATATCATCCTTATTCTCACCCTAATCCCTAGGGGAGAAATCATGTACAAAGGCTCCTTCAAGGTCTCAACCTCTAAGTCTCTAGAGATCCTTACCCATTTCCACCATACTTGGGCCTCAATTCTACTGAACGCAGCCTAGTTTAACTGGTCGCCGAGGTAATCTCCATGTTTAACACTTCTCGACCGCATGAATCCAATGGTCCGCCACCACGGATCTCCTCCCCGTGAATGTCGGAGGATGATGCGCCTAAACCTCTGAAGGTTACTGCAGGATCTTCCTCGTCACTCCGCTTATACTGGGGCCAGGCGATAAAGAAATGGGCCGTAATACCTATAAATTTCGCGCCCGCCGGACAAACATCGTGGTGTTCGACCAGCACCCCCGCGGACGCCCTTCTTACGTCCCGCCGTCCCTCTACTAGCCATTTACACAATTGTATGGCAGTTAAATCTCAATACAAAGATTCTAAGGTGATAAACACAAGCTCTCGTGACACTAATCATACACATAATCAAGCAGTATACATCAGTTCTTGCATTTACTGGTAATGCAAGGCAATCAATTTTTTTTTTTGCATTTAAAATATTGTTTTCAACTAAAATTTTATTTTCAAAATTTCATTTTGAAAATTTTATTTTTCTAGGGCTCTTAGGATAATTGTTCATGAACCTAGTTCACAATTAATATCTAAAAAAAAAATTGACTCAGAACAAGACTGAGTCAAACCGGTTAAAAATGTGGCTTGAGCACCAAGTGCATACTTACGCCTCAAGAGCACGCCTACGCGCTGCAGCCGCGCCCGCCTGCGTAAGCGAAGCGCCAGCGCTTCGCTGCGCTGGGGCCGCTGCGGTTACTACAAGCTTCGCTGCGGTTATACGCGCTGCAGCGCCAGAACGCGAGCTCGCTACAGAAACAGCGCGCAGGCCTCAAGGCCAATATCTTCTCAAGGCCTATCTGGCAAGGCGTTTCGCTTACCTCGGTGTTTCAAATGGGTGTAGAGTTCATTTGTGTTCCCCGCACCCAAATTTTTTTTTCCATTTTCAATATATATATATATATATATATATATTTTTTTTTTTTTTTCTTCCAAATTTACTGAAAACACTAAAAATATATATACTCTATTATTATTTATTTATTTTTTCATTTTTCTTGAACACTCAAATAAATTTATAAAAATTTATTTTCTTCAACTTTCTTCAGTTTTACACTGTAAAACCTTAAAAAATTTTATTTTCCTTTTCTCCAGTAGCCTCCTTGCTACTCCATACATGTAGTGGCTTGAACACTGCAATTCCTACACTTCAAAACATTTTAAGGGTTCAATTTTAATCCATTCTCTTATGCAAAACTGTATAATATCTACTTTCATAAATCCACTATGTTCTGTCTCAAGTTTGAGCAATCTGGCCCGTAAATTCCCTCGACCATTTTTTCTCAAAGTTTTCAACCTTGTTCTCACACTAAATCCTAGTGTTCAACCTCAAATTTATTAAAATTTGATTCTTCATTATTCCAATAACCAAATAAATTGATTACAATTTATTTTACTCCCAAGCATAATAATCAGAAATCTCCTAAGTTTTGTTTTCAACATAATAAGTGCTACTTACCTAAGCAATCTAACATCATACAAATATATAACAATTCATGTTATAACTATCATTCACAAAACAAATTATCAAATCACACAAAATACACCAAACATGCATGCAAAGTGGGTCCTTAGTTTTGTCTCTCGCGTGATTTCTAGGTAATCTCATATCTAAACTCAACATCAAACCACATAAGTGGTGATGTTCTTACTGACCATGGCCTAAGCCCAAATCCTCAATCTCTGTGGTTTCCATATAACCATATTATTTCACATCAAAACCACCCAAAAAGGTGATGGATACCCAACCCGAGCTCCCTAGGTATTCGTATACCCAAGCTCCCCGACATACCAAGTCGCGGATCGAACCAAAACCCGGGGTCCGCTGACTACTCCGTCAACCCACGGTCAGCCGTGGAATGCTCCGCAACTGACATTTTTCACGAAAATCGGCGTAGTCTCCCTTTGTACTCCGGGAGCTCACCCAAATACAAAATCGTGATATAACCCGTCCTTAAACATCAATATCATGAGTACAAACAAATTACAGCCCACACAACACTACTCATCAATATATATATATCCAACTATATCCACAACAGAGTTCAATTGTTTTTATTTATACAACATATATTAAAATTAAAACAATTCTAATATGTAGAACCATCAAAGCCACATTCCGCCTCTTCTAAACCCGCCTAGATACAGCCGTCTCTCGCACGCCCTCGTGACTCAGAAATAGTATCCTCGACAGGTGAGCTAATGTCGCACGGATCACCCTAAGTGGGCTACTCTCCACCTAAGTGCATATGCAATGTTCCAAAATAAACATACATTCAAGCAAATGCATGATCCTACTTGAATGTCTAAGTAATCATCTCATACCCGAGTCCTCACCGACTCCCTCACACTCACCTAAGCCTCGTATGAGAATTATTATGTTTGTTTGTGGACAACCATCCAATGTAAATATATATCAATTGGGTCGTCTTCGACGATTGATATTATTTATGGACTACCCTCCGATGTATATTAATTGGGCCATCTCCGACGATTGATATTTTTAGTATGGACTACCCTCCGATCATTTTTAGTTTTAGACAACCCTCCGAAACCATTTTCTAGACTCATCTCATGCACCTACCTTACCATCTCTGGTGTCCTAAAGGCATATAATGCATGATGCCAATTCCATTATAGTCTATAACACATGCAAATATATAAACATGCATATATTAACATAAAATTAAATCACACAATCATGTTATGTACTTCTCTACTATCACATCAAAATTAGCTCAATGCGGCTAATGATCAAACACGAGCACTCTACTTGAATTACTCGAATTAAACACATTAATTCACAAAATTTATTTTGTGAACACTATTCTCTAGAACAGTGAAACTTCTACATTATTCTTGAAAATCACCAATCATCTGCTCACTTAGAGAACTTTAAGCCACTACCATTTTCGGCCTCATACACATCAAAGCATCATTTATAGCATAGAATATCACTAAGGGGGATGCCCAAACAGCCCCTAATCCCCACTCTGACCGCATAGAGGGCTCAAAAAATTGACACCATCCTGAAGCTTTGGGACCGATCAAATTGTACCATTCACTCGGGCTCAATCAACTCAACATCAAACATACTTAAATAAAGAATAAACCCAAGTAGGAGAAACTCAGCACTTCCGAGCATGATGAAACCCTAAATCCTAAGACCACGCCGAACCCTCCCCACGTAGAGCAAATTTTCCTTCGGTCTCGACGACCGACTGGCCCACTCTAATCGATTCTGTATATAAGAGGTCCCCAAAACCTCCATTTTTTCCTCGTTTCTGTAGAAGCACGCCTCCCCCACGCTTTTTGCTCTTGTAACAAAACAAGAGGATGACACTATTTGATTTCGGCCTTATTATCATTTAGAATTTTAAATGACATCTATGTCCCTTCTTTCCTGCGCTTTGACACTCCTAAGACTATCTCTACGCATCCATTTTCATCATTTCTACTCATGCCAATTTGGCGACACATGAGTACATGTTATATGACTTTCGGGCCGATCGGTGAATCGCTTTACGACACCCGAACCGCGATGTCTCGAAAGTGTAACCTCGACCGTCTCCTAATTAGACGAATTCGACGCATTCAGCCAGATTTCGCCAGACGACTCCAACTAAGTGAAATCCGTTCACATCCGAGATCCAGAAATAAATTTTGAATTTTTAATCGAATTACAATATTGTAATTGAAATTACGATTTGCTATTTTTCCTTAAATTGGAATTTCTCGTGGTCTTACAAGGTAATCTTCTTAACTAACTAATTTTATTTTTATTTTATTTTATTTTAATTTTTTTTCATAAAACAACTAAATATAAAGATATATTTTTTCCTTAATTAATAAATTAACTTGTACAACCTAAAAGAAATAGAGTCTCCAAATTTGGCATGGTTGAGAATTCTGGTATTTCAATGAGCTATTGTGAACCATCGAGATTCATCCGTGTTAATATTTTAAGACACTGCAACAAAATATAATTTCTTTTAATGAATAATTTTTAGAAGACTTAAAAATATTAGAAAATAAGAGCATAAATAAATAAATAATCATACCAAGTTTCCTTTCCGAAAGTCGTTTTATGTTGTTGTCTTTCAAATAGAGAAATACAAGACTGTTTGCATGAAAATTTGATGGTAGATATGCTAAAGAATATCCGGCCCAATAGAGATATGTCAAGTCATGAGAAGGAAATGTAAAATCTTCAAAAAGTTGCACTTGATTGTTATTTGACGATAAGTAATTTAAGTCTAGTCATTCTTTTCAAAGCTTCAAAGGTAAACTTTATCTCATGTTCTCGATGTGCACCGATCATTAAGAAGCATCCTTCAATTTTCGCCCCATATATATAAGAAAGAGTGCAAATGTTAACTACAATAATTATAAATAAAACATTAATAAGATGATATAGATAACAATCACTCTCAAATAAAAAAAGATATTGTTAAACTATATCTATGCATCTTACCGTATTTATTGTTAATACTCGACAAACATCCTCATGTTTCCATAATCGCTTCTTCTCCCGACCATTAGGACATTCTTTATAAACAATTTCTTTATCCATTTGGCCAATTCAATCATGGCATCTCTATCTTTTGTTTGTTGAAATGGTTATGAGACACCTATCCACCGTGAGCATTTATTCCACTTTCGCTTTGAATCCAGAACCATCCAAAACTTGTGCTACTATTTCACATGAGCCCTTTCAAGAAACATGCAAAAGTCTAGAAATATCATCTGTGTATGATCCAATCCATCATAAATTTATTCGAGCACATTCGTAATTTCCATGTTAGCACTTCACAGCTTTCAATTCACTTTTCCAATCTTTTACTCCCTTTCTGAATAAAAGAGAACCCAAAACTTACAACGCTAATGGAAGACGATCAGCACTGTACTACTGATAGAGAGATCTCCTCGTAATTTTTCCTGTGAAGACATTGTCTAAAGGCATAAGAACAAAAGCTGAAGAGCTTTGACTTCATTTAATTTGTCAACCCCTATAAATATAATCCACTCATGTGCCTTTAAAGTGTTCTTTTTCTTCTTGTTATATGATTCTACTCACGACCAAACCAAGAATGCTTTCCAACCAAGTGCTCTAACCGTCTCGAATCATCAATATCATCAACAAAACAAGAACCTGAGGAAAGCTTGTCCTTTATTTCTTGACACCTTCATGAATTTTTCAGTCACGGGTCCTTACCCCTAGAGTATCATCAAGAAGTTGTTGTTGAAACTTAAGTATCTTAATTTTGTGGATTCTTCTCCGATTATCAGGAGGAACTAGCATTGAATTGATTGGAAATTTTGTTAGTAGTATAGTTGATGATGGTAGTCTGCCAATTCCACCCAAATTTCACAAACCCCAACCATACGAACACCATTTGACTGAATCTCTAACCTCGATACTAGTTTTTCTAAACGAGAACTATCTAACAATTTTTCTCATCAACATCTAAAACCATAGGTATGGTTCCACAGATTCTTAATAATATCTTGAATAATCTCGACTATCGCAATTGCAAACATACCGTAACATGCATTTTGCATTAGCATTAGTTGCAAAAGACGATAGATCATATGGAGAAAATTTAATGATGCCTAAATTCAACTATAACTTGTTAGAGGCTAAAGAACTATATAATATGGAGAAAATTTAATGATGCCTAAATTTCTCAACTATAACTTGTCCGAGGTAATAAGAACTTAATTAAATTAAAAGGAAACAAACCATTGACTTATTGAATCATATATAAAAGTATAATTTCATTATTTTTTAGAAGTGCGTATATTATGAAAGAGAATTGGACAGAAGAAATGAAAAATATGATTAATTTGTATTAGCGTAAGTGGAAAAGAAAACTTAATTCATATCGCATTAGCTTGTGGAACTCAATCTCTTAGAAACTCAAAATAAACTTGACATGTCTATACATATTATCACCTATTTTTAAATAAGGATTGGATTATTCAAATAACTACTTATCTGCATTCAATTCCAGAGCTTAATTCATTAATTTTTCATGCTGATTAGATGGTCGTTACTACATTAATCTTTCGATACTTGCATGACTTTGTCTCACCATTTATTTGGAGAAAGATCTCCTTTGATCTGTTCCTATTTGTATATAAATTAAATTTGATCAATCTACTATTACTTAAGTTTCAATTCATTAAGTGTTCCATATATTTCTAAAAGATAAAGCACAATCATGAGGAAACTTTCATACATTTGATATTCCTCAGCAATACCTAGCATTAGAC